>JAWWMP010000116.1:50833663-50897999 GCA_035047865.1 Dendrocincla tyrannina | reverse complement strand
CGGCCCGGCCCGCGCCCCCCTGCCCGGCCCGCAGCCCCCGGGAGAGGGGTCGTCCCGCCGGGGCGGGGAGCTCGGGGGTCGCGGAGCCCTTGGAGTTGGAAGAGACCTCGGGGGGGTCATCCAGTCCAGCCCCTCTGCCCAGGCAGGGTCACCTGGAGCAGGTGATACCCAAACGCGCCCAGGTGGGTTGTGAATGTCCCCAGAGAGGGAGGTTCCATGGCCTCCCGGGGCAGCCTGTTCCAGTCCTCTGCCACCCTCAGGGTAAAGCAGTGCTTCCTCATGTTGAAGTGGAACTTCTTGTGTTTTAGTTTGTGGCCACTGCTCCTTGTCCTGTCGCTGGGCACCGCTGAAAAGAGCGGCATCCTCGTGGCACCAACCTTTGAGATATTTATATGCGTTGATGAGATCCCCCCTCAGTCTTCTGCGGACTAAACAGGCCCAGCTCCCTCAGTCTCTCCTAAGAGAGATGCTTCAGACCCCCCATCCTCTTTGTGGCCTTCCCTTCTCCAGCAGCACCTTGCGTTTCTTGCACTGAGGAGCCCAGAACTGGACAGAGTAGAGCTCCCTGCCCAGAGTAGGGAGCTATTGTCTGGCCCGGAGCCGGCCACCTGAGCCCCTCCGGCGGCGAGGGAGGGGCAGGGGTTGCAGCGAACACTGCTGAGCACCCTGTGGCAGCTGCCCCCTCCCCTTGTGCCTGTGGGGGCCTCCTGCCGCAGGGCTGGGAAGGGGCTGGGGGCTGCTGGCAGCACCCAACAGCTGGTAGGAAAGCCAGTCTTGCTTATTCCATGCCGGCAGAGGCCATCCAAAGCCTGGGAACCCCGAAGCATTTTGGAGAGGCAGGTGAGACTCATCCCGCAATCTGCTGGTGAAGAACAACACAGAAGGAAATCTGGGTTTGTGTCACTGGGAGCTGCTGATGCTGATCCACTTCACCTAAGCCATGCAGTGTTTTGTGGACTTCGCCTGCTGGCAGGAATTAACTTACCTGTAGTCATCAAAACATTTCTAATAATGAAAAATTCAGTGTTAAGGCTGACACGGGCCCATGCTTATAATATGTATGTGCACAGTTTTAGCACTGTGGTGGTTTGAGCCCTGGCTAAATGCCTGGTGTCCAGCAAGCCCACGACAAGCACTTACTTCCTTTGCCAGGTTGTGTCCAAAAGGTATAGCAGTATTGCAGAGCTACTGGCACGGGAAAGGGAAAGTCTGCTTTGATGTGCTTGTGTAATTATTTGAGGAACATATTCCCAGTGAACAATTCTTATGAACAGCTACTTGTAATAATTTGCTGCTGCTGCAGTTCTCTCTGTCACTGTTCGGTGCTTTAAAGTTTATGTATAGTCTTTTGAGCTGCTGTGGGTAAAGCTGTATTTAGAAAGCCACGCTGCCTTTTATGTGGTTTCATCCCCAGCCTAGAGAGATAAGCAGCCCTTTCAACAAAAGCATTAAACTTACTGTTGCTGGAAACCGATTACACAAATTTCAGCATTCTGCAGTTTGGTACCAGGAGAACACTTACTGACTAAGGTTACTGTTGATATGTTTTGGGCCTCCCAAGGGCAACTTGGTTTGTTGAAACGAGTTTAAGACACAGTGAAGTGGAAGAGGGCTGAATAAGAAGTGGTTCTTACTGGTAAAACTAGTAATCTCTTATTTGATGACTTGCTAGACTGGACTTAAGAGAGTCTGCATGCTCAGTATTATGAGTGAGATTTCTCAAGGGCCACCCTCTGCTGCTTTTTGAGTGTGGCCAATTAATTTCAAAAAAATCATCAACAAGTGAATGTTTAGATGTTTGCTGTATTTAAAATGTCTTTTACATAAAACCTGCCTGGATCATCAGTGTATAGATAAAGTCAACTAGTGCTACAGATTTTGTTTTATGCAGGAATTTAGTATAAGAACTTGAAAAGACTTGGCATTTAGAACAGAAATGTCCACAGATTATATCCTTATCTTTTGCAGAGGAGGTCAGATGTTTTCCTGCAAAGTAGATTGCATCTGAAGAAGAGAGACTACTCGGGCGTCATTCCATGGGTCTTAAATAAATTAACTCAAGAAGCAGACCTGGCTTATCACTGTAGTAATCTCAACGAAAACCTTGCAGTTAAAATGGCAAACAAGATATTAGATTGCCTGAGGAATGAGACTGTAAATAATACAAAGAAAGTCAAAATGCCCTTAGCAGTTTGACCCATTTAAGAATATCTTGTGCAGTTACTGTTGGTCACCTGTAAAGTACCTTGTACTTGGAGAAGAATTTAGTTGTCTAGTTATTTTATGCTCTATTTAAAGGATGGCTCTACCTCAAGTTAGCACAGGCGAAAATAGGTTGGATTGGTATTCTTTGAAGGGAAGTTGCTTTTAATGCTTTGGAAGTTGAGGCTTTGTAACTTAAATCTCAAGGTGATATAGATTAAGAAATAAAGAAGGAGGTGGAATTTCCTTTTGACCTCATGGTGGCTATGTTCTTACCTGTTCATTTGAAGCACCTGATGCTTCTGGGGAAAGGAACTTCATTCAGTTACCCAATCCTTACATAATCCTGGAATGCAAGTGCAGTACTAGTCACATGAATGCTAAGTACCTTTGTAGGTGTGGAAAACAAAGTATAAAATGGTTGCCTCTTCAAACTCAAGGGGACCAAGTAGTCATGAGGAACTCCCTCAAAGTTTTTCCTCTTCAACAGTATGGGTCTGTAGATACCTTTGAATGGCTCAGAACCGATTCTCATGGAAATGAAAATGTGTGATGGTTGCATTTTTTTACTTATAACTTGTTTTGCTTGAAAATCTCTTGTCTGAAGAATATACATGCAACCTTGCAACCCAAAGAGTTATGTCTATGGGAGAGATCTGTCTTGCAGCAAGAAAAGTTAACATGTATGGCTCATTGTTACTAATAATTTTCATTTCTGCCTCTAAGGGAAACTGTCAGCTGACTATTAAATAGGAGTAAATGAACATGTAGAAGACTGAAACAATTAAGGTTATTGTATACAAAGCTACAGGATCCTGGAAAACAAAAGCTGTATGTCCACTTAGTACACATATACAAAAGGACAGCCTTATTACCAGAGCAAAAATACCACACCAGCGTGGGAACCCTAGCCTCTCTTAACCCGTATTTCTTCCTGTTTATGCACACCTCTGAAATGAGCATTAAGGCAGAAGACTTGCATAAACCAGCAAATAGAAGTACATGTGTTGGGATAACAAGTCCAGCTACTTCCCAACAGTTACGTGAGTCTTCACATGGCTCTCAGGGTGTGGTTTCACGTTGCAGCTGACCCAGTCTAGTGGTGAGTTGCCGCTAAAGGAGTCTTCCTGCAGCCATGTGTTCCTGCTTCTCCTTGCAGAGATGTTAGTGCCTGTCCACTGCTGTTGTATGCTGGCATCAGGGGCTATGTAGGCAGAAAATGAATCACAACGTTGCATTGATAATAACTCTATCATGGAACAGTGGGGTTGAATGAACGTCAGTACTGGCACAAGAAAGGAGGCAGAAAAACTGCTGACAGAGGGGGAAGTGGAGAACTTTCCTTCTTCTAGAGCAATTGGGAATTTCAGTTGTGATCTAGCATGGGTTTTTGGGTAGCTTAAACCACTGGAAGCTGGAGCTGCCTCATGCTGGCTCTGACTTTCCTTTGAACAGACAGTGAGCTGGTTCAGGGAGCATATTCGGCCAAAAGTTAGAAGGTTTTGTCAAAGTTATTTTTCACTTGCTCAGCTCATGGCTCAGTTGCATGTGCATTGGTGTTTGTATTAGCAACTAGTGTGACACAACACAAGTGATGCTGAGGAGCTGTCACCCACACTGTTTATGGATTTCAGAAACTTCCTTTGATAAGGTTCCTGTACACTGATAAAACTTTGATAAAGTTCCTGGTCCTGTACACTGAATGTTAGCTGGGATTCACTATGTGCCCTCTTAGGGTTTATCAACTAGGTTGCCTTCATAGAAAAGTAATGTAGTTGCTTGTTCTGGAGTGGCTGAACAGAGGAGTGAATATGACCAGGAAATTGGCTTCAAAGAAACATTTCACATCTGACCTAAAATGCTCATATAGGTCTGCTGATAAAGTCAGTTCTTGGTGTCTCTGTACCAGTGGTGAACTTGCTTGTAAAAGCTACAGTCAGCCAGAAAAGAAATTTGTAAAGCTCATTACTTGTGCGTGTCATGAATCTAATAGCTGTTCCGTTTGTTCAATTTCTTATAGATTGTAGAATTCCTGTTTAGGTGAGTTAATCACAAAATGTTTTATGAACTTGTACTATTGATCATGAATCATAGAAACTTCACAAGGCAAAAGGCAAATAATTTTTGCACATGATGCTCATCTGAAATTAATGAGTCAAGGCATCTTGCTTTAAAATGCAATAGCACTATGAAACAACATCTATGTGAGTATTGGCATGTATTTACTCTAAAATGAATGAATTGACATCTTCAGTGCTGGCATTGTAAATGTTACCCGATTTCTAATTTAGTGCTAGAAAGTCTTTGAAATTACAGATGAATTGTACAATCGTTGCCCAATCATGTACAATTACAGTATGCTTGTGTTAGCCCAGTACAAACCTAGTGTAAAGCCTATTTTTGGCTTATTGGCCAATTTCAAGCTCTTTGTTTGTTTGTATGGAGTCTTTACAGGTAGATTAGTTTTGTTTGTTCTTGTGTCATTGATGGAGGAAATGACTGTCTCTGGTACCCTGCCTCGGCTCTGTCAGAGTTTGGTGCCTCATCAAAAGTTGTAAAAAAGTCCATACCCGTGACATAGCTGCTGTGGTGACAAGTCCAGACTTTGAGCGCAGAGCCACATCCATCAGCTGCAGTTTCTGCACTGTGCAAGAAAACAGCTGAGGTGCAGGCATATGCTGCCTTTTATTGTTCTTTGGGTAGTAGCTTCTGGCAGGCATAGGGAACAGAACATACAGTGGTGGTTTCCTCAAATGCCAGAGCTCATCTGCTGACAGGCAGTGCAGTTATAAATGAAATTATAATCCACAAGCAGAACATGGCAAAATGAAATTGCAGGTTCTTGATTTGAAAAGTTAGCTTCCTTATTGGAAAATGGATGTTGAGATAAAGGGATCTAAGAAAATAAAAGTTTGTTCACAGTGATTTTATTGTTGCAGTTACTGTTTCAGTGATTTTTCCTACAAAAAGACTACCCATTTGTCAAATCAGAGTCTACTAAATGCCAGCTTTAAATGGAAGCTGAGCCACGGCATACTTAGGATTACCTATGTGGCAGACATGCAGAAGACAAACACGTTCTGGTTAATTTGTGGAATTTATTATCCTTTTAGAACTGCTGGGGTAAGAAGTTAGAATTATTTATGCATGGTAAATTCCATGCCTTCCTTTCAGCGATATGGGTTTGGAGTATATTTAAAAATAGCAGTTCTTTCAGATCTTTAAAAAAATGTGTACTGTGTAAAAAGGTTTCCTCTCCTCATACTGACCTATAACTGGTCTTCAATAAGCCCAGATTTAAAAAGAAAGGAATCATTTAATTGAACCCAACTTACATATTTTGGGGAGCTTATTATTATTTTAAAACTAAAATCTTTTCCATGTGACAGTTTTTTAAATACACATATCTCAGATTTCTGCTGAGGCAATATTCGTAACAAGTCATTATCAAGGTGTTCTTCTGGTGTAGAAACCTCTGACTTACAGCAATTTTCTTACTAATCTCTACTATTTTGTTAGTCTGAGCACCATGAAGTTGATCAGTCTGTAACTTTTTGTGATTGTAATCTCCCATAATTTATACATGTTTATATATAATACTTATATGTAAAGTATGTATTTACATACATTATGCTGTATCCCAGTCCTCCTTTAGGAAATAAGACTTGCTGGAACAATGTTGTAAATAGAAACAGCGCCTGGATCTGCAGTTAAGAATATTGGATTTGTGAATTGTCTATTTTTTCCTTTCAAATGTCGCTGTAATAGAGTACTTTGTTTTCAGCTGAGCAGTACGTTTCCCTTCATTAATGAGATATATAAGCAGTCCACTTTCTGTTAGTGGCAGAAATGGGTCTTAGTCTGCTGTGTAAGCTGTGAAATGTACTTTGCGTTTCTGCAGAATTCTGCTAAAAATACTTTAGTGATGTTTCAGTCACAGAGACTGTAGTGGGCTGCAGATTAGTTTCTTTTCACATTTAATTAGTTTGAGTAGACTCATATCTTAGCTGCATTTAGTCAGAGAACAGTCATTGTTTTTGAAACAAAAGGCAGGAAGTCAATGGCAAAACTTTAGGAGTGTAGATTAAATCTATTAGACTTTTATTTATTTTCAGTGGATTTCTTGGGGCAATTCGTTTTGAGCCTTTGAAATTGACTGGCATTCATACTTTACAGTCACTTACATAGTAAATAATTCCTTCATAATTCTGTATGCCAACACAGCACTCAGCTAATTTCAAGTATCACTGCTCAGCTTTGTTTGAAAACAATTTGGTTTTTTTTAATTCTTAAATGTGCTGTCAAATGACAGCAGGGATGATTAATACCTTTTCTGTCATGACTGGATAGAATTCTAAAATCAGAAATATCAGGGCCTTTGGCACATGCAGCTGTCTTAGAATCAAGCTAGCTGTACAGAATTATGGCTTGCGAACCTGGTCTTTTTTCTGTAAAGATGATTCTTTTGTTTTAAGTACTTCACTGACTGTGAAAAATGGCAAATGTGCCTTCATTTTAGTTAATTTTCACTAAATGTTACTGCAGATAGTGTGAAATTACAGGAGTTTGCTGGCAGTCTCTGACTTTTTAGTTGCATTTGCTAGCTTTCAAAATACTAGTCCTTGCAGACAAGTTTCACATTTAGTCGCTGTTTAGGTTAGTCTTTCTCGTGGAATTCCTAGACTTCAGACTGGGATTCTGCACTTGCTTAAATGATTTTGAAGGCAGAAGTGAGTGCGAGAGAAATACGTTGACTATCAGATTTTTCTCAGTGGGGTTTCAATAATGACTAATATAAGAATATATTCCTCGCTGACTCTTTTATTCCTTTATCATTTCTGTAAACCATAAGGATATTCTTAAGCCAGCGATGGCATTCCTTCTAAGCTAATATACTGAGTTGGCAATCATGTTCATGACTTGCTTATTTTTCCACCTGGAATTAGTGTCTGAAGAGTTAAACTATCCCTACACCTGTTATATAAAAAGTATATTTTAACTTAGGCACGTCCGTCTGTGTATAAGGACTGCGTTTTGATAGGTGAAAGGACTTGGAAAAGATGACAGTCTGACCTGAATTTCTGGAATGATTGACTTCTGACGTCTAAAATGTATCTGAAGTATGGTAATAGAGCAATGAGTAGATTCAGTTTTGGAGATATCTTTCAACTTCAGTAATCCCAGAAAAGGGTGACCAAGACTGAGCTGTGTAAAATTTAGCATTTGGTGTTTACATACTCTTGCTGCAGACTAGTAGTCAGGAATTTTGTAGAAAAGACTGTTATTACTACAATAGTGTGTATGACTTGCTTTTTTCTGAATTGAAGTGTCTTAAATCATTTAAGACCTAGTGTTGGCAGCTGAGTCTCAAGTGTAGCTCCGTCAACATGCAGTTTTTAGAACTTTACCAGAAGTTTGTTTAAACTTTGATAGACACATTGTTAAGGTTTGTAGGCCATAGTGGGAGGAGAGCAGTGCAAAGCTCAGTAACTAATTAACATTGCTCAGATTGATGGTCAGAGGAAAAAAGATTGAGATGGAAAAGCAGCTTAAACTGATGGGCAGAGTAGCTTCAGGTAAACTTGCATGATGTGCTCAGGAATAACAGAACAGGCCAGAAAAGTCCTATTTGTCCAGGCCACAGCATGACCACTAATTCTGGGATCAAAAAATGCGTTAATCTTCATTTTACATTACCAAAAATCCAGAAGCTTGTGTTTGTTCTTTGAGGTTCTTCTGTGTTTCTTTTGTTCTGGTATAGGAGTGAAAGGTGATGTGTGGAGAAAATGTTAAAACTGAAAAAGAAAATGATTATTAGTAGGGTCTATCAATTACTGGAATGCTTCAGTTATAAGGAAGGTCTGAAGAGAATCAAAGTGTCTCAGTAAATGCTGCTTTCTTCAGCATTTAGCATTACAGGAAATATGTTCAACTTAATGCTGCATGGCAGGAGCAACTACAATTAGAATATCTGTAAAATACATCTCCAGTGCCTGCTGAAGCTAGATGCTTTCTTGCTCCTTATATGCAAGTAGTTCTGTTCATTTGTTTATGTTGTAGGAACTAAATTATATTTTGAAGATGAGCGAAGTTTCAGAAGTTATTTATTCAAATAAACTGCAACCATAAGATCAAGCAAGCAGTGCATAAAATATGGACAAACTTGTTTAGTCTTCATAAGTATTCAGCTCAACCTTCAATTATTGCAAAAATGAGATCAAGCATCTCAAAAGATTACAAATGAAGAGTATCATTCCATGTGTGCCAATGGGGCTTGTTTGCCATTTCTGCTTCAGGGTTGATTGTTGAAAATGTAAACTGCAACCATAAAAATGAGTACTAGGCATCTGATGTTGACTAGTGAGAGATGTGTACTATACCAATTCGTTGCAGTTTTTTCACAAAAATTTGTGCTTTTTTCTATTATAAAGAAAGCTTGTAACTAAGTTAAGCTCTGCTGAGGTGTTTGTTGATTGTGCAGTAGACAGATTGAGTTTAATAAAAGAGCAAATAACTAACACAGCAACTTTTTGTTGGCTAAGTGAATGGAGTGATCATATTGTATGACCTGATAGATGAGCAACAGTTGGTGCTCAGGAATGGGGAACTGCGCAGCTGAGAGCAGAGGAGGGAGGAGCTGCTTAGGTTAAGCACTAACATAAAATTACATAGTGGGAGAAGGCAGGTACGTGGAATATCTCATTTTGAAAGAACCTGTCTTTATGCATCAAAAATTAGAAATGGTTCTCATAAGTCCTCAGGATGTATTTTGCTGCTTCATCCTTTTCTTTTTCCCCAGTTCTTCTGGCTGCTTTATTGCCATTTTTGCTTGTAAAATGCCTTTCTCATGAACACCATCTCTGCTGGAAAAGCAGCAGTAGAGAGAATCTTAGTACAAGCAAAGAGCAACTCTGCCTTGAGGTCTTCCAGGTGTGGCTTTTTACTTGGGAGAATAGTAGTTGCTTTCTAAGCAAGTGTTCATTTGGCTGTCTGGATTTTTCCTTTGTCAGTGCTATTGAGCATATTGGAAAGGCATACAATTTTTTATTCTGTCCTCTTTTTGAGGCTATTTGGTAATAATTTAAGTTACAGTCAAGTAGGACAGTCTATGAATAGGTATTTGGAAAAGTGACCGCGCTAGTCAGTGTCTTGAACTCTTTTGTAGTTATATGTAGGGCTGCATCTGCCTCATCTTGATTGATTGATTGATGATGGTGGTCACCATGTATTACCAAATCAAGAAGGGAACTGCTGACCTCTGGAGAGCTGTGGAGCTCTGCATGAGAGACTCTGCAAGTAGGAGTCATGCAGAGCTTGTAGCAGCTTTTGCAGGAGCTGTTAACAAGATCTCAAATTTTGATTGCAAATGGAAAAATGAAAGGTACTGCGTTAGGAAGTGTGTGATAAATGAGGCTAATCCACCATGAATCCACATGCTACCAGGAGCAATAAGATGTGTCACAGACCACTTTTGGAATAGTTTGAGGTCAGGAATGACCTAAAATATAACTGGTTCAAAAAGTACCATAGTAATGAAGGTTCTGTGAGGTTTCTGTGTGTGTGGTGTTCAGCATATTTACTTGTTAAGAATTTATGTGCATCTGTCATAAATCAGTTTTAAATTTCCAGTGCTTTTTGCTGCTTTTTTCTTATCAGAGTGTAAGCATGACTCCAAATCTGCCAACCCTTACTCAGGGAGGGAACATACTTGTAAAACAGATCCCGAAGTACAGGAGCAAAATAATTTCTCTGAGGTTTAAAATACTTGGCCATTTTTTTGAACAGCCGATTTTTATTTCTGATGTCATGAATTCTGAAATTTCATTTAATTGAAACAGATGCATGTTTAAACCTGAAGTGACCTGTGGAATGGGGAAGTTGAGTTTTAAGTATCTATAGAGAATTAATTGTCCAAGCTGATGAGTAGCTTTTTCTTCCTGATGGTATTTCAGCAGTCTGCTTCTACTGTGGTTATGTGCAGTGGGAAAATCAAGGGCGGAGAAGTATTAGAAGCTCAGACAGTAAGAGACTCTAAATAGTTCATTGCCAGAGAGTGTGTGTCGTCTTGGAAGTCCTCCAGTACTATGGGTTTTATTTCTTTCAAGGCCTGTGTTCTGAAGCCAGGTTTGTGGCATTGACTGAGATCCATCTTCATGGAACAATAAGTAAGACTTGAAAGAAAGACCTTACTATTTGTTATACAAAGTACAGCAATGTGCTAAATATAGTCTGTGCCTTGGAATTGTTAGTATCAACTAATTAACTGTATTTACTACTATACTTCAAAAGTACCTAATAAGATAAATGTATTTATTAGAGGTAATTTTATACTTGCAGTTCAGCACATGAATATTTCCTGCTTCACACTTACTGAATATCAAATATATTATTTGTTCTCCTTCACAGATGCATTTTGCAAATGATCACTGGATAGGTGTAAGTCTTTAAATGTTTGTCATGTGCTGAAACAGAATTCAGAGCAGTACTTGGACTGTTTCTTTTAGTGGCGTGTTTTTGTTCTGTCTACAGTTGTTTTCTTGTGCACTACCATGTGCCACGGTTTGTGGAGAGATGCAGAGAACTGGGTCAGAGACTTGACTTGGTTAAAAATAGCTCATCAAAAGAAGGATCTTTGTCAGTTCTCTCTCTTGTTCCAGCTGCACAGTGCTGTCAACAACTGTTGCATCTGAGAAGCTACCTGTCAAGTGAGAGTTTTCTGAAGAGAAGTTAAAAATTCTAACTAATATTAGCAAACTAATCACTATTGCTTTGTCCAGTTGACGATAGGTGAGAGTCTGTAGCTAGAAAACTGTGCCAGGCTCCAGTCTGCAGTTAGTGAGGCAGACTGATACAAATGAAGTGACAGGAATTGATCTAACAATGGTTGCAGAATAACAAGATTAGAAGATAATGAATTGTGAGGAAAGAAATGTATTCAATCTGGTTAAAAATGAGTGAAGGAGTTTTTCATAGTTCTTCCGTGTAGTGATGGTCAGGGGTTATTTTTTCCCCCTGCTACAACAGCAATTATGAGGAAGCATTTTTTCAACTTGTTATACATCCCTGAATTACATTCCCCCATAGAGATATGGTTAATTTTTGTTGTAGTGAGTGGATTACATGACCTCAGGAGGACACCTGTGTAGAACAGTGCATTCTAGTATCCAATTTGAGGTTGTATTCCAGTAAAGTTTTAAATTGGAAAACAGCCTGTTATACCAATGTAATGGTTAAGTTTGCAAAGAGCTTTAGAATTCTTGTCAACGAATTGCTGCATATGAGATACAGAAATACATTGATATGACAATTTTTTAAATTTAAATTGTGAATTAAAGTCAATCCATAATTAGTTAAATTTTTATTAACTAGCAAAACTGAAGCAAGTTACTCTGCTTCATTTTTTTATCTTTATCTGAAGTAAAAAAATAGCTTTTTTAATGTATTGCTTGTTTTTAATTTAAAGGTTATTGTTAATATGTACAGTAAAACTCAAAATCGTATTCTAAATACTGAAACATAGGTATATTCATACGGTCTGGCCTAACTCAAGTTTGTGTCAAATTGAATGTGGAAACTTGTTTTGTATTTCTGGTGCATGGCTTACATGATATTGTTTGTAGTGATTGTTTCATTTAAGCATAAAACTTTCTTACTGTAAAGGTGATCAAACACTGGAAGAGGTTGCCTAGAGAGGTTATAGAGTCTCACTACTTGGATATACTTAAAATCCCAACTGGATACAGTCCAAAGCAACCTGCTGTTGCTGAGCCTGTTGAGCAGGGAGAGTGGAGCAAATGATCTCCAGAGGTCCTTACCAAGCTCAATTGTGTTGTGATTCTGTGTAGGGTTTCTTTGTCTTCATTAACTTTTAAAGTCTTACACTGGCAGTACAAACATGAAAATTGTTAATGTTCTTTTCAGATGAGATGATCCAAAAGGTCCTCCTCTAGGTTTGTTCATTCCCACCTCCCACCAGCACACATTGTATATGTTATAACTTACAGCAAAAGTTGTCGTCAGGTCTTGCCTCTTACCACCCTCTGGTATGGAGCAGTAGGTACCTCAGTAATTCTCTCCAAGCAGATGAAATATTTTTATCTTTACTGTGTAGATGGCATGCATGTTGCTTCACTTATTGTTTTACCATTGAAGTCATCCCTGTTTAAATTGCGTGAATAATGTTTACAGATAACGGGCGTGATTTACCTTGTAGAAGAACCTGAGGGCAGGGAGACTCTGATGTTCTGGAAGATGTTCCCAGAGAGGTTTTCTGAGTTTGGGAAAGTGCATTTCATCGCATTTGATAGAGATGTGATTTGTTCCACTTTACCTGGAATTTGTAAAGGTTCTCATCTCAAGTTTTTTTGGTTCACAAACCTTTCCAAGTTCAAGGGCCTCTTACCGGAAACCTGTAAGAGTTCTAGAAGGCATGCGCTTTAAATGGTGCCCTTTGACAACATACACTGCTTCCTATACATGTCTGTTTTGTGCCAACTCCTCATAGTGCTGATACTGCTGTTACAGTATGATGCCTGAGTGCACAATTTCATAACTTACAGCTACTGCACTGAAGGGTTTTTTTGTTGTTTTTTTGGGTTGTTTTGTATCAACAGCCTCCAACAGTTCTGGAACTTCACAGAGTTGTTAGCCTTTTTCTGTTTAATTGTAGTTGTATGACCTCAGGATCTTTGTATCTAAGTAGATTAAAACAGTTGTGAAGCATCTTGTTTTGAAGATGACTCTGCAGTGCTTGAAGAGTTAAAGGAAATTCCTTATCCTCTCTCTTCTTAAGAAGATGAAAGCCCTAAACTTAAATCTCAGAGAAGCAATCCCTTGTTTTTGTTTTTTTTTATTATTATTCTCTCTTTCGGAATAGCTTATTAGCTATTGAATGTTTAAATCCTCCTTCAGGGAGATTATAGATACACTGTTTTGAGTATGTTCAAGCATGCTGTCAGTCAGTAGAGGAACCTCCACAAGATGTTTACATTTAATCATTTTACTCCACCTTCAGTGGTGTTTCTAATTGGGTTATATTCTGTTTTTTAAGTACAGGACTCCTTTAGCTGTCTGTGGGTGGATTTGGCACCTACTTGTTCAGAAGCAACAGAACATTCTTTTTTTGCATTTTTGGGGGGAAGGGAGGATTGGAGTTTGGGGGTTTTGGGATGTGGTTGTTTTTTTTGGTTTTTTGTTTTGGTATTTTTGGGGGTGTTTTTTTGTATCCTTAGCTTTTCCCTTTTCTTGATACTTAGATCTGGCGTATTTTCTACATTTATATGTATTTACTTTGAACTGATGCTTGCTTTTCTAATACTTCTCTCTCATGGTAGCTTAGTTAAATAATTCGGGTTTTAGCTGAAGGTGTTTTTTTTCAAACTGGCAGTACTAACTAGCTGTAAACAAGGTAATTTGTAGTTCAGTAGTGACTTTGAAATTGCACAGAGACATTACTGCCTAATGATTCCATAGGCTCAAAATGCCTGCATCATTGCTTCTTTTCATAAGACATTAGAGTCTGTTTAATTCTTCTGTTGGGTGCTAGGCCACTGAATTCACAAGCTTTTTCTATTTTGGGTGTAGTCAAGTATGTGGAAGTTCCATCATTCTTCCAGCATACACTGTTTTAAAAAAAGGAATTGCTTTTACAGTCACACTGGTTTTGATTGCTAGCTGTCTCTTGCATCTCCCCGGCTTTAGCTCTGCTAGTTACTTACACTTAGCCTAATTATTTTTGGCATTAGGGTGAGTACAGGCAATTTATTTTAGATGTTGATGCCTCAGAGTTTTTATTTGAATTGACATCTGTCAATTTACACTGCCACTTCTTTTCCTGGTGGCACTTTTTGTAGTCCAGCCAACCTGTTGAAACTACTGTGTTTCATGCAACTGTATTGAATTATTTTCTTTAATTCATTAGATTTTAGAAAATGCCCTGTTATCCCCTGACTTCTCACCAGACATACTGCAGAAAATACTATAATAGGAATATACGAATAACGCAGGAGCTGTAGGATGATGTGTGAAGTGTGTTGCAGACATAGCCAAATGATTTAATGCAGCTTATTTCTGTCCAGGAGGATTTGAGCTGCATGTAGAGCCCTATACCTGCTAATCCTCTTGGAACTGAGTGTTTGTCAACTTCTCATGCCTTCCACAGCTTTTAAGGCAGTTTGTTTCATGAGGTCCTGGAATCCTGGTGCATGGCAAGGAGATCCCTAGCAGCTTTTTGTTGAGCCATATTTAGTTCAGCTGTAGTTGAAACCCATCTGATTCATTGTATGGAGTTACTGTAGTGGTGCTGAAGCAGACAGGCTAACTGCTTGTGGATCCTGTGGTTCAGTTGTTGCTATGTGAAAATGTAGTTCACTTTTTCAGTTGAACTTGCCTAACTCCCAGCAGTTAGGAAATGAGCAGATGTGACAAGAGACCAGGTTTGCCAAAAAGGGAACATGACTGAGCTCCAGTGGGAAGGATGAGAACAGAAATTAATGCCGATGGATGTAGATGAGGCTGAAATTTTCAATGCCTTTTCTGCATTTATATGCAGAGGCAGTGTCTCATGGACTTCTGTGCCTGGAGATGAATTTGAAAGAGGAGAGAAACTAGTAGTACTATAAATACTATAAAAAGAAGATGGATCTCCAGAGAAATACCATGTTCATGGGATTAGATGGGATCCTTCTGAGGGTGTTGAGAGCGCTAGCTAATGTGGTTGTAAGCCATTTTTCTCTTTGCATAGTTGGGGAGATTAAGGGTGGGTCTCAGTGACTGGAGAAAGACATGTTGCAGTCATCTTCGGAATGGGAAGGAAGGTTAATTTGGGGAACTGCGGGCTGGTCAGCTGCTGTTTAGTTGCTCAGGAGTTTTGGAACAAGTCTGCTTGGAAGCCATTTCTAGGCATGTGAAGGTGAAAACAGTAGGATTATCAAGAGTACTTGTCAGTCAGATTACCTGGAAAGACTACAACTGGTTGAGAAGAGAGAAGCAGTGATGCCATCTACTTCAACCAGTCTTCCAACATGGTGTTCCAAGAGCATCCTTGCGTCTCATTTGGGACATTGCAGTGTAGATAAGACTGCTAGGTAGATAAAAGAGCAGTCTGGATTGTTTAGCTCTGAGAGTCTGATTTGGGGTGTGTCAATTCTTAGCATCTTATCAGTGACCTGGCACAAGCAGGAGTGCACCTTCAGTAAGATTGCAGATCTTCAGTGTGAGGAGGGATGCAGTCAGTATGTTTGAATACGTCATGCTGCTTTGCAATATATGAAATCACTTCTGTAACGTAATTGTGTTTAAAGTTTCTTTCTACAAGTAACTGTGTTTTATTTCAGATTATGGAGCTCTGTGGTGCAACTAGACTTGGTTATTTTGGAAGAAGTCAATTTTACATTGCTTTGAAACTTGTTGCTGTGGCCCAGTCTGGTCTCCCTGTAAGAATGGAAAGCTTAAATACAGGTAAATCACAGGGTCGGGGGATGGGGATTGAGTTGCCAAGTGGAATTATTTGTAATTGGCTCACAGATTCTTATCGAGTAACCTTGTAAATTAGTCTGGTACATATTTTTATGCATGTTGCTAACTTAAAAATATGAAGATACTATGAGACTGTTTTCTTACTATGCAGTAAGTACAAGGTGAAATACCTTACTCATTGAATAAGTATTGCATTCATCATGGGCTGGTTGAACAACTTGTACCGAGGTACAAGTTAATTCTATAGATTACTAATGTGAGAACTTGTGTGCTGTATCCTCTGAATAAAGTACTAATAGGAGCAATATAAACTGGAAGAAAAAGAACACAGCATTTGCAGGCTTTTTTTGTTACTGGGTTTATGAAGTCTGGATTGTGACAAGCAAAAGGTTATCTTTTCTAAAGTTACATTTCTTCACACTTGGCTGGACATTTTTTTTTCCTTCTCAGTGCAAATATGAAGATTAGTTTAAGACTTTTTTCTAGTGAAAAACCTGACCTACTAAAGATCTTTGCAGTCTGTTATCAGCCAAATCACCTATTATCCTACTTTTCAAAGGTCAGCTGTGGTGTGGGTGGTGAAATAGGAACATGAGAAAGACTTAGTCTAGGAAGATGGTTCAGAACAGCAGAAAGAGCTTTGATATGAGGCTCTATTGTAGCCTTCTGAATGAGATAAGTGAATCCATGTTCTTGTTGCTCTGTAAGATGAAAAGAGACTTAAGAAGTTAAAGTAGTGAGTTTTAAGTCATTGTAGCCTTTGCAGGGTAGTTAGTACACAACTCATCAGTTAAAAATGTCTATGGAACACAGCTTTGTGTTAAGGTGACTTACCTAGTAGATTTTATGTCTGGAGAATACATGTTATGATATAATTTTATATGCTAGTCATTAAAAGAAATGTGAAGAGTTTTTGCATCTAAATTATATAGATTAAATAGAGTAGTTAAGAAGGTTATTTTAAAACCAATCTAGTATAACTGAAGTATTTGACAACGCCATAAAAAAAGAAAGGAATCACTGTGTGTACTTTCACAGTTATATTTATTCTAGCCTCAGAAACTGTATATGCTGCTTTCTTGAGTTTTTGTAGCTTTTTGGAAAAGTGCGTTGTTTTAGTCAAAATTTTGCTAGTATTCAAGTTCCTTTCTACTCATAAGTCACCATGTGTTTATAAACTATTTCCCTGGTTTTCCTTATGAGAGTTTCCAAATCTAAAGCTTTAGCAAGTTGTAGCAGAATACCTTAGAATCAGAAAGTTGGAAAAAGAACTTTTGACTGTTAATATCTGATAAACTGGAACTTGATACAACAATTACAGAGTTTATCATCAAATGCCTGTTGAGGAAGGCAAAGACAAATCTGTATGTCACTTTTTCCAGGGTTTCTATAAGCTTGGTTTTATTTTACTGCAAGATACCTTAACCAGAAGGAGCTTTTCTCTTACAAGAAAAATCACAAGAAATTTGAAGGAAAGAATTGAAATGAGGATTCAAAGTTACATCCAAAATATCAAATACGTTGCTGTAAAATTAACAGCCATTGGACTTTTTACAATGACATACATTTCCTAGATTCATGACAATACTAGAAATATTTGTAATGATTTCTGGACTTCTAGGAATAATTTTCTTTAAATGGTTCCAAACCTACTAAATACACCAAGTACAACAGACAGAACATTTATTTTTACACTAACTGTTTTTAACTATGGTCTGTTGCCTTGGTTGCAGTGGTTCCAGTCCTATCTCTGAATTTCCTGCTTCTAGAATGATTCAAGTGTTGTTGTAACAGCTAAAATGCAGCAGGCTGAAGACTCATAAAATGCTTCTGAGCTTAGGTTACTTTTCTTTGAAAACTGGGTTCTCCCCACAGTCCATTTCCAAGATGTCTTAAAGAGGAACTGTTAGAGCTATCCAAAACTAAACTGTATACTCTTTCTCACTTCAAAGTAAAACATTTTAAATTAGTTATACTTATGGGCATCTACTTTTTAGCTCTTCATTTTATGCATGTTTCATTGATTTTCTTAATTTTATTCACTCTTTTATCTCAGAGTTTTCTTTTACCTTCTCTTGCTTCTTTTGCTCCTTGGTGTATGTCTCTTCAGTAGACAGGAAGCTTGCTGTGTTTGAGTTGCTGAATGGAAACTCAGTCAAATTATGAATACTAAGTCCAACATAAATGTGGTCCAGTTGATTCTTAAGTGCGTGCTTTTTTGATTACTCAGATGTGCATATAGTAAGAATACTGGCATAGTTATTATACTACAGGCCTCTGAAGCTGTTGTTCCTTTGCTGTCCCAGAAAATTTTCCTTTCAGGAAGCTAAAAAATGAGACACAAATAAGCAATGTCTACTTCAAAGTAATATTTATTTTCTAAGTATGGATTGCTGGTTTTGGTGGATGAAAATGTTAGGAAGGATGTGGGCATAAAAAGTACAGAACTTTTTAATTCAGTATCAAGGATTAGTTCCATTGGTAACAGTTATCACATTTATAATTCTAAAGGGTAACATGTAATGTTGAAATGGGGTTTTTCTGTTGTAGTGTTGAAATGAGGAAAAGTCAGAGAGAGGTAAAAATAGCAGATTAGCCATGTAGGAACTTAGTACAGCTAAACAAAACTATATTTATCTAGTCTTGTTTTTAAAGAAGACAATAGACTATTTTGTGTTTGTTCTGAGTCCTCTATTATTTTATGAAATCGGCCTAGAGAACTCCTACCAAAGTCTTGTTTTGGAACAGCTGATCGCATAGACTTCCCCTCTGTCAGTTGGATCACTTAGTGTCTGTATTGTTCCTTGTTTTAAGAACAAATTTTCACTTGAATGCAATGGCTTTTTCACTTTTTGACTGGCTGTGGTTCCCTGTTAAGTTATGTGAATAACTTCCATGCAGCAACATGTGATAGAAGGCTAATGTAATAAATTATTTACAATTTCATCTCATATTTTTAATATAGTTAGTAATACCACTGACTCATTTTTGGTACCAAAAGTAATTGATGTAAGCTGTCAGCAAGAGAAATTAGATTTGAGCCATGCTTGTAATTTTGTTTTGTGTTGGAAAAATAATTTCCAAGTAAGCTGCACACCAAATGCACAATTTATGTTTATTCCAAATGGAACAGTAAGAAAGTTGTGGTTGGGATTCAGAAAAATGGTAGAAGTCTTGCAGTGGAAAATTGAAGATTTACATAGCCTCATTTTTATATTGGACTACTCTGAACCATGGTACATAGAGCTAATGGCTTCCTAGCATTTTGTATAATCTTTGTTTTTTAGATGCTCCTAACACAATGAGCTGATATTTGGATGTTCCCAGTTGTGTCCCAATTAGCCAATTTAGCTTTTGTTGTAGAAAGGCGTATGCAGATGTATTTAAGCAATAGCTGCAGTGTTTGTAATAAGACTGGATTATATTCTGTTGTAAATATAAACATGATGTCAGCTGACGATGCTGAATATACTGCAGTGTTTTAGCATTTGTTTTGCTGATGAACCATTCTATATGAAGATTCTTAATTCCATATAGGTTCCAGAAATGATAGATAAATTTTGAAAATCACAGTTCAGTAATGAAATGTTGACCAAACTAAACAAAATAGACCTAAATCCAGATTTTCGGTGATTGCTACTTCATTTAATGCAAAACTGTAGTGGAGCTATGTGAAGTCATCTTTGTATACCAAAGCCAGAACTTGGGTAGCAGGGTTGTGAAGTATAATGCACAATAGGTATTTGCTTTTTTCCAACTACCAGGTGTTGGCTTGACTATAGCAGCAGTCTTTGCGTGTAAGGAATTGATTCACATGTCAAGCTTTAACTTCAAAATAGAGCTGCGTTTTTATTTTTAAGCATCATACTTTATATATAGTAAATGGCCTGCTGTATTTTTTTTAACAGTAAAGGACCTCCCTCTTCCCAGATTTGTCGCGTCAAAGAATGAACAAGAATCAAGACACACAGCCTTGTATTCTTCAGATGCTGATAACCCAGCTTCATATTCAGGTGTGATTCCTCCTCCTCCACCTGGCAGAATACAAGTCAAAAAAGGCTCTGTGAGCCATGATGCAGTTCAGCAGCGTACATCAACTGATCAACAGGTAAATTAACTTAAAAGATTAAATGGGACTTTTAATCACTACTTTGCTGTGTGCATGTCAATTTGATAGGGCTTCTAAACTTTGTTGCATTCAATATAGTTTCTTTAAAAAAACCCTCAACTGATATATACTATACATGATGACCTTATATGCCTCTGAAATACTTGCATGTAGGAGACACTTTTTACATTTAAAAATTGGTGGTAATGGACAAAGAATTAAGACAGAAAATAAGACCAGTGCGTAAGATATCATAGCAAGTATCAAGTTTTAACCATTATGATACTAGTAGCTCATTTATTATGTAGTTCCTGTCAGTTTCCTGGTCATTGGAACAGTGTTACTGAGTGCCAGAGAAGACTGGATTTTTAGTCTTTCAGCATGCTCCAATACATATAAATCTGAAATACTTTATTTAGAAAAATCTTTTAAAATTTTCACAGCTACATTTCTCTGCCTTACATTTTATTGTTTAGCTGTTTAATTGTTCAGTAGAGACAATGAGAAACAGAAATAACAAACAAAAGTTTTCACATAGCTTTTTCTTGTTTTAATAATGAGAAAACTGGTTTCTTTTCGTCCACCGGTTCTTTCATCCTCAGCTGCAAGATGTCTGAATACATGAAAACTGTAAAGGCTTACAATTCTGTGTCACCTCATACATAATTCCTTGGTAGTACTGTCTTTATGCTCTTTTTCCATGGAGAAATACTTTCTGATTGTCTTTTCTACAAACAAGAACTGAGTACAAATGCTAAATTTTGCTGTGGGTGTTGAATGACCTGTTTTTCTTCCTTATGGTTTGCTTTTTTGGGGGGCTTATTTTGTAAGGAATCGAGGAACATGCAAATGTCCCTTAGTCTCTCTGGGAATCAAGGAATCACTCAAAAATATTTATTAGTCTCTGTGGAAATAACCCAGACTGATCCAATATAAAGAAAAAGTAAATTAGTAGAGGAAATTCATAATCAGTGTTTGGCTGCCACTTTGTTTCTCACAAAAGGGAGATGGGGGCTATAATGAAAAGAGAGCTGGCAGTAGGTCTGAAGAGACCTTTTTGTTGTTTAGATTTGGGAAGATGTTTGAGAGAGTTCCCAAGCACTTCATGAAGAAATCGGGAATCACAGATTTCCTTGATCTGATAATTGGGCTTAAGTTTGGTTGAAATTTTGTTTTGTGTGCTTCCATCATGATGTTGAGTTTATTTAGTGAACAGCTGTCATTTGATACAGGAATCTGTACTGGTATAATTTTAAAATACCAACAACAACAAAAATGTGGTGTTTGAGGGCTTCAAGTTCACAATAAAAATGCCACATATTCATAAAGGTGTATGAACATCCAAATTTCTTTTCTCTGTCTTGTCTGATAGAAGCAGTGTGATAGCTCTCTTTCACATAAATCTGTATGAAGTCATAGGAGTAAAGAAATTGTGTGCATAAGTCCCTTGAGAGATCTGACACAGAAAACAGAACTTGGAACAACTGTAACAGCCAAGATAGCATCGAGTCCAGCAGTTTTAAGTTGTATTTATGATCTAGAATGTCAGGGAAGTATTGTCTGATTTTGAACCCTGTTGTAAAACTGTGTTCTGTGGCTGATGCTACATTTCTGATTGTACAATGAACCCATTCAAACAACCTTATTGTCCCCGTTATTATACTTACTGATTCAGGTACCGTGTTAGGAACAAGCTGAGAAAGCAACTTGAGTCCAGGTTTTTCACTTAACCACATAAATACTGTAATTGGGTTATTTTGCAAAAGATGGTTACAGGTTTTGTCTGTGTATGGAAAATGCTGATTCAGTTGTCTTCACCTGGAGATACCACTCAGATTTATAAAATCAAGGCAGAGTTTTGGATTCTTAATTCTCATGCTTACTTTTTGAGTGAAGAGCTGCAGTCTGAGAAGTAAATAACTGTGTCATTTTCCTAGGGATTGCTCTTCCGTCTGGAGGAATATGTCAGTTAAGCTTGGGTACGTCACTCTTGGAGCTTATCATGTAGCTGTTAGATACTCTGTTAGTGAGTTTGGGGTTTTGTTTTTTTCTTAAACTATTTACTGGCTTTAATAATATGCCTGACCCTTGAAAATACATTGGTTTCTTAAAATACTGTGGCTCAAATATTATTTGTATGAAATCATAAGGTATCTTCATCTTTAAAAACAGGATTCATTTATGTGCAGTTTTCCATATTAGTGAGATTTGTCATGCATAGTGTAATGTGTTGTAAGTGCAAATAATTTATGTAAAAGAATTTCACTTAGTTTCAGCTAGGACATTTCAGGAGACAATATACTATTTCTTTATCAGTGCATTAGTTTGGCAGTTCCCCTCAATGAGCTTCACTTGGAGGCAGAGCATCAGGAAATGGTAGTCAGATTATGTTTCTAAAGAGTAGCTATAGGTGAAGTCATCACAAATTCTCCAGCCATTTTCATGGTAGTAACAACAGCTAACTATTATGTAAATACAGCACTGGCCAGAAGTCTGTATCTTTTTAGTATTGTTAGTGTTATTAGAAGATGACTGCAGTCACACCCACCTGTCATGGAAGCTGCAGAACTGATTCTAGGAATCAAGCTGAGTAACAAAAGATGCTTTCACTCACTGGATGGCATGTTGACTATATGTCCTAGTGAAGGTAAAACACAGGCTGAAAACAAATTTTTTTTCTTCCTTAAAAATAGAGGCTAAGTAGATTTGAGCACTTATGCCGACAATGCAACATCTATACAAGCACTTTTGTTGATGTGGGTATGTTATCATGGTGTATATACATATTTTATACCTTAATAGTAGTGGCTATGGTACTGAACATGTTAATGTACTGCACGTTTTCTTAGAAGAAGAAGAAATGTTGAGATTAGGAAGAATTTTCTGCCTCTTGAAAGTAGCTTACAAGTGACTAAACATTCTCAATATTAGGGATGTTTTGTGTTTTGCTGCTCAAACCAAAAAGCAAATACTTTTTCCAGTTTCATTAAGTATGATCCAGATATTGATCATGTACTGCTTTAGGATGCTTTCACCTTTCTCCAGGAAAGGGGAGAATCTTGCTTCAGCAGATATTGAGGCTCTAACACTGAAAAATCTGGCAAATGCTCATAGGCTGAACGTTACTATATCCAGGTGAAAATAAAAGGTAAAGCTGAAGGTACTCATTTGCCTGTGTCTGCATTAAGCATATTACTGGCACTCCAGATCATATTGATTTATTGCCGCTTAGGAGGAGGCAGCTCAAATTTGGCACTTGGAGCAGTCAGAATTTGATAATTTCAACTTTTTTAACCGCATGAAAAACAGTGTGACTTTCTTTCAAGCTTTTCCCAGTAGTCCATTCCTGTTCATTACTGTTAGGTAGGTTGAACAGGCAATTCCAAATAAAATGTCTCTGGTATTAAAGAAATTGTTTAGGAGCACAGAACTGGAAAAGACCTCACATGTGATTGAGTCTAACCCTTTATTATCGAGAATTTGTATTGGATAATGAGTTTTTAAAAAATCAGAGTTCTCTCTTGAAATTGCAACCTTTTATCTACACTGGTCATGTTGAGAAAAACTATTTTCCAGAGCGTTAGTAGGAATATAGCAGACTATTCATGGGAGTATTGTGGGAATTCCCAATTAGCTTAGCTCAACCTGTTCTTTTAACAGCCTTGTCATTAGTATTTGCTGCAGAACTTCACTAGTATTTGCTAGAAGACTATTGCATTGGGCTTTAGCTCTGTTTTGCTTGACAAAACAATCCATAGTCTCAGTTTTATCTCATTCTTGCCAGTGATCCTTATAATCCTTCTCTGCCTGTGATACTGTTTGAATTTGTACTTATTGAAAGCATTTTACTACACTTGTATTTCTTGTTCAAATGTCATTTCACCACTATTAATACTATTTTGTAGGGTTTTTCCCTACTTCTGTTTGATATATCTCTCCTCATATACCTTCATTGAGGCAAGGTTGCTTCATGAGGACTGCGTGAAGTTTTAATGTTCACTTGCAGTTACTAGAAGTAGTGAGTAGTTTCCTTTAGGTAGACTATCATAGTTTGTCTGCCTCAGGTTTTCTTCTGTGTCTTTCTGGACCACCTTATTTGTACGAGTACTGGAGTAAATGAATAGTGTCCGTGTCCAGGCATAGCTTTCCCTAGGTTTACTCCATGATGCTTTGTCTAAAAATTCAAACATCCTTCAAATCTTGTTTGATAAAAGATGGCTTGTATGAAAGCCAGTGGAAGAGGAAGTTTTTTCTTGATTTAAATGATGCATTGTCACAGTTTTCCTAGCACCTGTTGTACGGTGCTAAGCGCAGTAGCCATTCAACCTTAGTTCTAGCTTCCATCCTGAAAGTGGCTCTGGTTATCCTGACTCCTTCCTCTTGCCCTCATGTACTTGTAAGAAGGTACTGCCATCTAAAATAAATTTGTTGTCAACTAAATGCAACAAGGAGAAACCTTCAGGCAAGTTTCAGAAAGACATGTAGCTGCAACAGCAAAAAAAAATTTGAACTGGTGGAGGCACTGTGGAAGAACAGTGAATTAGACTGTGCAGTCAGCTGATCCCTGAATTAAAAGTTGAAGTGAACTAGTGCTGCACCCAGACAATTTGTAATACTCTTTGCCAGTACATATGGGCATCATTTAAATACTTCGACTGGAAAGTTTGAAATCTTGTGGCCTAGAAACTTATTTAAGGAAATCTGACTCAGTGGTCATAACTTCCAGAAAATACCTCAGCTGCAGAATTAACCAGCCTGGTCGTGTTTCCCAGGAAATATGAAAATCAGAGGGCAATAGAAGATAAAAGTTTACAGCAACACATTAGACAGTAACCAGTCACTCTGGCCCTAAAACTCTTTTGTTAGAATGCATGTAGTTTTAGAATGTACCTTGCCTGGAAAAAAGCTTGTTTATGAGACTTTCTTACTGACTTTTAGACTTTTGCAGTTGTAATGTTATTTAGAAAGCATAATAGTCTTTGAATATTCAGCAGAGTAAACCAGTTCAGTTTGGGGAATCATGTGGAAGCCTACAGTGAATTTGTCTCTTGGTACTTGACAGTATGTTGACAGAGTACCAAAATTTTTGTCTACTGCTGAAACAGTTTTGAGATTTTTAGCTCTGTTTTTACTTTTCAGGATATTCAGAGTTCAAGCTTCGCTTTCTTTTTTTTCACTAGTAGAAGTTATCTCAAATTCGGACAACTGGCAGACAAGAATTTCAAACATCTAGGTAGAAGGAAGAAATTACTTTCTAGTACATAAATACTTTGTACAATGCAAATGATTCTTTTTCCTTTGTATTTTATGTGAAATGGAATAATCTGGTAATCTGAGTGTCTAATGAGAACTCATTCCAGGTAGAAATTACACATATCATTCTCTGTTTTCTTCCTGTTCAGGAAGAATATAGTACAATATGGGATGAAAGAAGTGTGATTTTTAACATCAGGGGAAAATTACCTTGCAATTTCTACAGCGGAGAAGTCTATCCTAGATAGCATAATTCTTTTAAAAAATTACATCTGTGTTTTTGTATATTAAAAAAAGTGTCCTTGTCTCGTGATCTCCCCCCTGACCCCTGCAATACTTAATTCTGGTTTGTTTTTTAAATGAGAGTAACTGATTGTGAATTACTTGCTGAACGTTAGGTCTGATAATAAGTTGTACAGTAAGTAACTTTTTCTTCTAAGACCTGGTTTTACATGTCACTTTTATCACAAGGGAAACGAGTCTTATAATCTAGTTTGTTTTGTAGCTAAGTTGTTTAACTCAGCTCTGCTGTTGTCTTAAGAATGCCAAGTTAAAAATACGTTAGATGGCATTGTTTGAAGTGAACATATCCAGTCGTAGTTATACTGTACCTGACTTCTCCTATTCCCTCATTTTAATAAGTACTAAAATTTTCGCTCTCTAAAATGAGAGTTTAACTGCAGGAATGATTGTTTCTAGAAATAATGGGTTTAGATATGCTTTTATGTATTTAGTGATTTAGAAAAAACTTAAAAGATTCCTTTGTTTTATTAGGAGTCTACATCTCCAGTTGTTTCACCTCAGCAATCCCCGCCAAGCTCTCCACATACATGGAGGAAGCACAACCGCCATCCCAGCGGAGGGAATAATGAACGACCTCTTGCTGGACCTGGGCCTTTTTGGGCTCCATTTAGTGAAGTACAACCAGGTATAAACATCTTCTGTTATTCTTCAGCTGTTACTGAAAGTTGTGGAATTCTTAAATAAATACAATGAATGAGTTTAAGGCAGTTTATCGATGTATTTTCCAATCCTGAAAACTTCCTTGTGAATTCAAGTGTTCCTGTTGATGGCAGCACTGCGGAATCTGATCTTGCATATGGCAGGTAGATTTCTTAGTGTCACATGGGAAATGCTAAGGGTTTGGAGGGAGGGAAATAGAGTATGTGCATTTTCCAGTAGAAGGTTTTTGAATAGAAAAATTATAATCCTGTTGAAATTGTATAGGAACCATCATTATACCCGAAAACACAGGGAACTCAAGAAAAGCAGAAACTAATGTATTGTTTGTTTGAATTATGTTTTTGGTAGACTAGCTGAATTACCAGAACAACTAATTTAGTTTCTTGAAAGTTTATGTCAGCATAACTGAAATTTCTGTGTCTCCAATCTGTCAAGGTAGAACCACTTAGTTCAGTAAAGCTTTTCATCCTTTGATGTTCTTCATTTAACATGAAGGCCATCCCTGTTGTATCACTGTGCTCAGATTTAAAAAGCTTTCCCCCTTAATATCTCATATTTCAAAAAGTTCTGTTTTCTGATACCTTGTAGACTTAATAAATTTGGGAACAGTGGAGCGATTGTAATTCAGGTTCTGATTTTGATTATACTGCTAAATGATATCTTGTAGGCTGTAGTTTGATAGTGAACTGAGGTTTCTTGACTTATTTCAGCTATGGTATTCCAAAGTTGGTCTCTTGCCTTTCAGTTTATTTTCATTCTGTAGTTGAAAGCGTACATGTAGGTCCAGGGAGTCTTGTTACTAGAATTGATTGGATAAGAAAATAAAAGCTTTGGAAATTAAATGGGTTGTATACAGAAGTTTATGCCAGTGGCTTGAATGTTGTTTTCTAGTGAGTGCCTGTCAATTTAGAATTTAAAAAAATAAAGATTATTAGTGTGCACATTGCATACATAATCATTTCTAAGAGTTTGGTCCAAGCATTGTTATTTTTCAGCACTCAGTTTCTCAACTTTTTTTTCTTCCATAGTTTAGTTTGTGTTTTTTGGAAGGTGAAATACAAATATGTTTGGTGGCTGATTTCTAATTGATGAAGTTTTTCTAACTTACAGTCGAGAACTTCAGGGCAGTATGCAAACTCTTCAGATGTTGAAGAGTTCAATATTGACCTCTTAAAACTAAAGTTGTAATACCATGTTAATATTTCAGTTTTAGTGGGTAAGTTTTTCAGTAGTAGTGTGAAACTGTTTCAGAACTAGCTCAGTATTCCCAAATTTTATATTCCCTATTGACACAGATTCGTAGTGTGTTTAAAGTAGTTCAAAGACACTGTTACAGGATTGTCTGTTCTGCCAATGCTAAGGATAAAGTGAATTTTCACATAGTAGTTTAACAAAAATTGTCATCCTAATTTACTGGGGATGACTTCTTTTGCAATGTAGATGATGAATTATTCTTTTTTAATTTCAGCTATTGTAGGCAGTTCATTTTTTACCCCTTTCTTGAAGGAAGAGGACATTTTAAAGACAGTGTTTGTAGAAAAAAATGCTATTCTGACATATATATAGAACCAGATAGACTGTTGGTTACTTTTCTTAAAATCAGCACTGCAAGCTCATCTTGATTCCAATGCAACAGGTTTTTGAGAAATCAGGTAAATTGCAGCTGTAGGACTATGCCTTTTCACTTTTGGTCCAAGAAAAATAAGAACTCGTGTCTCTCTGCTTGTATTTCACTTTTTTTTCAAACACTATTTCACAAAATGGGGTTGTCAGCTGCAATCACATGAAAATATTTCTAGTGGATCATACAATAAAGAGCATGTAGCCTTAAACCAGAAGGCAAAAATCAAATCATAATTTTTTTTGTTTGGAGAACGATGTATTTAGACAGGAAGATTCTGACTTATGCATAGTAAAGACTCCATTGCATCATCATACTCCACTAGGAACAAAGTTTACAGTGTCTTCACTATGGAATTGGGCTGTAGAATAATGATTAGATAATGACTTAATTGTTGGTTTTAAAATCTTACACCTTGTCCTGCATTAGAAGTGTTAAGCGCACCTTACAGCTGTAGTTCTCTATTTCTTAAGGACTAAAGCCTGTTCTCATCTCAGAATAGCAGAAGAATTTGAATTTTACAGATTTTTGTCACCGTGTTGTCCAGTAATTCATTTAGGATAGTGTTACTGATGCTTCATATGTAACTGGTTTCTGTGGCACTGTCACAACTAGCTCAGTGTGAAATCACATGTATGAAATCAGAAGCCAAGGCTTGCTGCCATCTTTCTTCAAGACTTTTTGGAAAGAGCCCCGAAGGGTACATGTATTTAGGACCCTAAGATATTTACTGGGCTTGCAGGGAACTGAATCGTTTGTTTCCTAGTTATACTTCAATATCTGATGATAATTGGCCTTATTACAAGCTATGGATTACTCTTACCTGGGCATGAGAGCTCTATAGCATTTTATATTGTTGTCAAAATTGTATTCAGCTTTTGGTTTTGTTTCACTACAGATTGATGTTAAGGAGAAGTCTTGCTAGTTTACAAAGTTCGTTGAAAGTTTAGTCCTCTGTAAGTAAATCCATATTTGTATAGTTACTGAAAAACGTGTGTTACCAAGATAGGACACTTCTTACACTTGTATTTATATCTTAAAGTGAGGGGGTAACTCTTATTCCACAGGAAATGAGATAATTTTCCAAAAGTTATCAATGTGTTGGTAAGATATTTAAGCTAAAGGAAGATACAGAGCAGCCATGGGAATTTGTTAGGTCTTCATACTCAACATAGGACGTTAGACTTCATCAGCTAGTTAGTCTGATAATTGGTCTTAGGCCTACTCTTCATTCAAAGCATAGTTAGTGGTGGTCTCACCAGTGAAAATGCAGGGACTTTTGAAAGTTGTTTCTTCACTGGGTTACAGATCATAAAATAAAAATACACTGGTTGTTTCAAGTCTTATCTGTGACTGAAGTTTTTTCCAGTTTGTCTTCCATCTCTGTGTTTCCAGTCTGTTTTTGTAGTTTGAGACGGAAGTGAGGGTTGACTAACTCAAACTGGGTTACTGGCTGTGTCCACAGTTAGTAGTAAAGTAATCTTTCTCCAGCCACACCCCCCCCCGTGTCATAAAAAGTTTCA
Organism: Dendrocincla tyrannina; assembly: GCA_035047865.1. Lineage (NCBI taxonomy): Eukaryota > Metazoa > Chordata > Aves > Passeriformes > Dendrocolaptidae > Dendrocincla > Dendrocincla tyrannina. Next base: position 50,868,853 of record JAWWMP010000116.1, on the reverse strand, counting down.
TGGCAGAGTGAATAACAGGAACTGTAAAGTGAGAATATTCTTGTTGGGATTATTTGAACAGGAGAGAAAGGAAACAGTTCTTGTAATACCTGTAAAGTACTCTGAAGGAGTAACAGTTTGGTGCTAGTGGCATCTCCATTGCTGTCAAGGTACTGCTTTGGAAGAGATAAGTGGGATATGAATTGAAGTGTACCAAGACAGGCTGTTGGGAGAAGTGAAAGAGGAGTAAACATTCATAAGGTTAGTGGAAATGTCAGTGTCTGGGAGGCAGGGAAGAGGAAAGCTATTGTATCACAAATAAAATTTGTGTGTGGTATATCCATAGGAGAGATGGGAAGGTCTTGTCTGCTTCTTATTGTCAGTCCTGTGCTGAGAGAGACCAGGTGGAAAAAGACTGAGCTGTTCCATGAGTTTCGTTCTAGTGTTTTAGACTTAAGTGAACTACTGAAGAAGAAACTCATTGTCAAACTCATTCCCTGTATTCTCCGCACTTTTGGAAAAGGCACTAGAAGCTCCAGCCACATCAGGAGCTTCCAAAAGTGGAGGACAAATCTGGGGTAAAAACAGTAGTTAGTGGTGCCTTTTCATCATAGTAAAGCTAACTTAAAAATTAAAAAGTAATTTGATGAAAAAAATAATTTTATTAAATTCTCTTCCTGCAGATACTACTTTTTACTCAATGCAATGCAAGATTAAATGCGTTCTGCACAATAAAGATCGTTGTGTGTAGGAGAAGAGCAAAGATAAACTGATTCCAAACATTTTTCTTATTACTTTTCATTTATGGAATAAAAGAATAGTTGCATAATGATATTAAATAGAAATACTGTACACTAACAGTATTAATGTCACTTAAGGTGTTAAGGTGCCTCAAAAATTGAGATTTCCTTCACTCTGTTTGCTGCAGCCTAGTGTCATCAAGCCTCCAAGAACCTGAAATTGTTAATATTTTTCAGCTTCATAAATAGATTGCTTGTATATAAATGGACTTCTCATACCAATATTGTTTTGTCAGCATCGTGACAAGAAATTCTTGGAGTTTATTGCTTTAAATTAAATCTTACTAGCAGGATTAAATTTGTGGTATCAGTGTCCTGTTTATTGCTCATGGGTTCTGTGGAGGGCTTATGGAAACTCAGAAGAAGCTGACCTGCCTTTTAAAAGGAAATCTGTTTCTACACGAGGCAGAAATTCTTATCTAAGTATGAATTTATTTTATATATTTAAAGAGAAAGCATTTAATTGTGCAAGAAGAGTAGATTAATCAGTTTCATGACTGTCATTTAGATTTAAGGAGGTAAGCATTTCTTTTAGGAATTGAGGAGTAGAATGGGATTCTACTAGACTTACTCTAAACGCTTTGTTTTCTCTCTAATTAAGAGTTCCTTAAATTTTCAATCTACTACTGCAGTTTAAAATAATTTTGATAGTTTTGTACATAGAGCAATGGATGGCCAAATCTTTCTGTAGTTACTTTGTCATTATTTTAATATTAAGATATTGAACACTGAGAGTACTTCAAAGGTATATTATAGCAAGGCACTGGATGTATCTCAATTGTTGTGTTTCAGATAGCTAATATATAGCAGAAGTCAGCATTCTATATGGATGCCGCTTATTATTCTTGACATGTTTTTAAGCAACAAAGTTAGTCTAGAAATGATGCAGGAAAAAACAAATATCTGTGCCAAAAAGCCAGATTCTTAAAAGGAATTTCCAAGACCTTGTTCCTTGAATGGCAAGCTAAAACCTAGAAAAGAAAAAAGTTTAATAGTAATGATAATGACGTTGAATGCTCGTAACTACTTTTAAATAGTATTTGTTCATACAAGTGTTGCTTATTTCAATTAAATGAAAACGTGGAGTGTTAACTAACTCATTCAAGACCCATTAAATGGGCAAAATCCAATTTGCATTTTACACCTGTTGCAATAAGCTTGTTCCTTAGTTCAGTCTTTTTAGTGCAGATTGAAGCTGGCCTAATGCAAAAATCTACGGGGGCAAGTTGTCAGGAGGTGAACTTTGTCACCTTGGTGCAATTTGGTGTTCATTTTTTTCATCATTCTAGAGTATATCTACCTGATAGGAGATACTTCCATATCCATAGTTCTTTCTCAGTTTCCAAAGTTGTCTTTTGAAAAGGAAATGTTTCTTCTACTTTCAGGTTCATCTACTTCTAGTGATCCCATATGGTCTGGCCATTCACCACCACCCCATCAAGAAAACTGGGTCAGTTTTGCAGATACCCCACCAACCAGTGCTCTTTTAGCCATGCATCCTGCTTCTGTCCAGGTGTGACACTTTATTGGTATTTGATTTGCTTCATTCAGATTGATGTTGCAATCCTTTTTTTTTTTTTCCCTTATTTTTCTTCATAATTGTCATTGCGGATGTTTACTGTGTATCTGTGCCGTGGTCTGTTCAGTGCTATTTGCCCGATGGATACTTGTTTCATTGACTTGACTTCATTTGGAATGATTAAGTAAAAGATATTTATTTTAAAAATGTCAGCAATTATGACTTTAAAACATTTGTATTTAGCTTTTTATACATATATGCCATGCTTTCTTTCTGCTTACATACCTGCGGTCATTCCATATGTATCAGTGTGCAAAAATACCGTCATTATCCTGTAGATGCAATCTGCCAATGGTTTCCTGCAGTTTTTAAACTACTGAGAGAGTTAACTATGCTTTGTGTTTTGAAGACAAGAAGTTAAGCATTCGTAGAAGCATTTTAGGTAGATAATACTGAGGAAAAATATTTCATTTCAGGACCAGACAACAGTACGAACTGTAGCATCAGCTACAACAACAAATGAAATTCGTAGGCAATCAAGTAGTTATGATGACCCCTGGAAAATAACTGATGAACAAAGGCAGTATTATGTTAATCAGTTTAAAACCATTCAGCCTGATCTAAATGGATTTATACCAGGTAAGTTATTCTTTAAAAAATTTCATTTTGGTGCATCAGTTCTGTTACAAAGACTTTGTTTTGTATTTCGGTTTGCATACTGTTTTGAAGGAAGTTCTGCATTTTGCTGATAATGTTCCAGTATAGTTCAGTGTAATTCAAGAAAGATTAGGAACTATTTTGCCCTTTTTCTTCACTTAACCCTAGAAATTAGTGCCATTTTTAACCCTAGAAATTAGTGCCATTTTTAACCCTAGAAATTAGTGCCATTTTTAACCCTAGAAATTAGTGTTACATTTTTGTAACCTTTGCTAAATAACACTTCACCTTCATACTAAGTCCTCTAATGATTTAACTTTTCTTAAAAATGGTTATTGCCATTTTTCAGGATCTGCAGCTAAAGAATTTTTCACTAAGTCAAAACTACCTATTCTTGAACTTTCTCATATTTGGTAAGTGTGATAATTATTTAGAATAACTTTTCGTAATAATTATTTAGAAAGATGATAGCTATCTGGTAGACATCTAATAATCTACTTACTAGAGAGTGTTAAGTGCAGTTTCACTAGTACTCTAGTATGTTCAGTTCTGCTTGTATTTATGCCAGTATTTAGTGGGCTCTAGTGAGTCTAGGCTGGCACTATTTACAAGGCACTTTGAGTAAATTTAAGACTCTTCAGAGTTAGAAGTAATTTATTGGAGGATTTTATTGGTAAAAATGCCTTTAAATATAAATAATTCCTTACCTATACTTATTTTTTCATTTATGTCTAAGTAAGCTTAAATGAAATGTGCACAAGCAAATATTTTTAAATGTACTTTGTGGGATATAATAGCAAATTCCACTTTAACTTGGTGCAAACCTATTTCATTGTATTCTGGAATTGGTACTGCATCATTGCATACCCTCGCTAAATGGCTTACATTGGGAGATGTTATCTTTCTTTCAGTGTAGTGATTTCTGTTTGAGGTGTTTTCCTATTTAAAATAATTCACGTTGCCTCAGTACTGTAATTTGGGTAGTACACTTTGCCAGAAATCTGAGGCCAATAATATTGTGTAGTACTGTCTTAAATGAGTTTAAAACCTGGAGAGAGAAAAGTGGTTTTAAATTATCTATGAGCTGTTATCAATGAAGGCTCATGATATTTGAAGAGTAAAGCATGTAGCACCAATATGAAAGTTTAATAGGGTAAAATGAACTATAAACTGTTTTCTTCGAACAGCAAACCAGAAGTATGTCTTTTGGAAACAAAATAACCTTAAGAAATTTTATTTATACCAAGCTTCTCTTCTTAGGGAACTGTCAGATTTTGATAAAGATGGTGCATTGACATTGGATGAGTTCTGTGCTGCTTTTCACCTGGTAGTTGCTAGGAAGAATGGGTATGATTTGCCAGAAAAGCTACCAGAAAGTTTAATGCCCAAGCTGATTGATTTGGAAGACTCGACAGGTAAGATGTGGTTTAACACAAATTTCACTATTTTTAAAAAATTAGGATGTAATTGTTACAGTATATCAGCAGATACTTGTTTGTATGAGTGTAAACCATTAGTCAGTATGAAGTAAAGCAGTGTGAATTTTTAGAAGTCCTAATCAGTGCTAAGAGCCAATCTGAAAATGTATGTAGTTCTGCACAGGGAAGTTATTTAGGAACAGTGAATCATTGATTATTGCATTTGGAAATGACTGTGTCCTTTAAAGGTTAATGAAAACAAAATTGTCACAGTATAGATTTTATTCATAATCCAGGTATACTTCAGACTTGCTTTCAAATGAATATGCTTTCTGTTCCCCCTCATTTTTGAAAATACGGTATGAGTTTCTGAGTATTGAAGGTATTTTGAAAATATTCCCAGATTCAATGCTAGTGGTAGGATAGTAGTTTAAAAGTACAGGATCAGTAACAAAGACTTTTTTTTTTTTTAATTCAACTCCTGACATGACAGTGGATTTATCTTCAGTTGTGTTGGCACCTAATCTTTCTTTGCAATCCTTTACCTTTGCATGCTCCCAGAGAAACCATTGAATGTATGAGTTCTGATTGTTAATATGTACCAAAACCTCAGGAACTTCAGTCCCATAACTGAAAAAAAAAACCCTGCTGTTACATAGAAAAGTGGTATTTAATAGCAGGATGTTTGTGACCATTGTTTTCTATTTTAAAATAGATAAAGGAAACGAAAGATTTTAAAAATACTTTACTTTTTAACAAGCAGTCTTTGCTTAGAAAGTCAGGGTATATTGTGTGTGCACAGGTACTATGATTTACTAGAACTTTATTTTTTTTTTTACTGAGTACTTCATAGGGAGTCTCTTCATACTGTGTTTGTAGGTTGTCAGAGACTTTGGTCTCACAATTATTGATGAGTTCTTAAACTAGATACCATGGCTCTTATTACCTATGCTTTAATAATTAAGCCATTTTTTATGGGAGTAGATTGGCTCTTCAAAGAACTGCCACTGAAGGGTTTCAGTATGAGTAAGCATTTTGCTACGATGAAGACAGTCATAAGAAATATCTGAAGTTAATTGGGTGAATACCTAGCAGATGTCTAAAACCTCCCCATTCTGTCTATTTTTATGTTAAGGTGATGGCCAAGCAAAGATCTTGGTAGGAAATGAAGTAACATTTATTTGTATAAACTTGTTATTAAAAAAAAAACAACCAACAAACCACAGAACAATCAGTTTTGTAATGAATCTTCTACTGCCTTTTTTGGTAGTAGATTTCCACTGAAGTTGTCTGGAAACTATACATCAGCCATTCAACCAAAAAGTATTATATGTATGTTTATTGGTTTTATTTTACAGGCAACTTTGCTAATATCAAACTTCGCTTATTTTCATTAGGTACAAAGTGGTCTTTAAATTTGAGGAAAAACTACTTTTGAAAGTTTTTCCCTCTGACATTAAAGGGAAGTTACCTTCTTCTAGTGAATGTTAAAAGCTTACCTCGCTGTGTAAGCTGTGCTTAAAAAGAACAACCTGATTGCTAATTGATTCTGTGGTTATTAATAGCTACAATGAAAAGTGATAGTTTTTGCAAACTTGTGGGATTTTATCCAATTAACTTGATTTTTGGGGTTTTTTTAGGCCAGCAGTATTGGAAATAGCTAATCTGATCTAGCATATAATGTGATTTATCTTCTATTCAACTTCTGTGTTGAATAAAATAGTTCAGAAGAAGCTACTGATGTGGCTGTAGTTACAACAGTTCAAATCTCCTGTATACATTTACTATTTTAAAAGTTACTGGTAGGTCTGTGTGCAGACTAATGTGCATGCTGAATCACATGAATTCATCTTAAGGACTGTAAATCAGCCTAAAATATCAACCAGTTAAATTTTGGTATTTTTTTATTTCCCATAGAAGTTGTATTTCAATAAAGTTTACTTCCAACAGTCATCTTAGAAATAGAAACTGTAAAGTATGGCACCAGAGTGTCTTTTTAAGTGCATTTTTCCATGGGATAAAACTTTCTTAAGGAAAGAAATTGTTAATGATCTTCTGCTGGCATGCCTCAATGTGAATAATGTACAGTCATACTGTTTAAGAAGATTAATTGCTTGAATATCTTTTAAACCTATGTGCAAGATGGCAAACTTTTTTTCAAAATGTAAACAGTACTGTTATTGATTCTGTGAGAAATGCTCACACCAGTAAAATTCAGAAGGGGACAAAGTCATCAAAGCAAAACTAAACTTTTATTTAACAAATTAAGCTGAGTTGGTGTGTCCCCTCTGGGCTAGGAGACAGACCCAGACCAGTAAGAACCAGAGCTTTCTATACCCTGTCCCGGCCGGGGGGTTCCTGCTTCCGTTCCCATGGGCCAGTACTAGGGAGCTCACAGCCTTGCCCGATCCACCTCCCTGCCCGAGACCCCCACCCCCCAAAAAGGCGCAAAAAACAGGTTAAACCCACCCCAAGTCCCAACTGCCAAAAGCTCAACTATCCCCTCCTCCCCCCTCCCTTCTTTACCCGTGCAACTGCCTTCAGCAAAACCCAAACTCTATTTCTAACAATTCTGTTCTTTTGTTAGAAACTTTCCCACTGATCTTCTACACTTCCCCTTTGCACTTGAAACTTACTGTCTCTTTCCATTCTGATTTTTGAACAAGTGGACAGCAGAAAGAAGAGTAACAGAGTGCTCCCTGCACCCTGTGTCTGTCTTCAGACAGAGAGAAGGAAGAACTCTCACAGTCTGTTCTGGCAGCCTCTCCCTCATCAGCCCCTGTGAATCCAGTATGTGACTCACTGCAGGTGTACTGAACCTGTTTAAGATACAGCCTTGTCTTTACATCTGATTTCAGGACCAGGGATATGTATTTCTCTCTCATGACACAGACCTATTGGATAGTTAGGCATTTGTATAGTTGGTAATTTTTTTGGTGTAGCAATACATCTCTACAGAATTGTAATTTCTTCAAATTCAATTTTATTTCAGTTAGTTAAAGCTACCAACCCTTTACAAAACTTGAAAAGCGAGTTTTGCTCTTCTGTGAATTTGTTTTTTGTTCGGGTTCCTGACACAATGCCTTTTCTTTATAAGAAAAATAATCTGTCATGCATTGTCTCACAGTGTCATTATTTTAATGCCTAAAGTTTGCCATAGAATGTCTTACGCATGGTTCATGTATGTATGTACAGAATTCCTTGAACTGCAGGTAGCTGTGGATTCTATCCACAACAGTTTTCAGCCTTATCTTTTGACTTTGTGTTTAACACTAGAAGTTTGCTACCCACCATTAAAATTAGAATTTTGAGGGTTTTAATTATAAGAAAGTTCTTATTCCTATTGTACTTCAGAGCAATTGATATGCAAAATCTATTCTCAAAACATTGCCACTGGCATACTTTGAACTTAGTATATTACTTTGTTTACAATGACTACAGCATGTCATCTCGACTACTTCGTGACATCATGTCAACTTGATGTAACCTATTTTTATAGCTAGATGCTTTTTGTCTGAAGTAAAATTAGATGCTGTTCCTGTCTGAAATAATTTATGTTGCCATTTGCCCTAAGGCACAGCAGTACAAGATGCTAGGTGCTAGGCACAATTTCGGAAACATGGCCTCTCAGCCTGATGTCTGGCTATTTACAGGAAGTTTTTTTGACCTCTGAAATTTTGATGAGTGCAGCTTTTTTTCATATTAGCACCTCACTTGCCCTTGACCTCAAGATGACACAATTAATTTCTTTTTGGACTTCAGTGTTTTGGCTGTTCTTTTCTGTGCAACTTGCTGTCCCCAGCGGCAGTTTGGAGACAATAATGGGTTTTTAGTTTTCAAAGGTGCAGTTGGTCACCATTGACTATTAAAGTGCTTTCAGTTCAGTTTGACACTTGATTTGTTGCTTGTTTCTTCTGAATGAAAATCAGCAGGCAGAATATTGAAATGTCATAGCAGAAGAGCAGGCTGCAGAGTTCAGCTCTTCAGGAGCCTGAAAGCAGTCTATTTTGTAAATTTCAATCCATTTTTGGTACAGCACATCATATTTTTGTGGCAATCATCTTCAGTCACATACCTGTCAAGTAGTCCTTTTAAATGGCAATTAATTAAACCATCTTTCCTCTTGTGTAGTATTTTTTCTTGTACAGAGTTTTAATTCTGTGGACTACCGATACCATGTTAATATGTCTAGGTACTTATCACTCGTTCTTTCAGCAGTTTCTTTTACTTACATTGTACAGTTGTAATTGGAACTTCCAGATTTTTTTAGTCTTTCAGTGCCTTGCTTTAGCTTTTATTGTTGTATCTAGCAGAATAGGATACATCATAAGCAGGATTTTATTGTTAGGCAGAATGCTTAATCTGCTGTTCTTATTTACTTTGCCCAATTCTTTTATAGTTTAAACAACAAAAATAAGTGTGCTGGATTATGAAAACTTGTATAGCTCTGAGTAAGTGTTTCTGCAAGGGACTGTACTTGAGAAAACTAAACAATACCAGTGGACATTTGTGATGTGACAGCTGCTAGACTTGTTCAGTTTGAAAAATGTAGGGAATGGAAATGCCATTGTTTTAGTAAGGAGACTCGAAACTAATATTCTTTGGGGAATAATCTAAGAGAATGGTTTTCTTAATCTATTTTCAAATTTTTGTTTTGTGTTTGCATTGATACACTGGTTTTGCTTTGACCTTTCATACAAGAAAGTATTTTATTCTGTAAGTTGAGCTGCTCAGTGCAGGATTTGATGTAATAAACATTAGTGTGAAGTTATTCTCTCATACTGTAAGAAAAACTGTGTTTAATTCTGTATGTAATCAAAATCTAAAAAAGCTAGTTAAAGGCCAATGTACAGGGATATTGTATGGTACAGAGTAATCTTCAAAGTCTAATTTTCAGAAACATCCATAAAGTGAGAGTAGCACCTGATAAAAAGTATATTTGATTTGATGCGTGGTGGTGGTTCATTGGTTTTGTGGGTTTTTTGTCTGCTGTTAAGTATTTACTTTCAAAAGATGAAAACAAATGGTACTTTGTACTTTCCACGAGATTTGAGAAACTCTTCTAAAAATAAACTGAATGCAATTTATGATTTTGGTTTATAGTCATTCCTATCGTTTCAGAAGTTGGGGAACAGACTGGTGAGGTAGGTTATTCCAGCTCTCCAGCGGAAGCACCTCCAAGCAAGTCTCCATCAATGCCATCCCTAAACCAGACCTGGCCAGAACTGAATCAGAGCAGTGAGGTTAGCAGTTTTATTTGAGTTATTTCATTGCCAGTGAATAACTAAATTGTGTCTGTCTTCATACCTTGTCATAAGTGGGTTGTTGATCGCAAACTGTGAAAAAGCAGGATAATCAACAGACTCAGGAAGATTTTGCACATGCTAAATTGTAAAAACGGTAATGTTTTCCTTCTGATTTGAGATGAGTTACTATTTAAAATGTTGTCATTAATGGTCATTTAGTTTTATATTAATCACAAAATTATAGCATTTATTGGAAAAGTTGCATTCATTCCTGACGTTTTTTTCATTTGGGGCATTTTTTTGTTACCTCTGAAGAACTTCTGTAGTAAACACTTTTGAAAAACTACAGAATACATTTCTGACAGATCTGGACATTAAGAAAAAAAGGGAAAATAATGGCATTATTTTTGGAAAACTATTTTTAATTATTTGAGACTTAATAAGAATTGAAAACTTGTTTTAACATCTAAGATATTTCTGTCAGTAGCTGAGTGTTACCTTACCTCCTTCTCTTATTGAAAGAGCTTTTTGTGGCTTTTTTTACTTTCTTCACTAGATTTGAAGGGAATAGAACACTGGTAATAAAAGATTTAAATAAACCAAAGGAAAGTGCACCTGAAAAGAAAATAAGCAAATTTTTAAGGTTAAAGTTAGGAGTAGAGAAAACTTTCTTGGGAGGAAAGGACTTTCTAAAGTCTATGCTTCCTGTGAGGGCAAATGCCAAGTTGAAAATTATTTAGTGATTCTTAATTGTTCTCTTTGACAGAGTGACTCTTAGACTGTTGGTAGGAAACTCTCTTTTAGGGGCGAGGTGGAACAGATACTTAGTTGTTGCTAAAAACCTATAAATGTCTGCATCTCTATTACAATTTGCATAGATACATTCCCTTGCGTTGTCATAAAGGTTTAATAAGCTAATGATTTGGTGAGCTGCATCATAATTTAACAGATTTCCTCAGTGTCTAATGCAACTTGAACCAATTTCACTATTCAAAAAAAGTGAATTACAACTCTTGTCAGCCAAAAATCTTGTCTTACAAAACTGACTGCCCGTTCACATAGCTAATGTGGTATTTTCTTTCTGAAAATCTACTAAAACTTGAGAGGTTTGGACAAGTTCTCACACTATCTATACTGCTGGATACTAACTATACTAAAATAAGAATTGAACATTTATTAAATGTTAAGAGGTTTTTGTACTAACACAAAGGAATTTCTGATTTTTCAGCTGTGTTGCTGTGCATGCTTCTTGCTCCTCAGCATTTTGTTTTCAGAATGAGTCAGAACAAAGTCCTCAAGGTTTTAATTCCATGGAAAAATTTCTGGTATTACTGCAGGCACCAATCTAATTGTTTCCTCTTTGGACCTCTTATAACTGTCATCAGCAAATTAATTGCTTGTAAAAGCTCTGCATCTTTGGATCATCTGCCATTCCAGGCAGTTTCATCCTTTTAGTTTCAAAACCGTTGGTTACTCTGTTCTTTGTAGCTCATAGTTGATTTATAGACTCCAGTTGCCAGGCTGAGTTACTTATGTAGAGATTGATGCCTTGGTCTGTCTATAGCTTCAGAATAAGGAGCACTGTGAAAATCTTCCTAACTTTGGATACTACATGCTTCACATTTCATCTCTTCACTCATCACTTCCTTCTCACTTCAGACATCTTTTCCATCGAAGTTTCAAGGCTGAGCCCTTAGTTATGGAAGCTTAAAAAAGTTGAAAAACCTACCAATTTTTTGTTGAAACTGTCTCATTGTCAAATCATTTTAGCTTTAACACAGATAGGGAGATTTGCTTTTAAGTTCACAATTGTTACACCTTGTTTCAGATGTCTTGATGTTCTTTTGGTAATGATTCAGGTTGCTGTGAGTTTTAGTTCCTAGTGATTAACCTTTTGAAAGTCATTTTCAAAGTTTTTGCAGTTCTAGAAGACAAGTATTTTAGTTTTAGCTAGCATGTTTTATCCTGTCAGTGCTCTTAAATTTTGCACAGAATTTGAGGTGCAGTGCAGTAGATCCTTAATATATTTAGCTGTGTGTTAGCCAGGGAATTAGAAATAGCTAGCTTCTGGTAGAGTTTCAGGATGGAGCACAACAGCACATTTTCTAGAGCAGTCAGGAGGGGTTAATGTCCATTTGTCTGTGCCAGCCGGGAGCCTGTGGACAACTAATAAATGTACCTGCACTTTGGCTTCAGAGCAGTAGAGTAAGGTAAATTGAACGTCATCTGTAACAAATAATATTTAACCATTGATCTCAATTATAACATAGATGCTGTGTGCCTCAGGGAAGTTTTGAAAAATTAAAAAGCAATATTTCTGTTATCAAATTGTCTGTCTGCCAGTCTCACTCGTGACTCTGAAGCCACTGGCCAAATCGAGTTTAAAAGGGTAGTGGTAGCCCTAAAATAAGTATTAATGCATTCGATGAAAATGAGCAGCTGTGTAAATGCAAGGGGAAAGGCTGGCAGAACTTCACCATTAAGTTTCTGAGTTAGTGAAAACTGGCTCACTCAACAGGTTTGTATAGGTCCAAACTCCTTGCAATGCTGCCTTTTTATGAAAGGGTGGAGTGACAGAGATGAACTGTTTAATACAGAGAGTACTAAACTGGGACAAAGTAGTCAGGAAGCCTTACTAAAAAGGTTTTGTTAGGTTCTGTCCATGAAAGGCAGTAGTTTTCTGTGTTAAAAAATGAATACAAACAAATAAAACCCTCAAACCAACAAAAAATAATCACAAAACAAAAAAATTACCAGAAAAAATACCCACCCCCATGAAAATCCCACATGAATAGAATTCCATAATCTTTGCCCCAATTTTAATTTTGAAACAAGGAGATAAGGTTCTGTCTTTACAAGAAGTGTCACCATACATGACAACAATTAAAAATTAGTCTTTTTCTGAATTTCATTTCATCCGATTGAAAAGAGTTATTTAGGAGTTCCCTTAAGAAGTTATTTCTGAAATAACTGCTTCAAACTCAGTTCACACACAGGCCATTCACTAAATATAGTTTGCTACAGAGGAGCACATGAGATTAGGTTGCCTAACACCGTATAGTTTGTCCTATATCTTCTGGAATCATTTACGGTGATTTGCCTATAGAGATGGGACAAGAATATTGATTTGTTTTCACCACTATACTGACATAATTTTTGTCAAATTTTCTGAGCATGAAAAGTTTTGTATTTGTAATTTTTTAATCTTGTAGTATTTGAAACTTGCTTAATATTTACTCATTATTTTACGAAAATACAGCAAGTTTACCATCCCTGTTGTGATTTGTAATCTGATTTCCAGATTACAAACTAATTTCACTTCTGTACTTTGTTGATCCAGTTGTGGCTGTAGCTTGACTCAGTTTGCATAAGGATTCTTGACAGCCGTGTATTGATACAGCATGCCTATATCTTATAAAATTGTTCAGAGATTGACTTATTTACTTTTAGCAATCAGTAGTACGTTTGAATTAATTCTTTGCCTTGTCAGTGATTAAGACTTGTAAAAATGCTCTCTTACAGCGTAGAATCACTTCTCAGGGGTTGCACTGGCAAGCTGAACTGGTGAAATTGGAGTATTCTATTCAATGTTCTTATATCTGGGATTTTGTAAGAAAACCAGCATTTATTGTTTAAAACTTGGCAGCTGTAAAGCTGAGGAACCTTTCTGTGGATTTTATGACTACAAATGCACACAACATGTGTCTCTGATTTTTATCTTTACAGTATTTGAATGGATTAACCAGTTTTTTTACTTCTGTGATTCTCATTGCCAAACATGAACTCCGAAGGTACTTCTGGGTTGACTGTGCACCTGTATCTTCATTTTAAAATGTGAACATAAAGACTAATATTGACAGATAACAAGCTTGGTTCCACAACAATCCCAGGCTGAAGTAGAAACACTTATTATGTATTGGTGTGCTTTCCAAGTCAGGTACTGTCCAGTGCAAATATAGTACTTTCCAGTGCAACCTCTGAACTACTATGCTAAATCTCCTCAGTGATCTTTTACTCCCCATCTTCCTCATCATGCTGACTTCTCTCCTCTGTCTGTTCAGCAGTGGGAGACATTTAGCGAACGCTCTTCAAGCTCACAAACTCTGACCCAATTTGATTCTAACATTGCACCAGCTGATCCTGTAAGTCAATCACTTAGCTTGCTTGTTTGAAATTAATTTTATTAACACTGAATTTTCATTCATTGTATTTAGCTGTTATGCATGATTCCATGGACTGCTTTGGGGGGAATGGTGGCAGGCTTCTTAGCTTTTTTTCTCATTTTAGGAATACAAATTTTCTAGTATGGCTTATGTTTAATCTCTGACTGCAAAGAATGCTTTTTTTTTTCCCCCCCTTAATTTTTACCTAATGCAACACTGCTGTCAAAACCTTTCATACCCCAAAGTTTTTTTTTAAAAGTTGTGTAGGTCAATACAAGGGCCGCTCCCAGTGATAAACCAGTCCTGGTTTAGAAGTTGTCTTTGTTGTTTTGGTTTTTTCAAGTTGCAGAGCCTGATTTGCACAAACTTTTAAGAGTTGCCAGTACCAAAACTACTGGGCTTCAGTGGGTGTGGTATTTCATATTCCAAATGTTTTCACCAAGTTACTTATTAATAAGGCTTTTAGTACTTCTCCAGCTAAGCCTGTGGTGCTCTAATGCTTTACTCAGTGAGGAGTGCTCTGAAGGATTATGTAGTTAAATATCTTGCCAAGTTTGAGAGCCATAAATACACTACAGTATTTCAGGTTTTGCTGGGTTTAAGCTTCACAGCATGTGACGTTAAAGTAGTTCTGAAATGCATTAGAAATGCTGTATTTAGCTGCTGCTTTCATCCTGTTTTTCTTACAGACTTAATTGCCCCTGAGTATCCATTCTAATTTAATTAATTATAGTGTTAGTGTTCATTTGATTCTGTAACAAATACACATTTAACTGCTTTTAGTATGAAACATGTTACTTCTGAAAAGACATAAAAATGTATGTATATTGTAGATACATCACTGCTCCAATTTCAGAGTTCACACACTGATATTTATGTAGAAATAGCATTTCTAGATGCTGGAAGCTAGAATTTAAACTGCACTGTTCCCTGTGCTTAGAATTACCCTTGGTATATATTCAGAACAAATGAAAATACCCTACTTAAAGTGAAAACCAGCCCTTTCTCATCTGAGACACTGTATTACTTTTAAATGTATTGTATTTTTATGTTTTAATGAAGTAAACATGATGTAAATCAGCTTGTAGTTCTTACTGTTTCTTGTTAATTGCTTGACAGTAGAGCTATCACTGTCTTGTTTCCACAATAAGTTAGTAATTTATTTTTACACGTAAACAGCAAATGAGAGAAATCTAAAGTTTGAAGTCTCTCCCATATGTTGATAATCTAAAAAGTAGAACAGCGATGATAAATAGAAAAGTCTTTTGTAGCCATGTGTATGTTTGTGTGCATGTATAAGAAGAAAATCAAAATACAAAAAATATACTGGGCGATCACATTCTGGAGTGGTTTTCTTGAAATGCTTATACTTTAGGAAAAAATTGTGACCATCCTTGATACTTGCTAAAGTAGAAGACTTTGGGTTAAGAGTCTTTGTTTTCCATATTAGAATAAGAACAAATGACAACTTTTCAGTAGCAGTGTGCTGAGTTCTTGTTTTAGCAGTCTCAACAGTGATGCACAGGATGGACTTTTTGAACAACTGCTTTCCCAAAGGAGATAAAATCAGCTTTCTTGAGCAGTTGTTAATAATTTATCTGAAGAGTAAATTCATAGAACAGTTGTTTTCTCTTTTTTTGGAAAAGTAGCTGCTTTGGAAGTAAAAAATAAATGGAAAGAGTAAAACTGCATTTATCTCTTAGAATGGGAGCATAATTGGCCCTCTGCAACTGAAAGTTGGTAACGTTGTTTTATGTAAAAGTTAGATTAATGATGTGAATTAATGCATTATATAAAAATCCATTTAACTATTCAAGGCATGATTTTTGTACTAGCTGCACATCAGATTACTGCAGAGGTCTGAAGTAGCTCCAGCAAGAGTGATCTTTTCATGATAATCCCATTACAGGGTTGGGAGGGGGGGGAAAGCAGTATATTTTAAAGTGGTAACTATTCCTAAAAGTCTAATGCAACAGGAATGTTTGAGCTGTGGCTAGAAAGTGGTTTTAAAAGTTTATATTTCCAACAAGAGTAGTGAAAGTCGTTATGCCTGGTGAAATTGATCTACTTGAGTAGTTAGAACAGATGAAATTTCTGATACAAATTTTGTGTTGAACCTTCTGGTTATTTCTGGGATAGAAGGTAATCTGTAGGTGTTTTTGCTCTGTTGTTGTCCTTTCCATTTGTATATTCTGAGTAAAAAAGTCTCAGACAGCAATGTCCATATTTTTAGGTTGCTTCTGAGCAAACATAAAAATTGTGAGATTTTTCAGTCTCCAAATCAAATTGAAAGGGCTGTCTATAAAGTACTTTCAGTGGAGCCCCTTGTCTAAACTACAAAGAATGTGCCTACCTGTAAGGTCAATGCCTATCTAGAGGTGTGCTCCGCAGTGTATACTCCTATACTGAAGGTGACAAGATTTTACTATTTTAAAGACTCAAAAAAACATCTTCAATTACTACAAAATACCTGTTTCACAGAGCATCAATTGTACTATGTAAAGAGGCCATAACTTTCTGAGACATCATAAGTAAAGCTTAGGAGTCAGGTTTTGAATTGTAATTTTTTTTTGAAGATGTGCTCAAAGTAACACATGTCTGATATGCCAAAATTCAGGCTCTATTTACAGTACAGTTACCTATAGAAACATATTCTAGTACCCTTTTAAAGTAGCTAGGTTACACCTTATAAATCATTAGAGAGACTACAGCTTATAGAACTTTGGTTTTATGAGTATATTCAGTTCATGGGAACTGTATAAATAAATTTATGAAATTTTGTTTAGAATTGACATTTCACATGGTGTCAGAGACTCTTAATAGAAAAATTTAAAAGTAGATTAATGTAACTCTGATCTTCTTCACAGGACACTGCAATTGTGCACCCGGTTCCCATAAGAATGACACCAAGCAAAATCCACATGCAGGAAATGGAGCTTAAAAGAACTGGAAGTGGTAGGATATTTTTCTCTTGCTAATTAGGGAAATTTGTATAATTAGAGTTGGCTTTACTTCCTTGAACATACTGGCTTTTTTTCTTCACTGTAGATGAATATATCTGGAGTTGTAACTAGTATAATTAGTCAGGTACTGTTCAGATAAGTGCAGAGTTTGAATTGGTCATTTGCTACAGTGAAGATTTCACCATCTATAGGAGATTATTGCTTGGAGAGTAGTTCAGTAGCATCATGATATAAATTTGATTTGGATAAACACTCCAGGAGAGTGTTTAGGATTCCTTACTGAATACCGAAGGAGACTGAAGGTGGAAATCATAACCTGCATTGATAAAGCTTGTTCTACTGTGGTCAGAAATATTGAGTTTATTTTGAAACCTGACAACATTTGGGAGCATTGGCAGGCCGGTTTTTTTTTTTTAATACTTTGGTCAATTATAAGCAAGGTGGTTTGATGAATTTTCTTGAGAAATAGTGGAGTCTTAATTGACAGTTGTGTGCTTAAAGTCATGGAACTCATGCAGAATCTTCAGCATATGAGAATAAACAAGTACGGACAACACACAATTTCCTTGACCTTTTAAATAGGTGAAGATTCACAGCTCTTAATGCTGAGAAATAGAAATAACACTATTACAGTGTAAAACTTCAGAGTTAAAATACACCGATTTTTAGTCTGGAGTGCAGCACTTTGATAAGGGCAGAAAACTAATAAAAAGCATCAGCATCAGAAGTAAAGGCTAGTTTGAATATATTTATTTATATTTGTTTTTCCATCTAGATCATGCTAACCCTACTAGCCCACTACTTGTGAAACCATCAGATCTGCCAGAAGAAAACAAAATGAGTTCATCTGTAAAATTTACGGCTGGAAATACAGTTAGTAAGTATCAGAGTGCTTTCTGGTCTAATTTCTTATATTATACAAAATGTAGACCTCCAGTGAATGAAATAGATATTTAGATAGAATAATAGAATAGATATAATAGAATAGATATTAGCAGCTCTAAAATGAGATAAACTTATATAAGAATAGAAGCTGATATATTTCATATTTCTGATATGAAGTATATATTAGAGGTAGTAATTAAGAAAGTTCTATTGATGTTACTGGAGTTGTTTTCCTACCATTTGTGTTCAAGAATGTTCGTTTTTGTCATCTCTTTTCCATCTTCCTGTTTTCTCTTTTAATCTTAGGATGAGAAATTTAATGTATGGAAAGTGGAATTGACTAAGTAGCATTTGATTCTACTTTCTCAGAACCATGTAACAACATGTTTTCTAAAAAGTGGACATGTGTTGGCCACAAAATTTTCAGGCAATTCTCATCTGGTTTAGGTATTAAGAAAATGCAATAGAATTCTAGAGTTTGTTTTTAGGTACAGCTTTTTAGCTGTTTGTTTGCTTCTAATAGGCTTTTTAATTTTCAGTATTTCCTGTTTCCAGAATATGCTGCATTATTTTGATTTGATTAGTCCACTTGCTAATATTGAGTGAGGTCTAAGATTATATGTAGCTTGAATGAATCTCTGGAGTCTTTCTGAGACTTGTTTTCTTCAGACTAGGAACTTTTCTTCAGTAAAAACCAAGTTTTAAGAACTCTAAGTACTTTTCATTATTAAGTATTTAGGTGGTAAGCTGGTTTCAGCTGGGGTAGAGGTAATGTCCTTCACAGTGGCTAGTGCAGGGCTGTGTTTTGGATTTGTGTGGAACACAGGGTTGATAATCTAGAGATGTTTTTGCTATGGCTGAGCAATACTTACACAGAGCCAAGGCCTTTTCTGCTTTTTGTACTGCCATACTGGAAAGGAAGTTGGGGGTGCGTGGGACACAGGAGGAATGTAGAAAGTATGTTTTTGCAATGTGCTTTGCTTTCCTCATAAGCTGTTTCAGTGGCACTATTCATTCTGACCAATGTCTTGACCACGTCTTGAGTTTTACTTTTCAAGCAAGGTTCTGTTTTT
The DNA here is from genome assembly GCA_035047865.1 of Dendrocincla tyrannina. NCBI lineage: Eukaryota > Metazoa > Chordata > Aves > Passeriformes > Dendrocolaptidae > Dendrocincla > Dendrocincla tyrannina. Next base: position 50,850,150 of record JAWWMP010000116.1, on the reverse strand, counting down.
ACTAGATAGTTTTCTGATACAAAAGAAAGACTGAGCAAACATGATCTTTTAGTGGGGAGCTATTACTATATGTAGGATGTAAGTTTAGAGAGCCTTTCTGTCCTCCCTTTTACTTACCCGTTTACTTATCCGAGTACAGCTTAATCTTTGATAAAAGGCTTGTAACTGTAATTAGGCCGAGTGTTCTTTCCTTAGAGGAAGAACATAGTGAAAAAAACCATGCTACAGTATAACATATATTCACCCTGTTGTACCTGCAGTTTTAAGGAGAAAAAAAATACACAAAAAGTAACAAGTAAGAATGTGCCTTGCTTATTAGCAAAGTAATCTCTGCAGGATTCTTGTCTCTGGGGCCTGGTTGATGTTTCTTAACACTTTTGAAAACTTTGGTTAAAGTAATCCTTTGAGACTAGATAATTCACATACATCTTGATGTTTTTGAGTAGAATTTTCTTCTTCACTGATAACAAATCAACTGAACTTCATTGCTCCAGTGACTTTCCACCTTGAATTTTGCTGTACCAGGTGCTTTAGAATAATCCCTTGTGATAAATCCTGATCTCTAATTTTATGTCTACACTTTGTTCCACGCAAATCTTGTGATTTTCATGAGACTTCTCATTTCTGGGGAAAAATCCTCAAGTTTTTACAGAGCTTCTGAGGGTAAGGGTGTCCTTGCACAAACTGTGTGATGCTATAATAGCATCTTTAATTTTTGTAGGCTGCCTTAACGAAGAGTTGAAAGTTTTGTAAAAAATGCACTCCAAAACAAGGCTGACCACTAGCCTTGAAGGTGTAGGAGTTAGAGTAGTAGCAAAGCCACTGAGATAATCTATGTATTGTACATGTCCTTTCCTTTTTTTTTGATTTCTAAGGTTGGTGACAATCCTTCAGCACTTCTCAAATCAAGGTTGTCCTACTCTTTGCTTTTTTAATTTGGATGTCCCTTACTCTTGTTCACCCAATTGGTGAAGTGATGGAATGTCAAGTGTTTAAAAATTGTTGATGAAACTTATATTTTGTATTTTAAATATAACATTATTGTCATTGTTTATTCTTCAGTACATCCCAGTAGTAACAAACAACTGATAGTATTGAACAAGTGGAGTTGGTTTATATTGGATCCTTCAATTATTCAGTCTTGTCAAGGATTTTGAATCCTGACCAGATACCGTACAGGGATGCAATACAAGAACATAAGGACTTTTTTCACAATGCCAATTGGATATTTGAATTATTTGTTACTTCTATCTGTTAGGGCATGCTAATGATGCAAAGCAAATATGAAACTACTTTTTTTTTCCCAGCAGATGGTTACAGCAGTTCAGACTCTTACGCTTCAGATCCGGAGCAAATTGGAAACGCTGTAACTCGGCAACGGTCAGTAGAGTAGCAACTGGAAAAAATAAGTGAAAGGTTTTATTTGACAACTAGCTTATAAAATGATGGCAAAATAGATTCCTAACAGGAGTCTGGAGACGGTCTTTTTTCTAATGCATTAACAATGTATATTGCTTCTGTTAATGTAAAGTGAAAATTGAAAAAAAAAAAGTTGTCTAAAAAGTTGAGGAAAAAAATGTTGTCTGAAAAGTTGTTTGAGATTGGCCATTCAAATGAAGCTCCACATTCAGTCGGAAATTTTAAAGACTTTCTCCTTAAACACAAGGGAATGTAAGCATAGGAGATCAGTGTTACTTGAAACCAGTTTTTTATACTTTTAAAAATATCCATTAGATATTATTGAAGAAGGACCTTGTGTCACTGTAGCATAAAAGAAGAATAAAACAGAAATCAGGAATGCCATGGCAGTAACTCAGTTGCTTTTAATAATGAACTTATAAAATAAAGGGCAGTTATGAACCCAGTGTAAATTAAGGGATTGGAGGAAGCTATGCAAGCACATAACCAAAAACTCCATCATTTGACATAAGAGAATGTGCTGTACTAGCTAGTGCTAATTGTTCCCATTAAATCTGCCTGAATAGGATTAAAAACCAGCTATGCCACTAACCATCTTATAATCTGTTTCAGAGGTAAGTTTCAAACCAAAAATAATTAGGGTGATTTCAATAGCCCAGAAAGATTTGCAGTTGCCTCTCAGTACAGCAGCTTGAAAAATTCTTCCGTTGTTACCTCATGGCAAATTTGATTCTGTCCCATTTCTTTGTTTTTGCACGATCAACAGGATGGTTTCAACATGCTCTTTTAATCTTTGGATTGGATTCTCTTGCTGAACTTGTGTAGATGAATGAAGCTTTCTAATGAGTTGCTATGTTACAGCACAGGTAGCTTCTCTCCAGACCTGGCAGTTCTGGCAGTATCCACCCTGAAAATTTTTTATCCCACTTACTCTTTTACTGTCTTCCACTGGTTATCTCTTCTACCAATTGCAACTTTGTATATAGATGATATTGTCTTTAGTCCTACCATTAGTCCAGACTACGTTTCATATTTTCAGAAAGCAAAACCCTTAAACCTCATTTTTAATCCTACCTGTGCATTTTATACTAGACTAGCTAGAGTTATGACCCAAGGAGTCACTGTAATTAGATTGGAATTTCCTCAGCTGGAGAGTTACACAGTGTTACAGAAGCATTGTCATAGAGAGTATGTTAAGAAAATAAACTTTTCTATTGTAATAACTCAATTTTTTGTCTGGACTAAAAACCTAGAATTAATGAATGTTTGTGTGAAAATTGGGTATCTTTTACCTCTCCTAGTTTTATATCTGATGTTATAGAAGAATGTTACAGAAAGAGTCATAGAAAAGATTTTGTCACTTACTAGTTTAGTAAGAGTAGCTGTGTTCATGTCAGTAGTTCAGTAAATCTGTCCTGCTCAAACTGGACTAGTTAGGAAACTTCTGCAAACTGTTTTAAAATGGAAGCTATGCAAAAATTCTGTATACACCCACTTCAGTGGCACTTAGTGCAGCACTTCAGTGTAGCACTTCATCTTTCACTGCTTTCTGCGTGTGTTTTCCATGAACTTACAGCAGGTATCCACTAGATGGTGATCCTACGAAGAATTAGTTAAAATTTCTGGAGGTTCTGCCAAGTAGATAGATTTTGAAAATTTCAGAGAATTAAATTGCTATCTCATACACGGAGATGCTCCTTGAGCTCAATATACACGGAGGCAGGTCCAATAGAAACTTAATATTCTTCTTTAATGATGTTGAATTTACCCCATTTAAAACCCAAACAGGATGTTGACCACACCTTAAAAATTACAGTGACTACCATCCGAATGGAATTACCATATTTAGCATTCTGTTCCTGAACTGTCATTGTTTGGGATGTGCATCAAGCTGTTGGTTTCCCAAAGATAAATTACTTGTGATAATATAAGAATTTGGATAAGGGAGATTTAAGTAAATGGAAATATAAAAACAATTTTAAAATCAAAGAATACTGGAAGTTTAAAACTGATTTGGCAATCTTCAAAATCAGTGCAATCATGTTTTTTACCTCTGTCAAACTTTATTTTTAACAGCATGCTTTGAAGAACTTCTGAATTTTAGTGCTGTTGCAGCTGCCTAAAATCACTACAGAAGCTTATATGTTTTGCAGATCACATTCAGGAACCTCTCCAGATAACACTGCGCCGCCTCCACCCCCTCCAAGGCCTCATGCTTCTCATTCTCGATCATCATCTTTAGATATGAACAGATCTTTTTCAGTTACGCCAGGTAGATATGCTGAGTTCCTAGTGTATATTATTTTTCAGCACATATATTCCTGCAGCAGACAGCGTTTTTTCCTCTGAATAAAGATTTAGGGTGTGGTTTTTAAAACACTGTTTCTGTATAAAAACAGCTTAAAATGTTATCATTCTTACTGTGTGTATTCAAATTTATACTGCATTTTGTTTAAACAGCTAATTTAGATTTAATTCTGAATTCTGGCATTGTAGTCCTTTGGATGAATGTGGGAAACAAGTCAGGAAATAATATTTTGGCCAGGTACCAAATGCAAAAAATAGCATCTGCCAGTAAAGTTTCAAGGGGAGTTCTTTTTCGCGTCAGGTGTATTTGAGATGGGTGTTAAGTATTGGACTTCAGAGGAAAGGATTAAATGTCACTTCTGCTGATCTGCTTAAGGGGCTTTATCGGACTTCTGACTTGTCAGTACTTTTCAGTTCAGGATCACAAAGTATGTGAAAATGTTAAGAGCCTATAATGAGGGTAGAAAAAAAAAAATAACTGAGATACTAAGACCAGAGAAGTATGACCATGTCTGGACTTTGAGCTGGAACAAAGGACATGATCTATGTTCAGATTATTCTTTGTTTTGTCTGTTTCCCAGTTTGAAAGCAAGTGACATTACAATTACGAGCCTCGATATGATAGGTCAATATGTAGAAATAATTCAGCATTTCTTCATGTTGACAATTAAGAAAATTTGATAGCACTGTAATGTGCAGAGTAACAATCTTGGCCAAATGTGATGCCTCTTTTGCAGGACAGCAACAGGCCGGAGTTGTTGCCTATCCCCCTGCAGTGCCTCCAAGACCACAGCCTTCACAGGTGATGTTGTCACTTTTAAGAAATCATATTCTAACTTGGCACATTATTTTTAACTAATTGAATTTTAACTTACCTCTGAAATGAGTATCACTGCTTGATATATTTTTGAAACCACCAGGATGTGAATGGTGGCAAAACCTAGACTACAACTGAATGTTAGCCTTTCCTGACTACAAAATGTTTCTTGTAGAACCCCAGGTAGGGATTAGAGTAAATATTGAGGAGGAATGAGTTGCTCTGGAGCTCTGAAATATAGGAAAGAAAGGAAAGTTTTATCCTTTCACATTTCTTTACCTACCTCTGTATAGCACATAGGCCATAATACAGACTGCAAGAGCAGTCTTTGAAAGCTTTGCAAAATACAGGTTTGTCTTCCATTTGTCTGAGACAGGGTATAGTTTTATGTAACTCCCAAAAGGAATGATCCCACTTCTTCCTTCATCATAAACTTGGTGATCTTTGCAGTCTTGGTCTGAGTGATTTCATTTAGCTGATTTGGTAATTGTTTTTTCTTTATCTCAACCACATAAATCCTTCAACTGCTATGTAGATGTGACATGGGACAGATAAAATTGCTTTTCAGTTGTTTTTCACCAGCAGCTACTTGTTAGAATCTGAGTTACCAGCAATTGAAGTCAATCAGTGACTCAAATTATCTGCAAGGATTCAGAAATTATCTGCAATGAAAGAGGGTGCAATGGCAGATGTATTCCATACAGTGTGATCAAATAAGCATGTTTCCCTATGGAACTAAACCAAAAATTCGTATCATGCCCACAGAGCCAACCTGGCTCTGTCACAGCAGAAACATCTACTATTCTGTGAGTCTAGCTAGTGCTGCATTGCATCCATCTTTGGTCTTATTCCCCGGATAGTAGCATATCCAAACTTCCTTTTCTCTTTAAATACTTCCATAGGTATCTCCTGGATGAGATGCACAGGACATAAATTTTTGTCCACTACAAAGGCAAATAATCTTTACTGCTCTCTCTCTATATTTTTGTTATTTTATTGCAGGGTGCAGGTCCTCATGTGCATCGCCCAGTAGATGCTGATGGCCTAATAGCTCATACCAGTACCTCACCTCAACAAATACCAGAACAGCCAAATTTTGCAGACTTCAGCCAGTTTGAGGCATTTGCTGCTTCAGCAAACAAAGAGGAAGATGATGAAATTGAAACGCACTCAGAAGTCTCACAGGTGAGCAGAAATGAAGATCTTGTCAATTGCTTAATACTAGCAACACTTATGAGACTTTGTTAAAGCCTACTTCTGCTGTTTTCTGTCAGTGGTTGTTTCTTGGATTTTTAATCTTGGTTTTTTATGCTGCCCCAATTCATTGCTGGAAAGCAATTGTATTGCACACTGGTGTACTTATTTGGTAATTGCCAAACACCTAGGCAGAAGAAATTCTTTTTATCTCAGTTCTTGATTGTAATTCAAAGATTTTGTACTTATTAGCATATATATGTGCACAAGCATAATTGTGTAGGTGCATTTTAAGACTTAGCACAGGCAAAACCAACCTTTCTTCTGCTCGTTCTTGCCAGCCTTCCAAATAAATTACCGTTAAATTTTAATTCATGCTTACTGTTAAATTTTAATTCATGTCTTAATAAGGACATGTCTTAATAGAGGAAATGACTGTCATGTATTGTACACATTGCTAAAGTTTCATTTATTTGCTTGTGTTCAAAGCCACTGGACAAACAGTTAAACTGAACAGAGCTCTAGCATCCTTCTATAATAGATGGTTAGAGATGTTTACAAAACCTTGTTTCCAACTACAGACATAGGACTTAAAAGTTTGAAAGCCTTAGGATTTATTCCTATTAATGTCATAATAGCCAACTGCTATTACAGGAATTACTTGATGTTCTTTTGTCATAATTTGAAGCTTTCATTCAGATTGTAAGTTCTTCGGGGCACTTCTGCATCCTCAGTTGCAGAAGTCCCTGTGGTGCTTTAAAGTTCTCCCAGCTGTCAGCAGCATGTTCTTGCTTCCCTTGTTCAGGAAGATCAATGACGTGGAACCATTTGTGCACTCTCCATGTACCTCATTGCAAAACCAGCTATGTTAGCTTAAACTGCCACTGAAAACTGCTTCATTTAAGCTTGCTGATTGTTTTGCATTGAGGTGGATGGGGAACAGTCACATTGTGTTCCATTGGAGGGATTAACCTTTGGCAGTAACAAATAGATAGTGGTGGTACTGTAATAGCAGAAACAGCTGTAGCAGTTTGTCATCAGGCCACAGCCTCTTTTGTACTATACAGGGCCTCATAACATTGGACTTGTGCTTGTAAAGAATTGAGAAGGAATTTTAGGTGTTAACTGTATTCATGTATTGGGAAACAGAGCATACTTTTATTAATTGCAATTATTGCCAAACAAAATATTTGTTAAGAAGTAGTTTTCTAAGTACAGTTTATATCCCTTTAGGTTGAGAAGCCCTCTGATTCTGCAGGTTCTCTTAGAGTTGCCAAAGCAGATGGAAGAGTTGAAGACAAAGCACCAGCTAATGTCCCCACTAGTGCGGTATGCAAAGTACACTTGTAAGGAGAGTGCAGTTGTCTGATATATATGAAATTACACCTCTATTTTGATTTGCAGCAGTAACCTTATACACTTCCACTTGAACCTAGTTTTCTTAGGCCCAATATGTGCTTGAAATAGGCATGTGTATGGTGAATTTTTGCAGCAGCAGATGATTATTAGCTTTATTCTCAAGACAGCAGAAAATTAAGATACTTGTAAGTGTTCAAATTTTTTGAACAGATCAAAATGTTTAGTGCAGAAGTTGTTTAACGGTAGCTTTTTTTATGGTTGCAGACATATAGTTAGTGGGGGGAGAGTGTGCTCTGAGTACTTGTGTATTTGCAGTACTCAGATATACCATGGTGTTTCTGCTTGCATAATTCTTTGTCAGTGTGTAGCAACTTACTGTCCTTTCCACAGGGGGTAGGATTTTGTACTTCAGATTCTTTTCTGACTGTGTGAGAATGCAGATAGATGTCGCTCGGAAAATACATGATGGCTTGCAAATTCAATTAGCTAAGTGACTGAATATGAACATAAACAAGTTGCCAGGTTATAATCCAAATAAAATATAGTTTGAGAGAGTTAATACTCTGTGTTTTCCTCTTCAGGGTAAAGGCACTACTCCACTTGCTCCACCACCGAAGCCTATTCGTAGAAGATTAAAATCAGAAGATGAGCTAAAACCTGAAGCTGAGGAACATACACAGAAAACAGGTGTCATAGCTGCTGTTCTTGCTTCACAGCCATCTATTCCTAGGTAACCCAAGAAGTGTATAAATACATCTGTTACTGGAAAGTTTACATTTAAACAGCATACACACTTTCTGTTCCAGGAATAGCAAACAATTTCCATGTGTTTAATTTAGATTAATAGAACAATTTAAATTTACTTTTTTTTTAAAAAAAAGATCATTACAAAGCCTCTACTAGTCACTAGCCTCTACAAGATCTTTTATAGGTCTTGAATTTTGCAGTGTGAACTCTTAACTTCTGCAAGTCTGTTGAAGTTTGGTGGAAGTATTAATATGTAATGTTTAATTTTAAATGGCTGGTATGAACAGTCCAAAATATGTGTCCTAGCATGAAAGTAGTCTATTACATTAGTTGCTTTGAGGTAAATGAATGTGGTACGGTGTGTTGGGACTACAGAAAGTCCATTATGACAGGTTTTGAAAATGTGCTGCTTGCTCTTTGATTGAAACCAACTACCTAGGCAGATATGAAACATATATATCCGTGTTTCCATGCAAACAAACATGGTTAGTCAAGCCAGGGGGAAGAGGGAAAATTTAACAGTGTGTAATAAGTAAAAAAATTTTGAAAATATTCCACTCATTTAAAGAAGGGGGACTATAAATGAGTAATATTTGGCTAAGTGGCAAAATTACTTGCTAAAATACTTCTAATATATTCTCAGGTCAGTGGGGAAAGACAAGAAGGCAATTCAGGCATCAATCAGACGTAACAAGGAAACCAACACTGTTTTGGCCAGATTGAATAGTGAACTACAGCAGCAACTAAAGGTAATTCCTTAATCTTTGTCTGTTTAAAAGAAGAGCTTCAGAGAGCAAGATGTTAGTGATGCACAGTAACAGGCATCTCTGCAAACCAGTGATATATACATAATAGAGGCTATTGATGTGAAATACTTAGCTCTTTTTGTAGATCATCGAATATACCTAATTGTGACAAGATTTGTGAAATTATGAAGGATGCTTTTGCTACTAAAAACTGCTTTTTTCAATGTATTGATTTGCTTTCAGCTACACTAAAGTTTTACCTCCAATTACTAAGTTACCTCTTGTGGTCATCACATACTTGAAAAGCAGTACTGAAAAGAGCACCTGGAGTGATTTGTGTTCTTCTGAAGGAAGAGGCAAACTTTAAGCTCTTAATATATAAGTATTTTTAAACAAATACAGTAATCTGGAATACAAAACTTGCATCTTAAGAATTAGTACAAAAATAGTCATCTGTTAGTCTAGGTCAGCTATTATTTTGGAGCTATATGTAGGTACCATCTTAATGTCTTTCTCTTGCCATCTTTCTTACCTTATCTAATTTTAACTACCAAAATAATTTTTTAAAAAATCTTAAATGTAAACATGAATTAATAAGATACTGTCTAGAATGGAAGTTAGGCCATTTAAAAAACTTACCAAGCCTGAATTTCACTGCTTATGAGAGTCAAGGTGTATAAAATTCACATAAGCGGGAAAAACTGGAGAAAAAATTGTGAGTTTCCAATCCTCTGACTCAGATGAAAGCTTACCTTCTTAATATTTGAGACTTGAAAATACTGTAGTTGGTTTTGCATCTGGTTACAAGTTTGTGGGTTTGGATGGGTTGAAATAAAGGAAAAAATACTAAATGGCTTCACCTTGGAGCAAAGTATTGATTTTTCAATGATAAGTAATTACTAGCCAGCAAATCTTCTATTCAGATTATAGGAGGAGTTACCCAGTTTCTAGAAAATACATTAGTTCTCAAAACAAGCTGTTTTGATCTTGTGAGGAAATTTCTAATACTCCATTCTCTGTGGACAGTCAGTAGAAAATTTTTCTTTTGTAGGATGTTCTTGAAGAGAGAATCTCCCTGGAAGTCCAACTGGAACAACTTCGACCCTTCTCTCACCTCTAAGCCTACTGCCGTTAACTGTGAATTTACTAATTTTGAAAGGGGTATTGGTTTCAAGGCCTATTAAAATATCCATGCATCTAGCTCAGTGCACTCTATTCTGCATTAAATGTTGTGGTTCTGTTTTGTCAATTTGTCCAATTTTGTATTTAAGTATTTTAATTTCAGTACAGAGAGAGAAAAAAAAAACCTATTTCCTTGAATGTGACACTGCCTCTCACATCATTTTCTGTGGGCATCCGTGATCTTTGTTGGACTTGAGTTTGCAGAGTTTGTCGCCAAAATTTCCAACTGGAATTTTTTAGTGGTTTCTTTTTTTCCTGTTGAAACATCTTTGCAGAAGAGGGTTGCTAATCAGTTGTCTTTAATCACATAAACTCTTCTTTCACTATGGCATTTATCTTATTGTGCCAGAAAAGAGACAAACCTAGTAATCTGTCATCAGCCAATGTTACTTCCCAAGCTGCCTTTCACAATTGGAGAGTGGTTTCACGATTCTAGAAAGCCTGCCTCTTTGCAATTCACCAGTTTATTCAGGTTGGGAGAGTTCTTGCAGGCTGTTTGCCATATCAACTGGATTGGGTTTTGTATTTTCATTGCATACATTATAGAGTTTGTAACCACAGATTGCCAGGTGTTCATGTTTTATCCATTCATGATCCTGATTCAGCCGTATGCATATAAACATTATGACACAATTGGTAGTCTATCAAACAGATCTTTTTAAGTTCACCCTTTTGTGAAAAGAGTTGGGTATAGATCCCAAACATTATTTATACATTATCTAAGCACCACCTGTAATTGCATGTTTCACATGTTACCTTTTAATAACAGATCACATCCACCAGTCTTCACTATAACAAATTGTATTGTCAAGTAATGTGTCAATACCTCCCTCTATAAACTTCTAATTCCCAGAAAAAAAAAAAAAAGGAAAAAAAGAACAGTTTGCGTCTTAGGAATTCTGGGATACCTTCTGTCATCTTGTTTCCAGGCCTTATTTCTCTGCCATATAGACAGGCTTCACTATTAACAGAGTTCCTTGAGTGTATCCTGCTATTCAGGTTGATGTACTGTATTAGGATTTGTTGTATATTGTACGATACACACCTTTTGATCTCATATGTAAATTTGCATTAATTGCTGACTAACAGCAGATATTCTATTTAATGGCTTCTTCTGGCTGTGGGATCATAGATGTTTAACTGCATGGATGTATCTCTGCAGAATCAGAACTAGCAATTGTGTGATTTTTACACCAATAAAACAGCACAATTATTTTCATTTTGTTGATTCATCTTTATCTGGGAATTGAAACTCATTCAAACAAGGGGGAGGGTTTTATTACAGGTCTTCAGTGATTTTTTTGTAATTTTGTGGCATGCACAAGAAGTAGTTGATCATAATCCTTGACCATCTTCTTCTCTCATTTTTTAGCTGTTGGTTAGAAGTGATCAAATTCTCTTGGTAATCTGTGGCTATATTCCTTTTGTATCCTCCTATAAGCAAATTTAGTACAAATATAATTTCAAAAAAGTAAATGCTAATACTCACTTGGGTCAAAAAAATTTATAGTTATTTAGTCTTCATCTCTGGTTTGATTTCCTTGAGAGTACCTTTAAAAATTTAAGATAAATTATCGCTTGTTAGCAGTCCTTAACCTCACTGTCTCACTTCTGTGCTTCAGTGAAATTCTCTTAACATCTGCCTCCCTTCCAAAAGGGTAGTTCAAGTCAGATTTTACCACTGGTTATGCTGTTACAGTGAAAAACAAGTATTTCTCTTTTTGGTCATCATACACAGACTGGATAATTGTGGTGAATTTTTACTGCTATAACTATTCCAACACTTTTTCAAATGTCATGGAAGTGTTGCAGATGGCTTGTGTGTATAATCCAAAGCAAAATTCCCTTGTATGAAAGAACGTCATAGTTGCATGAAAATTGGTACTTTCTATTTGCATGTAAAGGGATTTAAAAAATTACAGCTAAATGGGCACAAGGGTGGCATATAAATTACATATAAAATGCAAGGCTTTGACTGCAAAAACCTATAAAGAGGGAAATGCAGGAAAAAAGCCAACAAAACAAAAAACCCACTAAAACTAAACTAAAAAACTTTAAAGTTGGACTGATCGCTTCTATTACAACTGACAAGTAGCAGGAACAGAGTGGGAAAAAGTTTTTCCCTTCTTTAAGAAGAGGGAAAAGTGAGTCACTGCAGTTAAAGAATGTTGATCTTTTGAACCAACTGTATCTTGTCCATAGTTTATTTTAAAGTTTTAAATAGCACTATTTTCATATTAATATTTAAGTATTAAGCATATGTTCATAGCAACAGAATTCTTAAATCAGAATTCAACATTTTAAGCTCAAATGTAAAAAGCCTTTTGCATTCAAATGTTACATGTACATATAAATTTCTCTAACATCCCTATCTTTCTAGTAGAATGACAAGTTAGTGTCTCAAGTGAAGAACTTAGGCAATCTGAACATTTTTGTGTCTTGCCAACAGGTCTGTTTTTAAGAATTTCGGTCAATTACTTTTAATGCATCATCCTGTACGTTTTAAACCAGTTTTTCATGACCAGAAATGCTTCTTACTGAAAAATTACTTATGTCTTAAGAACATCACTGCCAATGATGTTCAGAAGTTACCTCAGTAATGTAACCCAACTTTAATCCCTTATAAAATTATCTTCCTGTCTTCTCCATTTGTTTGATCTTGATCCAGCAACTTGATGCATTCTTTTTTATGAACTTAGATTGTAAGCTCTTTGGGGCAAGGAATTATGTACAGTAAAAGAGAGGTGCTCTTTCTTTTGCAAGTATAAATGTAGACTACTAAATAGTATGGAGTATAATTCATGCACCCAGCTGGGATGGATGGACAGCAGCATGCCATGCATTTCTGAAACACCTGCAAAATGTTTTTCTTTGGACTTTGTGATTGGAGCAGTGTCTCTTTTCTCATTTGATTGCATTTCCTTCGTTTTTCCTAATAATGTGCCTCTTTTTCTTTGTTGCACCTGCTTTGGAGTTGCTTTTCTCTTCATTGCCTATCTTTGGACTGCAGAGAAGATTTCCAAAATGCAAAGGTAAAAAGCTGAAAAGCCACTTTGTTTTGAGCAGTATTGTAAGTCTATCCAATGTAAGCTAGTATTTTCAATTTTTTTGTACTTTACATGCACCTCATTTTACTTGCAATTGTATAGTACATGAACTAGAACAACTCATATTACTGAAAATGTGCTACGTGGGATAAAGTTGAGGTTCTAAAAACTTAAAACTAAAGAAAATAAATTTGCAGCTTTGTTTCTTGTGTGACATGTCTGAGTCCGTTATGGATGGGGTGTGCTGTGTTTCCACTCTACATTTAGGGCAGCGTTGTGAATTTCTCTTCTGGTTTCAGCTATGTATACAGTTTGTCTCTAAATGTCACTTTATGGGTGACCTGGTCTTGATCACTTTTTCCTAAAATGGTAAAAAATAATAAATCACTGTCTTCTGACTCCTGACTCATTCTAGTCTTAGTTTCTAGTAGAATGGAGTTTCATGGAATCATGATGTGTTGCAAACCCACATTACTTCCAAGTAATTTTTACTGTGTGGGGAAGATTAAAAAGTAACTTGTGTATTTTAAACATATTTTATGCTTATGTTGCTTAAATACTTTACAAATCAGCCCATGTGCAGTTGAGTTCATTTATACCTCCCAGAGTTCCATTTTTGGAGACATGCAATTTTAATTTCATAAGCAGAAGTGCAGCTTGCCTTACCAAACATATCAAGGTACTAATAATTTACAATACAGCTCTCTAGAATAAAACATGTGAAAACCAAGGACTTTATTACCTAATAAAAAAAATGTTCTCTTAATAGTCTTTGAAAACAACAAAGTAGGGGTTGTATAGGAAAAATGTTAATAATGTCTATATAATAGTAACCAAATGAGATGATACAGGGTTGTTCTGATAATTAGTACACAAAATATAAACTTCACAGGAGTATTTGAATTAATTGCTTGTGTTTGGGGGGGGTGTAATTTCCTCTCAGTAATATTACTTTAAAGGGAAAATGGGCTTAAAGGTGCAATTTCTGCTTTAAAGGTAGACTGTACATTATTTTTACCTAAAGTGTATACCTACTGTGCACTAACTGTACCTGGTTGTATGTTATTAGTGTGTTCTTAAGGTATTTCACAGTACTTTTTTCCATCTTACTATAGGTATTAAATGTCTTGCATATAAGTAAGTTATTGTCTGAAACAGCATTTGTTAGTTATACTACTAAAAAATTTAGAACTGTCACTCTATGAAATACAAAGTTTGTGATCTCACAGCTTATATCCAAAGTTTTAAAAGTGCTGTTAGTACTATTTATCACACTTTGACAGCATTCTGCAGCACAGAAAGTTAGATGAATTCTCTTTCATCTCTGTTAGAATATGTTTTTGGCACTTTCACTTTTAGAGATATTAAGAGTGCATCTAATCTGGAAGCAGCTGAAATTAGTCATTTTGACCAGTCTTGTTTATGAGAGGCCTAGGAAATTAACAAAATATCATAAACAGTAAAAGCAATTCAAACTGATTTGTTATATTGATGAAAATCCAAATTTTGACAATGCTGCTGTTGAACCATGTATGACTGGAGGAATTGTTTCCCAGTCTGTGGGGAAGTTTACAGAGATCGGAGATACATCCTACTCTACAGTGCACATAAACTCTTTGGTATATCCCATATAGCAGGAGTGGTGGCTTTTGCTTTCTGTCATCTAACTTCAGCAGTGTGGCTGTATTAAGGATGCATTTAAACTGAGAGAAGAGAGTGTGGCCCATGGGGTGGAACATGTTAATTGTAAGAAACTGCACTCTGAATTTTCTGAATGTCTTCTTCAAGGAGCCTGCGGTCTTGGTATCCATTCAAAAGGCAAGTAAGAATTACTAGCATCTAAAAGAACAGTTGCATATTGAGAAAATTGATTTTGTATGGAAAATCAATTATTTTTCAGACAGTTGGGGGAGCAGGGAGTGTAGTAAGCATTACAACAGTTGCTGTGAGCACTTGCCTAAGGGCTTCTGAAGGTCTAGCATATGTGACTGGCTATGTCAGACGTAGCAGAAAAGGTATATACAGGAGGTAGCTTCAGCAATATATGACTTCTCTGCAGAAGGCGAAGGAAATACTTTGGCAGCCCCTATGGTATTTTAGGAGTATCTTTCATTAAACTGTGAAATTCAGTAAGTGCTGTTGTGCCTTATTTTGCCTATCTTGAACCAATACAAGGCATGAGTTTTGTCTAAGTATGGAAATACAGAGTGTATTTCAAGAAAAAGATGATGAAAGGAATTTACAGGAAGTTGTTACTCAGTGCATGCAGTCAAAAAATGCCAGTGACATGCCTCAAACTTTGTTTTTTCTGTTATATATCCTGCCTTTGGAAGAACAGTGCTTCAGAGTGCAAAAAACCCTTCTAGAACTTCAGTCCATTGTCTTTCACTGCCCTCATTGAAGGAATGTGGTCACCTGCCTTTTGATCAGAAGGAACCAAGAGATCATAGAAGAATCAAGTTGACCCTTTGCTGTAGAAGGGTACCTAAAAGGAACATATTCCCTGGTTTGCTCTGCACCGTGGGGATAAAGTAGTAGTGAAGCAAGAAAATCCCTGCAGAAAAGCAGTATTAATTCCCGTCATTTTTTCACTAGTAGGCTGGCAGTTTTGATGGATTCTACGGTTTCCACCAAGTGCTTCTACAGGTGGATTCACTAATGAAGAAACATGCTAAAGTTGATAATGTCTTCCATTATGAACTTTCCATGTTAAAAGTATCAGTTTTGTGAATGTGGTTTATCCTTTCTCCTGTAGCCTTTTTGTAACATTGATTTCTTTGGTAGTTTTAAAACTTCCTTTTTTGCAAGTATTTGTTCATGTGTAATAGTAGGAAAAAAAAGTATTTTTTTCACTTGTGGAAAAGAATATTACCTATTGATTTAAGTGGGGTTGCATTTCAACTGTCACAGCTCAACTGTCCTGATCTGAATTGATACAAAGTGAGTACTGTCTAAAATAGAAAGTGGATATGATGCTGATTCCAAGCTAGGATTTTTGATTTAAAATTTTTATAAAGATTGCTTTATGATGTATTCTTTCACCTAATGTTTTGTATTCCTGTCCCCGCACTTTAAACCAACAGCAAGGGTAAGAGGAAAGTGTCAGCAAATAGAGTGAATGTTGGATCCAAAGTGAGGTAATCCAGACCAGTGATGCAGCAAAGAGCATCTTCTTTCAAACACCATACCCATTTATCAGTGTGACTTTAAACGACAACACTGACCTAAACTCACACTCATAAATATGGTAAACATTTAATGTTAATACACTTTCATCTCCATAAACAGTTCTTCAGGAAACAAGACAACAGAAAAGGAGCTTATTCTCTGCAGCCTCTTACACGCTTTTGTAATTACGTGATTGTTCACAAATACGTTACAGTAGATTTTTTTCTTTTCCCCCAGGAGCCTAGAAATATTAGTTTGTTACCACATAAAGGAGTTCAGTCTCTCAAAGATCTTGGTACAGAATTTTCTTGTATGAATCCAAATGCTAGTAAGTTTACACTATTAATGGATTGCATAGAAGACAAATTTGTATCCAGGAAGAGGTAAGGGAATAATAATTTCTTAATTATTTGCAATTAATACATTCTTTGTGACTTTTGATTGCCTCTGACCTTAAGGTGATTGAAGAAAAAGGAGTTAAGTCTTGTATAATTTGAAACA
>JAWWMP010000116.1:50801541-50832759 GCA_035047865.1 Dendrocincla tyrannina | reverse complement strand
ATAATTTGAAACAGCTGCTTAAGAAAGGTATTTGTTTATACGTTTATCTGAGATTATACTTACGCACTCTGTACTTGCATAAATTGCTACAGAAACAAGACATCAAGACATGTAAGGGATCTGAAATGTGCTGGAAGTTATAAGCCTAACCAGAGTTAGATGACAGAGCCCAAAACTGGAAAAGAATTGCCTCTATTGTAGAATACCTAACCTAAACTATGAGGTTAAAATTGTAGTTTGGGACCAGTGTGTGTTACAGTGCTGCAATATCCTGCACTCAGTGGCAATAAGCTGCTGGTGAGCACATACCTCTGCTCCTGCATCCGAGGGAGCTCCAGGTAGGTAATTTTCTTCGTATAAATGCAGCTCTATTTGTGGCCTTTACACCTTGAGTGAGGCATGAGGCCAAAAAGTGCTTTTTTGCTTAATGTTCAGAAGCCTGCCCAGAAACAAGCCCATAGTGCTGATAGTGAGAAGGTACTGTGCAGAAAAGGCTAACTGCCCAATTACTGGTTAAAGAGGGAGGTGCAGGGGGGAAGAAAAACCCCATCACAGGTACGTACCCAGCTGCAGGCCAGGACCCCAAGGTACTTTGACCAGCATGCAAAACTCCCTAGAGAATCTCAACAGTGAAGGAGATGAATTGCAGAGAACAAGAACATCCTAAAGGGACAACAACTGGGATCCCTACTGGTTTGTTAAGATTTGCCTGACAGGTGAGGCAGGGAATAACGATGTTTAAGGCTGAATCTGTAGCCCGAGAACCCTCTAGTGTTTAAATGATCCTCCTGTCCCCAGCTGCATGGTGCAGGCTTGGCACTACATGTGATTCAGACCAGAGTTGGAGCTAACAGAATCTAAAACTACATGTTGTGGCTGAAGAAGCATCTTTTCCAAAGATGCCGAACAAAATGCATTTTTTGTTCCCTGGCCGCACATCCACTTTGGGCTGATGAAAGCTCTGTGCTCAAGTAGAAGGATCAAGATTTCATTCCGTGTTCATTAAGTGTATACAATATAGAATCTGAATGTATCACCTAAAAACTGAATACAAAATAAATCTAGAGGCACAGTTTGATGGACCAGGACAGAAATTCTGGATATAAAACCAGCCTGATTTTACACTAATACAGATTTTTTTTCTCTGATTGTGAACAGAAAGATGATACCAATTAATACCAGACTATTTACAACAGAGAAATAACTACAATATTGCATGTACTGGATTTATTGAACACTGTTTACCCAATTTTGGAATTTCACATTACTTAAATTATGTGGACTGCTAGCATGCACGCTAGTTTTAAATTAGTGACATTTTATAATTATTCACAGTAATGGAAAAAAGTAAACTGCAAACAATTAGACAGTGCCAGAAGTCATCTTCTTAACACAGCTGAACGGATAGCAGCTTCTCTAAATGCAACATTATATATTTAAAATTTTTCACTTTTTTAAGAATAAGTTAATCTGTGGCATCACTGACCAAAAAACCACTAAAGATACAGTGTGCAGATTGTCTATGTAATGACAGAAAGGCAACATTATCACTAGTTTTATAAAAACTGGAGAAATGCCAGTGAACCTTATATACATGTATCATTTTCAGCCACATGAACGCTAAGCATAAGAAATGTACTTCCAAGTTTCCCCAATTTTTCTGTTAAGTAAGGCAATAATAAAAAGCACAGCATAACAATAACTTACAACTCTCGGTACTGAGCCCTGACATAATGTGGTGCTCAGAGGAATGTGCAAAATAAACACCTGGATTTGCACTTTGATTCTTTGTTGTGTAAAATTAAAAAAAAAAAAAGGCAACACAAAGTCACAACTGTTCCTGATTTCCATTGTCAGGAAAAACAAAAGAAAAGCTTGTGGGAGAATCCAAATGGCCAAAGCTCTTCTCTCAGCCCGTGGTACCATTTGGAATATCTTGAGCATCTGCTAAGTGTAGTTTTTGGCTGAAGTAAATCGTTAAGGAATAACATTTACTCATCTGTAGTAATATAAAGATAGCAATGTTACATGAAACTGTGCCTACTCTAGAGTATATACCAGTCCAGACAAATTCCATTCTAATAGGTTCTGTGCTAGTTATCAACCAGTAGATTAATATTCCTCACTGAGACTTAAGTATTACATACTTCCAGATTTAGTTTGTGGATCAAGGGGGATGGCAGATTATCACTGTTATGTGATACTATTACCACATTCCACTTGTGCCCTTTATGAGGTCTGCTTGAAACAGCTTTCCACAGATATGCAGGGAGCATGGATACCAGTGCAAGACCTTAAGCCCCAAACCAGAGTCCCACCTTCCTCAATGCATGCAAAGTGTTTTATGGTGGAAATGACTGTGGAATAAACTGAATGTCATGCTCCTCATGACATATCACCTTGGATTATCAAAAGCGCGGTGTAAAAGACAGGCTCACACATTCAACTTTATCTTCTGTGTGGGCTAAGAGCACACATTTGTTCAGTTACCAGTGCTCTTGCTGAGGTATCTGACCACAGAAATAAAAAATTAGGTCAGCTTACTATACACAGTCAGATCAGTGACAAACAACCACATGTATTTCTAGAAAAAACCTAAAAGATAATAGGATTCACTTATCAATGGGACAGACACGTCTGAATACTACAGGAGTATTACTGTGGATGTTTGTCCCAGAATGTCTCAGCAAGGCACATGTAGAAAGACCCTGCTGCTGATGGCTTTGCCATCAACAGTGAACACATTGTCTCAAGTGGTACACAGTAGCTAAATAATATTTTCACTATATGAAAAAAACAACCTGTAATTACAAGTGTTAAGATCCAGTCACTTATGCTGTTTTATAGCACCAATTTAAAGGAAAAGGCATTACTGAAGCGATTTGACGTCTGTCAAGACACCAGTTACTGGGTGTAATTTGATTACAGTTAACTATAATGCAAAACAGACATTTTAGGAAAAGGATACATAGATGAATTCAGTTCTTCTAGCTGCAATATAAATGTAGTAAGTATCAGAAATTACATTTCGGTTAGTCAAATGCAACAATTACGCTGGTATGATGAAATAAATACATTAAAACAATGACGGAAATAACAAATAGTTTGGCTGAAATTTATGATTTATTACCAAAGAAAAGCTTCAGAAGTTCCAAATTAAGTTTAAATCTGCTGATCTGAGGAAATGTAAAGAAACTTTTAACAGTTGTTTTTATGGAAATACACTAGAGAATGGAGAAACTGAAAGTGTAGGATATACAGGTCTATCTTCCTTGTTATGTGCCATCTTCTCCAGATGTAGGAGGATGGGCCACATGGAAAATGGTCATAACTCCCTGGTACATGGGCAGTCTCTAAACACGCCTGCATGCTTAGGCAGCTTGAAGCTAGCCTGCTCCACTCACCAAAAAAACCAGCAGCCTGTAACAAATGCAAGCATGGTCCTGTGTTTCCTCAAAACCCAGACAAGGGCAGGGCTTTCATACTGGTTTATTACAGAACTATGTTCTCAGCTGTAAATCACTTGCACCCCCGGCAGTTATGTCGTCCAGAGTCAAGTGCTGTGGGCACAGTTCTACATTTTCTGCCTTCCCAATACTTACATCTGACAGCAGCCTATCCAGGTTGGAATCACTGGCTAGTTTTCTTTTATCTTCAGGGAGTTCTTCCATCTCCCCATAGAGCTCCAGGTTGAGGCGAGCAAGTTTCTCCTGCATGCTCCGTACATGCTCCATCTGCTCTATTGAACATTCATTTCCTAAAAGGATGAGCAACAGCTTTAGATAAAGAAACCTGAGAGAGCAAATGAAGGGGAGAAGATGCAGCTTTTTATATCAGAGGAATTTAAAGACCAAATTTACAAGTAAATTTCCCTTCTCAACAATTTCTCACTGTTAAGTTGCTGTCATCCCGTTTGATGTTACATAGTGCTAAACTTAAAATAACTATGAAATGTCCTGGGAGTTTTTTAGAATACATGCTTTTTCCTCTACTCCTGATTTTTTCTATGGTTCAGAAAGGCACTGGTTTTTAGCTTTAAATATGATCACTACAGAAATTCTAATTTTGATTAATCTGGGGTTTTTTTTCTTGTAACTGGTGCTTCATATAATACTACAGACTTCTTAGGTTCTGTGTGGAATTAACATGACATGCTGACCTAACATTAAACTTAAAAAAGCACACATGCATCTTTCTACTTAGTACAGGTGAAAAGAGAAGCAAAAACTGTGTGCTAGTTTTTCTGAAACCTCTATCAGCTGTGAGGCTGTAATAGTAAGAAGCCAAGACAGCAGAATAAGCAGGATAAAATGCAGCTTGCATTGGATTTCATAGAAGTTGTTACCAATAGTCAGAAGTGTTAATATGCAGCAAAATTGGGTGCTAAATACAGTTACTTCTTCCTACACTGTCATAAATAAGTGGCTTTAAACTTGGTGTCTTAAAATAAGCCGAGGAAGCTGGAAGGAACAATGAAATGGCATATGAATTATCTCAAAACAAGGATAATATTACAATGGGACTATAGTTTGAAAAATGGAGTAAGATGTATTAATTATGTTCAACTTAATTTCATATGGTATAGTCCAGTTGACAAACTGGCCATGCAGTTTAAGTCTGTCCATGCAATGCATTTGTTTGCAAATGTTACTATTGTACAGCTATATAAACCAACTACTGTACACACAAAACTCATGCACTTACCAAATGCTTGAAGTTTGCCAGAGTGAAAGTCATTCAAGAGACTTAGAAGTCCCCTTTCCATTTCCTGGACATCTGATACATCTGTGAGAAAGGAATGCTGGATTGGTGCTGCCTGTGCCCCTTTTGCTTCACCTCCTGGAGGTTTGGCTTTCTCTTTTATTACACTGGAAAAAAAATAAATAAAACCAATATTACTTCCTGTTTTCACTTTCACTGTGAGTATGAAATGTAAGAAAAGTGTACATCTGGCCTTTGAAAATGAAATACGTATTTCAACCACTCCTTTTAAGATAAAAACTGGATTACCTTGCCTTAAAAATAAAGAACATCACTCTCTCAACAGTTTGGTACTGCAAAATGAAAGATTCCAACACTCTGCCTTCCCACTAACAGCAGGAAATGGCAGTGGACCAGATGTATATGATGGCCATCTTAATAATCTAAAGGGGACTATTGTTATCCAGCAATGACACATGGGGCAGTATCACAGAATTGTTAAGGCTGAAAAAGACATCTAAGATCATAGAGACCAACCATTAACCCAGCACTGCCATGCTGACCTCTAAACCATGTCCTCAGGTGCCACATCCACATGTTTTTTGAATATTTCCAGGGATGGTGATTCCACCACTTACTCAGGCAGCCATTATCTACATAAAATCACTCAAAAAACATCTGCAAACTCTTATGCCAGAGAGAAATCTCTCCAAATTATACACTTCTGTTGTTGCAAACAACCTACAGATTTCACCAAACCTCAAACGAGCTAAAAAATTTCTACAGCTTCCCTGCAAGAAAACATCAAAATTGATGGATCCCGTACACTTTTCTCTAGACATAACATTTATCCAGAGCACCATGTGCCCATAAAAACTGCACGGATGAAAATGAATAACCATTATAAATCCAAATGAACAAGCAATCGATATGGGTAAACCCCACACAGTTATCAGTGAGAAGTGGCATACTCTGTCTCTGTATAGACTGTATCATAACCTAATACACCCTAATAATAAAGGGCTATTCTGCAGCCTTATGATGAATCTGTTCAGAACCTGATCCAGTAAAAAAATTTAATTTAGAATACTATGGAATATTAAAAAAATTCCAGTAAAGAGACATTATTTAATTAGTGAAGCTAACAGGGTTTACAGCATAGAAAGCCCTACCTTTCCCTCAAATACTCCCATGCTCTCCAAGTCCTTTTGCAGCCTAACAGCTTCTGTAGCCTATATAGACTGAAACAATCAGCAGTCCAACAACTGTTTCTGGTTCAACTTAAGAGCAGTACATCTCAATTTAGGTTTAACTTTAGCTAGTTCTGCTTCAAGTTCAGACTCAAAGATTTGTATGACAGAAAGGTCATTCATTTTTTCTACCTGCTTCTGATGTTTAGTAAAATGTATTGCTGTTCCTGGAAAACATTTCATTAGATTCTTGCAGATTAAATGAAAATTAATTAAATACTTATACTCCACTACCATAACAGCAGCTCATCCTCATATTGTTGTCAATTATCACTCCTGCTTGGAAAGTTCAAGAAATTGTCTGTATTAGCACTGCTTGGTAAGCTTAACAATTGCACAAGAACATCCAGAACTTAAAGCAGAAAGGACATTTTCTTCTCTAGACAATCTTGTGAACTGCAAGAAATTAATTTCTAGTACATTCCAGAATAATGTTGAGACTGTGCAGTCAACTGCAGAAACCACCAGTTTATAGCACATTAGTATTTACTAATATTTCCCTCAAAATATTGACATATTTTTTCGTTAAAAATTAATGTATAGCCTTTACATTACAGAAATTCATTATTCATCAGGCCAATACTGGTTCCTTCAGAGTGTCTCTGCAAATGATGGCAGTTCTGTATTTAATCTTCAGCTAACACTCAGAGGTCAGTAAACTGCTGCCTTTCTCTAACTGACATTTCACTTTAAAATCCCTCCTCACTTATTTATCTACTGTCAGCCACAGCCAAGAAATATATTTTGTAACATGTAGGAAAACCCATGTCCTCAAACTGAAATAGCTATGTTATCAATAAAACACAAAGTATTCTCACATGGTACTTCCTGAAGAAGTGAATCTCCTTGCACAAGATGCTGCCCAAACCGACTGGTCCCCAGTGAAAAAACACCAGAAACTCCAGTTCTAGCGCATCCTGTTCAATGTATGTCCTTCCTTTCCTGCCATACTTGTCAGTTCAAACCTTGCAGTCATGTAATATTTTATTTGCTCCTCACAGCTGTACATCTGGGGCTCTGCTATCTGGTGCCCAGATCTGATCCCCCATCTGTCTTTCACCAGTCACATCAGGCTTTTCTCTGCATTAGCTAAATTGTTATCAGTGTGAGTCTACAGCATTGTGTTACATCTTCCTTTTCTGTAAAATAACCATTATATTGCATTAAACACAAATCACTTTGTTAAAAAAGGCACATCATCAAAAATGATCACAAGACTGTCACAGCCAGTCTAAACGTCCTTTAGACTGTCTGAGCACTGCCAAGTTTCTGGCTCTCACTTCCTCTGAGCTTGCAAGATGCCCCCAAGCTTACCGTTTTAACTTTGGTTTTTGCACAGCAGGCTGTGGGGCAGGGTTGGAAAAGGCCGTACTTTTACTGACTGGCACTGAGCTTTTCTTGGAGTTAACAACCTGAGCAGGGTGACTGGTAGACGACTTGGGGCTCCTCCTCTTGATCTTCCTTTCCTCCATTTCTTCCGGTTTACCTCATATAGACTAATACCCTGTCCTTCACAGGGAAGAAAACAAAGTAAGAACCATCCGTTAAAACTGGCGTTTACAATAAAAGCCACGGGAAAAGCAGCTCATGGAAATAACAGCTCATAGTCCCTTCAAAGATGAGCAGCCACTCATTCCTCAGAACACGAGAATCCAGTTTTCAGGAGAAGCTGCCCAGGCCTGCCTGACAACGGAACAGGCAGGAATTAAAGCCTCCTGCACCAGCTTCAGCTGACAGACACCTGCACAGCAAGCACCTCAAGCTCTGTGTCCCGTGGATTACTGCCGCGGGGCGCCGCGGCTGCTCGAACCCACGCCACTCGGAACACGCGGCGGTGGCGGCGGTGCCAAAAACACCCGCGGCGCGGGGAGCGGCGGTGCCGGTGCCCAGCTCTGCCGGTGCCGTGGCCCTGCTCTGCGGCACGGCTGCTGACGGTGCCCGGCCACCCGTGTGCCGTGGGAGGTGCTGGTACCGGCCCCTGTCACCGGGCGCCACCTCCTCGCCGGGGGAGCCTCTATGACACCCACCCACACGCAGGCCGGCGGGCCCGCCCCCGCCAGCCTCCCCTGGGGACGAGTCCCCAGCCCGCCGTGGGCGTTCCTTACCGCGGTCGGTCCCAGCGGCGGGGCCCGGGCCGGCAGGGAGCGGCGGGCGGGCCGGGCCGTGCCCGCGGGAGCGGCGGTGCATTGTGGGAGCGCCGCGGCACTACAGCTCCCAGAAGGCCCCGCGGGGCGCGCCGGGGGCCGCTCGCGTTGGAACACCCGGGCAGGGGACAGCGCCGAGTGCCGCCCGCGGGAGCCGAGCCGAGCCGAGCCGAGCCGAGCCCTGCCTGTGCTCGCTCCGTGTCCTGCCGGCCACCGCACCCTCCTGACAAAGTGGGTCTCGGCTGCTTTTTTAAGGCCACTGTCTGCCCCGAGCACTGGGTGCCTCGAACGAGTGCTCGACGCTGTACGGAAACCCACAGAAATGTTGGGGTTGGAAGGGAGCTCTGGGGACCCTCCAGCCCAGCCTCCCTGCCCAGGCAGGGTCACCCGGAGCAGGTGACACGTCCAGGTGGGATCTGAATGTCCCCAGAGAGGGAGACTCCAAGAGCTCCCTGTTCAGTGCTCTGCCACCCTGACGTGAGGAAGCATTCCCTCGCAATGAAGTGAAACTTCTGGTGTTCCCCTTCATGGAGCCCTAACCGGGGAGCTCACTCGTTTGTACCCTTCATTACCTGTGCGTCTCCATACAAGTTACAGCCCACTGAACAGTGCGGCAACACAGCCCTCCAGGAAACTACCCTGACACTGCACGGTGTCTCCAGATGGGGTCAGCAATAGGAATCCTTCCTGCGAGGACATGCTGGAAGGGCTCAGCCCTTAAATGGGGCCGTATGGGATAGAAATGCCGTCAGTGGGCCGGCAAGCTCGAGATGACGAGAGGATGTAGCCTGAAGGTGCGCCAGGGTGGGGGTAGGCTGGACATGAGGAAGAATTCCTACACAGAAAGAGCGATGGAACGAGGGAGACAGACGGTGGAGTCTCCGTCCCTGCAGGGGGCAGCGCTGCCCCGCCGCTCCTTCCCCAGCTCCGCAGCTCTCCCTACAACAGGGGATAAGGGACAGCTCTGAGGGACACGGACACACCTTCGTCCCCGCGGCCGGTGACCGCAAGTCAAACGAGGAGCCGTGATGCCGTGATGTTGGATGCAGCTCTCTGTGTCATTTCCCACCCGGATTCCAGTCCTGAGTCTCTGGCTTGCAGGAACTTAGTTTTCAAGGCAGGCAATATTATTAGTAGGGCGTGCCTACCCAGCCTTAGTAATTAACGAGTTCAGCCCCACCAAGTCTATTTCCTGATGCCGTCGCAATTGCATCTCTGGTCATCGCTCCTCTCCTCCGTGCTCCCTGTCACTGGTGGCTTTACGGACTTGAATGCTTGGCACATCTTTCCTAGCTGTGGCTGGTAGCCTGAGCTGGTTTCCTCCATGTGACAGTAGTTTGTTGCCTAGAGAGATGAACTTACCAACTCTCTCTACAACTTGTCAACTTGAATTTCTTCCACCTGCAATAAAACCTTGGTTTTTCACTTGAGAAGCATGTTGTTCATAACTGTGTTTACTGATGAAGACTCTTAGAGGTTATTCACACACCAGCCACGAAGGGTGGTATAATCTGCATCACCCATACTGAAAACATCAACCAAAAGCTTTACTGGTGTTTGCAAGCGTATGTCTCAATATGAAGCTATCTCATGGCTTAACAGGTGTGCAGCTCAGATGTATCCCTATCTCTGTCTAGACCTTAGAGGATATCAGTTGTACCCTGATCCTGAACCTTCTTGAATTAGACCTGAGGGGCTTTTAGATAGCAGGGCCTCATCAAGACTTGGATGGGATGTTGTAGTTGTGACCAAAAAGGGGTGCTGTCAAAGGGAGATTGCATTTGAAATGACTCTCAGGTGAAGGACAGGGACTGAATGTCCACTGAAGGTCACTCTGCAGTGAAAGTAATTCCTTGCAACAGGATATAGTTTGGGTCTGAGGAGCTGGATCAGTTCCAATGCATTAAGATCAGTGTTGTTGAAAGAGATCTGTGATAGACCAGTGATATACTGACAGCTCTACTTGTGGTAATAACCACCTTAAAGGTGTTTACATGTAAGCAACTGAGGAGAAAGAAATGAATCTTTAATCTGTAACACTGGAGATGCTTTAAACAAAAAGATGGTGGTACAAGACTTAAGGGACAGAGAAGCTGAAACAGTTGATTCTTTAATACAAAGGGCTTCTGATATCTAGTTTGGCATGCATTGCAGGGAAACAAGAGCTAACAAAATTAATATAGGCTGTAAGCCAGATGCAAATTCCCAGCCACAGGGCTGCCCAAGCAGAATCGTCATTTACACACATACATATATATGTATACATACATGTATAAGGGGCTACAAAAAGTGGAAAAAGCAAGACTTACAGAGTCGTGTAGATATTTGGGGGATTTGTATGAGATAAATCCTGTTTCTGCAGGGTAGCTTTGGAAATGTTTGTGTTCATTCAGCTCATTTCTCACATGCTATATGAGCAAGAAATGTACCCACCTTGCAGTTGGTAGATAGAGGTGGGGTTTGTTTTTCCCCCTGTGACTAAAGGTGTTCTGTGCATGGAAAATAAAACAAATTGGTTTGGCAGTTTGGATGGAAGGTGACTGGATGTCCTTTGTTTCTGACAAAGTGGTTGAAATAGAATGTCTGATGGTCTGGTTTTAAATAAAGGGGAAATCTTCCCATCACTAAGCAATTTCAAAATAAAATTACTTTTATATTTAGAAAGCTGTTGGACTCCACAGTTAACCCTGCTTCAGTTTAGTCTCTCAGTAGGATGGATCAATTACCCCAGAAAAGACATACAATTAATTTTAACATGCAGGTAATGTTTTGCTCCAAGTGCATTTCTTATCACTGTACATTACATCACATTAGACTTATCATTAAGGTGTCTCTGTTACTTCTGTATCTGATTTAGCAGAGCCTACAAACGCAGATAATTGGGAAAGCATCAGACTTTATGTTTTCATAATGAAAGTAATTTTATAGTGAATAATTAATTCCTTATAAAAGGTAATAGTAATTTAAGAGCAAAGAATCAAAGGTAGCATGGCCTTTATTTGATACTACAAATGCTGTTGTAGATAACAGTGTTGCCTTGAATCAAATAAGGATATCATGCATTCACCAGGAGGGAGAAGAAAGCATTTTTGGGATTATCTCCGTTTATCTGAGCTTTTGCATAATTTTGTATTGTGGTAATGATTCACAGTCTGGAAAAGGCTTTTTTCTTCCTTTATAAGGATTTTTTTCTGACAAGTCCTCCAAGCATTACAGTGGTAGCATTTGTATATACTTTTTGACTGAAGTGCTCCAAGGGTAACAGTGTTTTAACAGCAACAATGTTATTATTAATGCAGCAAATTAAGAAGTTAATTGTACATGATTTTATTTGCACGTATATCTCTTTACAAACTAGAGGCCCACCCTTGAAGATGCTTTGAAGAAGAACTTCAAAGAAGTTAAGTCTATACTTTGTATTGAGATATGCATGCAAATAAAATCAGATTCTCCTCTCTGAAAATGCTACTCAGTTGACATGAGATGGCAAGTTGGTTATAAAGGCTTCCAAGGCAGTGATGAAAGCATTGGGTCCTTCAGCTTCTATAATTAATCTTGGATATATTTCACAGGGTGGCACCTTGTACTCATGGAAACATGACATTGCTATAGCATCACCTTTGAAAAAAAGAGCATAGTCTGGGACATAACTGTTCACAGGAAGTAAAGTGCTTATTGGTGGTTTGTGAGGAGCAGCATAACAAATGTGCATGTATCTGTCAGCCAGTTAAATGTGCAGAACAATGCAGCAGAGTTGAAATTATAATTAATTAACACTGGATTCATATAGATGTAGAGTTGTGTGGGTTAGGCACATGTGTATTCTGCTTTACAGAATGTTGACAGGTATATCCTCAAGAAATATCACTGGAAACATGTTACTTGCATTTTATCTCTCCCTCTCTCTCCTCTACCATTGGGCTAAGTGAAGTAATATAAGCATATATAAACATTTAGACTTCTCTATTATTACTGATCAGTTTCCACATCTCTAGCATGAATAGTCCATTGAAGTTAGTGCTATTACATGAGAGCAAGCAGTTTAAACCTCCACCAGTATGCTTATAAAATGTTCTTACTGCAAAAAATCAATGCTTGATTAGATACTAAGACAATAAATACATGGCCTGCTCAAAAACTAAACAAATCTTTTGCCAGAATGTGGATGTTGGATAAGCCACCTCCTTGGGCCAGCAGTATGGTGACTCAGGCACCCAGAACATAGTAATGAGGTGAGGAAGGAGGGAGAACAGAAGGGCTTTGCTGAATCACTTGGAAAGTGGCACTAATGCCAAGAACTAGGCTTCTAGGGCCTGAATGGCCCCGGCCAGCCCCACCTGGGACCCCCACCCCACTGCCCACAGGCTCAGGAGCCCCGCTTCAGCTCAGGCCAGGGCCTTCAGTTCCTGCCTAAGCTAAGGGTCTCCAGCTCTGTGTTCAGCTCTTGGATTTATGCTCTGGGATTTATGCTGTGATCTTCTCTACAGAAAAAAACCCCAACAATCTGGTTTCTTTATATGCCTGGAAAATTATGTTTAAAGAATATTATTAACATGTCCACTAGTTAGTCTGGATTTCATATTCACAGTGTCATGGAAGTAATAGTGGTTGGAAAGGAACTTTCAAGGTCACAGCATCATGGGGTGATTCAGGTTGTAAGAGACATCATGAGGT
The DNA here is from genome assembly GCA_035047865.1 of Dendrocincla tyrannina. Lineage (NCBI taxonomy): Eukaryota > Metazoa > Chordata > Aves > Passeriformes > Dendrocolaptidae > Dendrocincla > Dendrocincla tyrannina. The sequence goes on along the minus strand of JAWWMP010000116.1, from coordinate 50,819,990 downwards.
CTCCAAGTCAAAGTAGGTCAACTGTGTGCACAGACCAGGCTCCAAGGGCTTTATCTAGCCTATCTTGAAAAACTTCCAGGATTAAACCTCTCCTGTAGCACAGCCTCCTGCTCAGAGCAGGGCTACTGCTACATCAGGTCAGCTGTGGCTTTGTCTGTCTAGGCCTTGAAACCTTCAAGAGTGGAGGCTCCACCACCGATGCAGATAACTTGTTCCAGCACTACATTACAGTCCTAGTGAAGAAGTTTTCCATACACAATTTTTAGTTATGTTAAAACATTCTAATATTTTATGTGTTCAATAGATATTGTACTTCCTCTCAATATTCAGTTTAAATATTTGTAATATGCATTAAAATCCTCCAACAAAAAAAGAACTTTAGAGCTGCACATTAGTTGTTTTAACAATTCCAATACTGCAGATGGAAAAAGTCTGTCACTGCCTCTGCTGGCACAACCAGTATTTCATGTACAGTTCCAAACCTGATAAAATTTTTCACATTGTCAGGAATGTAAAAGATTATCAATAAATGCACTTGTGGTTCCATAGTGTATAATGTGTTCTCCTTTAGAATTTTTTCAAAAGCATTTCCATGGTTTTAGATGCTGGCATGTTATAAAAAGAGTAGGGTTTTTTGAAGGATAAGGGCAATAACTAATTTCCATCACGCACAATTGTCTTGTCTGAACAGTGCTTTTTCACGTTAAAATATATTATAATCAAATTATTCCATCTAGCAAACCATTTCACTACCTTTATCATAATAACCTTTCTCACAGGACTCAAATGACCCACTGAAAGACTTGAGAAGAGGCTGGGATAATATGACACCACTCCTGCATGCGTATTCAATAGTGAACAACGATGAATTTCATTTGAATTTTTAAAATAAATCAAAATAAACCTTAGTTGAATTCTTCATTGTTGGGCAGCCTGCTGAATTACTTTTGCAGGTACGCATTGGGCTACTCACTGTAAATGTAACGGTGTTTACAATCATTTGAAGATCAGCAACATATTGTTTACGGAATTCCATGAAAGTCAGCAAAACTGAACCCTTGTGAACCAAAATGGGAAGTAAATTCTAAAAACAACACCAGATCAGAAAACACATGACAAAAGGCTCTTTGTCTGCACAGCTGGGGATGTATTAGTGCAGAGTACAGTTTCTGATGTAAATTATGGAAATAATATGTGGAAAGGATTGTTGGATTTTATTTAACCTAAAATTTGTAACACCTGTTCCTGGGAGGCACCTGCTCTTTCCCCCTTTTAAATATTGAACAGTGTTTATGATTAATTTAGTACAACAAGATACAACATGAAGCTCATATCACAAAGAACTAATGCGCATCTTTTGTTTTCTGTAGCTTGTTTTTCAAACTGTTCAGTAATTTATCACAAGGGGAGTAAGACCTTTCAGGGGAAAAAAACAAAACAAAACAAAACAACAAAAAAAACAACAAAAAACCCCACCCAAACAGTCTTAAGGTCACAATTGAAATTAAATGCTTCCTCAGTTGTTTTAATAGTTTGGCTAAGTGCCACAAAAATTGGTTTATTGTCTTAGTTAGTCAGTGTTTACACCTAATGTCAGTAGGAGAAACTACTATTCACATTCTCTCTATGAAATGCCACTGAAGAGTACTGCTAGTACAGTGTAACACAGGCATGCTAGGGAAGGTCCAGTAAATGGAGTTTGAGTTTTCAAAGCAATTTTAGCCTCACCTCTAGTGTGCACAAACATGGGCTTGTGAATATATCACCTGCACATGCGTCTGAATGTCATGGCAAAGAATCTCAGTGGTGTGAGACTGTACAAACTCAGGGAGCAAATAAATACAATTCCTACCACGCATACCATACAATAGATGGACACAAGACAAAAGAGGAAAAAGAAAAAGGAAGCAATTAGATAACCTGTATCTACATGATACACCATCATTTTTGTGAAAGGTTCTGCTGTCGTCATGGGCTAAGATGAATTCATAGCTTACAGGAAAGAATTTGTAGGTGAATTTTTTCATGGATCATTTGCCTTAAAAGAAAACTGGGAAAACTTAAAATTCTCTTCTTGAGCCACACAATAGAAAACTGTCTCAAATATGCCTTTTTTTTTTTTCTAATGGTAAATTCCATATGCAAAATTATAGGTCTCATTTGGAAACTTCAATTCAACTCAAGAAATTCCAGTAATTTATGTAAGTGAGAAGATCTGTGAAGATTATTCCTGCAAAGAACTATGAAAGCAAGGAGCTAAGCTTCCTTTATTAAATGTGCTAAGAGCATAAAATATCTCTCTTGTATTTACAGGTATAAAGTTATATTCTATAAATATAATGTAGATTGTTATCATACTATCAAAGTAGGACTGTGAGTTATTTGCAGTCTGCAATTTTTCCTGGTCAGATTTGTAGTTGGCCTCATGTAATTTCTTTGTGTTGTTTGGGAAATTGAATTCCCTTCCCCCTCTACAGCTTCGTGGCTCAGTACAAATACAACTGCTTCAATGTTTTAAGAGCATTGAGTGACTATTTTTTTCCAGGCTAGAAGACATTGCTGAGAAGTTCCACTGACTAAATGTCTGTTCTCTCAAACAGACATTGGAAAGCATGTTTGTATTTTCAGAATCTGTTTTGTTGGCTATATACAAATGCAGAACTAAAACCAAACAAAAATCCATTCCCTAAAGACAATAAGTGTACACAGAAATATCTGTTCAGAAAGCTGTTTCCAAGCAATACACACACTGCATGGTATTCTAAAGTTTTCTTTTTAATATGATTTTACTCCAGTAACTCTAATTAGCAAAGGCAAAAATAAATATTTGAAGCATTTTCCTTTGCATTGGAAATACTAAAGAGAAATAGCAGCAAGAGGTCTCAGCTCCAAACAGGATACCTGTGGTAGTGGGCACCGTATTGCTGTAGAACAAAGAGGGCCTCCAGAGAAAATTGTTTAAGACTTAAATACATGATGGAATACAGTGGGCATGCAAGCAGCACTGATTCACTGAAGGCAATTTTATATAGACTAATACTTAATTATAGTATGGTAACATAGATATTACTGAGAAGAATTCCATTTTAAGTTTTCCTTAAATAATCGTAATAGAATCACGGGTTTAAATGAGACTTCCTTTTAAAGGTGTATTTAAAAAAAAACAAAACAAAACAAAAAATCAAAGCAAACAAAAAAAAACCTGTATGAAAAGCATTGTAAAAAGCTCTACACTTCAGTGGAAAATAACTGACTATATGTACTACATGTGATTATGTTACTATTAAAAACTGCAGCTGCAACTATCATGAAGTGCAAAGCACAGAAAAACTGACAGAGCAAAGAGCCAAAGCAGTGTCATTCTGACACTGTTTTTTGGTTTTGTTTGGGTTTTAATTCTTTTTGCTGTGTATATACAACCAGGGACTAAATTTGCAAACTTTTGGGGGGAGACCACAAGGGAGACTCCTGGAAGGAGGCTCAAATGTAATCAACTCTTTTTTTTTCCCCTTCTAAAGAAACTATTTCTGAAAGGAAATAGGCTGAAATTCTTTAAACTTTTTTTCACCCCATTTTTAAGCAAAACAAAACAGAACTTTTCTAGCTGGATTTCATTGTATTTAAAAGTTGATTCCTATGCTATTAAGCAAGAAATTCATATGTTTTTCCTTGTACTGACTACAAAATGATTTTGCTAGAAATGCTTAAAACTGGGCATGTTCATAGTCCTCTAAGGAATGTGTACTCTGCCAAGTCTGAAAAAACTTGGAACAGTGGTCTGAGTAATATCTTGCATACAGTGCTACATTTTTTTTACTGATTTATGAACAAGACACTGATGCTTAGCTTGTACAGTTTGTCTGATCCATGCAGTGAAATAAAAACAGCTGTATTTATTACAGCAATTGCACAATCACGTATTTGGTACTCACAAACTTCTGGGATTACTCAGAGAGCAGTATGTGCTAAAAATCCTCATTTCCTTTACTTTCCCTAATATTACTCACAATTTAAATTTCATTTAAGGGTTTTGTTTGTATAAGTTAGACATTTTAATAGTAACGATTCTGCAACAACAGTAATTCAAATCATTTGCACTGGTTATAAAGAGTGGTATTGCTATTGCACATGACATAGAAAATACAAAGGTGTCAGTTGTCACAAGTATTGCTTTGAGCTTCCTAATTTGGAGCTGTGTAGACCCTCAGCTCTTACTCCATGTAGTGTAGACTCTAATATTCTATGCAATTTCTAGATAGCCATAATACTCTCAGTCTTTCAAATCATTATTTTGGAATTTGAAAATATTTTACTATACTTTATTTATTAGCAATATGCCAGTCTTTGAGACTAACGGTGTACATAAACAAAAACACTCAGCTTTGCAGCATGAACACACTGGATCTCATCACAACCAGTCACTAGGTAGGCAGAATTATGCAAAAGAAAATAAACAATGCAGCCAGAGACCTTTCATGATCTACCACAGTGGCAAATTCTCCCCACATGAATATTTTCAAAAGTCATCTTAAAGCCAAAAGAATTTTTTCTCTCATCCTGTAAATATTCAGAACATGGACAGTATAATAAATATATTTAGGAAATATTTTGTCATTTTTTTGTAATCTGAAGATGGAGAAGTGAGTTTAGACAGTGGTGGAATCTGTTGCAGATTGCTGCACACACCCCCACTATAATTTCACTAGTGACTGGCTCAGCCATGGTAGAGATTCCAATGACAAGCTATGCTGCCTGACAAGGAAGAGGAAGGGGAAATCTGCATTGGCTGATAGATGGTTTACCACGCCCTGCATTTTTTTTCAGTGACCAAACTCTGTGTTTTATTTATGAGGCAGGAGCTGCTACAATGCATCAAAACTCATTTGTGACTGACTGGCATACCATCCATCTCTGTGTTCATCAAGTGAAATGGAACAGGGTGGCATCTTTTTTAAAAAATGTTGTGTGTGTATATATATATATGTGTGTGTGTAGTTTAAAGAAGTACTTTGTTGTACCTGTAGTGACTGGTGGTGGGAAGCTAATACATAAGGAGAAATTCAGTTCTGCTTTAGTGACCAGCATAGTCTGCATGTTTGGGATGCAATTAAGAGGCTTCTCTCTGTTGGATGTATTGTTAGCCCTGAGTTCTGAGGCATTCATTTGAGAAGATAATCAGCCTTGTTAAAAGAATACAATTTCAAGTCTTGTTTGATGGAATTGTTTTTCAGACTGGTTTAGGGTTTTTTGTTATGAAAATTAATTAATTAATCAAAATGTAAACTGTGTAATTGCTTCAAAGGAGACCACATACAACACAATTAGAGAAGGCATAAATGTGGTCAGTTCTTAGATAAATAAAAATTTCATACAAATTTACACAAGCTTTCAACACGATCTGCTGTCATTAAAGCTAGGAACAGTGACAAAGGACATGGGGCAGTATTTATGAAATTTCCATATGCTTAGTCTGATTTTCAGCTAGTAATTCCTGCAGCCTTTGTTTTTCCAGATGAAGGTTTTCTTGCACAAATAATGGCACCCATACTCCTGACCTATGGTCTCTTGCTGTATTCAGTAATAATGAATAGTTATATGGGACTTAGATTAGATTTATATTACATATAAGGAAGATTTTTTTTCACCATAAGGGTGCTGAGGCACTGGAACAGGTCGTTAAACGTCCAGTTTGGACAAAACTATTCTATGGTTCTGTGATTCCATGATACTTCAATGGCTGAAGTCCTTGTGAAGCAGAAACCTAAACACTTTACCAATTAAAAATCAAATATATCAGAAGTTTTTCTGCCACACAGGAAGTGGAAATGCAGAATGCACTTTGTAAAAAGACACAGAAGTGCCTCAACCAAATGAAGAAAATTAGTATGGCAACTCCAGCAGTAGTATTACTGATCCATTGATATAATATTTCAGCAAATTGGTTTCTCTTTGGGGAGATACAGCTTGGGGGTTTTTCCATTTTCCAAGAACTGGAGTCCTAAAGGAATGTTGTCTCTGAGTCCAGCATTGTTGTAATGACTGGCAGTCTTCTTTTTGCTCTCAATCAAACACAAGGACCAAAGGCTCTGATGGTCACTTCAAGCTCTTAGGGGGCTGTTATGCTATAGTTGTATTTTCATAGACTCTATAAGATTTTGCATGTGTTTCTGTTCAGAGCCTAGATTTCCCTCACTGTTCTGGTGCCCTGAGAATGATCCAACGTACTGCTGTGTCTTGAGAGTACATTTTCCTGCAATTTTTTTACAGCACATCAGCTGCTTCTTTTCATGCAGCAATGCTGTGGCAGTTCTACACTGACAACTTGAGATGCTTGCAGAGCAAGCTACAGACCATGCATCTGTAGGCAGGAATGGAAGGAAGAAGGCAGGGGTGGGAGAGCCCCTCTTTTAGAGGCAGGGCTGTTACACCTAGTTGGTGTGGTTTTGAATCATATTTTTTGTTCCATCACAACTACTGTTTCCTCCATGGTATCATTCCTACTGCAGTCAGCTTTGATTGTCCCATTGCACCACTGCTAGGATGGCTTTTATCCAAAGGCAACTGTGTATAGATAGAAAAATGAGAAAGGGTTTGAGAGATTTTAAGCTGGCAGAACACAGTGTGCTGACTCTTGCTCTTGTGTGGATATGCAGAGCTCTGTAGCTTGGAAAAGCTCAGGGGCCAGATAGCAGAATAACCCAAGGTCTAAACCACAAGCTGGACAGACTTGAATAATAAGTTTCAGCTTAATATTAGGACTGAGAAAAGAGAGTAGGGACAGAAAAATCACTGGGACTGATGCAGCAAAACCACTAACCTTTAAGACGGTGCCCAGGAAAATAGTGAACTCATTTACTCTGAAAATGAAAATACATCTGCTAAGTTCTTTGAATAACAGGGACAAAAGTGTCAGAGTTACATTGTTGCTTTTGTATATTGGTGATGATAACATGGTGAAGAAAATCAGCAAAAATATTACAGAACAAAATAGTAAAGGGAGCTCAGCTCCAGGCGTCAAGCAGGTGCATGACCCAGGGATATGCCAGGCAACCTTGGGGGTTGACAAAAGTTTGAAAAGATTAACGGCCAGGGAAATAGAATCTTATAAGTAATCTGTGTCAGAGAGAAGCCTGTTATCATCAGAGGAGTTCCATTATTAGTTTTAAAAGAATACTCACAAGATTCCATTTCTGGACAATGAGGGAGTCTTTTGGGCCATGCTGGGTAAGAATTCCAGTAAACAAAAATACCAGTTCCAGGTAGTGGTAAGCTGGAAGAAAAGGGAGAATTGAAAGTTCTGTTGCATAGTCAGGCAAAGGTGATCTGCAGCCTAATATAGTATTGTAGAAATTTAGAGCAATGCAGCAGAACAGCTATAATTCTTGTAGTGGTAATTGATTTTATCATTTGATAATATTTATATAATGCACAAAAATTATGCAGTCATGACAGACAGAAACGGGCAGAATCCTGGTACCATTTAATTTTCTCAGGAGTTACATCTATTCTCATTTTCTGCCTGTCTTATGCAAGTTTATTTGAAAAAGGTTTTCTATTGAAGACAGAAATTAAATGCATGATGATTAGAAGAGCCCAGTGGCTCAACAGGACTGGGAGCATCCACACACCTTTGGTTAACTAAGAAAGAATAAAATGTCAGAAAACATACTTTTCTTGCAGAATTGCCTCTATTTTAAGCTTACACCAAACTTCTACAGCTTAACAGCCAAAGTAAGTAAAAAATACATATGGTATGTGCCCAGGACATTGAGCATGCTTTCTCAATTACAAACCAGAGCTCATTAGAGCTGCTCTGGGAGTGACCAAGAAATGTCCTCCTCTATCCCTTGAAGTTGTACTGTTGCTATTTCTGTTTATCCACTTGGTTGGGTTTTCCTAGGCTACACAGGCACGTAGCTTGAATCTGTGGGCTAAAATACAATAGATGAGCTTGGTGCCTCTAGATGACTACATCTAAACCACCCTCTTGGCACGTAACTGCAATTTCAGGAAGAGCTGTCTGATGTTTCGCGGTTGGCCATGTGGCTCTTGTACTACTGCTCGCTATTTGCTTCTGAGAGCCCAAAGGGATTGCAGAAGCAAGCTGAAGGAAGAGCGGCGTTCATTCTGCAGTAGATGATGAGTAAGTCCCACAAGACTTGTCTTCTGTCTCTTGAAATAGAACATGAACATCATTAGGTCTTTCATTTGGTAATTTAACTTGAGGCTTAAAATGCTGAAGGATGAAAGCTACAATTCAGACATAATGAACTTTCCAATGAACTTGGACTTTCATTAAAAATTAAATCAATATTGACTTGAAATATTTAGTAAAGTGTCTCTGCTGTCCTTTTGTCTACCTCTCTCCTTTGCCTCTCAGTTTTCTAGGCTCTGTTCCTCTTCTGAGATGATCTCCCTCTCCTGACTGAGAATGTTTGGAGGTGTGAGACCCAGAATGCTGGGTCACAGGTCTTTCAGGCTTAGCTGTGCAAGTGGAAGTGACTGCTGGGCACATTGCTCACAGACCTCCTTCTCCAGTGAATGCAGCTAAATGGAAAGCAGCCCCTTGCTCCCACACCATTTACACACCCTGATTGCCAAAAACTGTGTTGTGTGAATGTGTGGGGCCATGAGTTGCAGGGATGGCTCACCCGAGGGCAGTGGCCTGCAGGACAGCACGGAGCAGCATTGGGGCTGTCACCCACCCTAGCCAGTGGTGACTGCCTTGCCTCAGAGTCCCCCGGGGCCTGTGGGAATATTAAAGAGTCAGGAGCATCCTCACAGTTCTGCCAGAAAACGCAACATTTTCCAGCCATAACCGCTGGAAGAAGACATCATGCACATCTACCTGAGGGGGATGGGTGTCCCTAAGAAAGACTGTATGTCTGCCAACTTTAGAAATTTTAAATGTTTCCTTTCCAGCATGATGAATACTTTAAATCTGCAACTGTGTAAGTATTTAAGTTTCATTTCCTTTTTCTATGTCCCTTCCTTTAGCATGGGAAGAAACAAGCTGAGACCACCCTTTACTAGTTGCAGATAACCAATCTTCTCATTTCAGTCTCTCAATATCTGCATCTATTTTAACATATTCCATATACTAACAGCCCATCCCAGAAAAATAGACCACATAAACTAATGAGAAAAAAAAGTATTGTTCCAGAATAAGCATACAGACTTTGAATGTTTTGGGAACACCAGTGCACTTAAAATTCAGATTTATTTCTTAACTTGGTTTAACTGACAGTCCTAAAAAGACCTTATTTTTTATGATACATTATTCCCACCACAAATATTCAAGCTGTCATGGCAGTTTATTTCACAGTTTGCAAACATATAAACCAGTGAAATAGGTAAAGTAGGTTTCACTGGCAGTGAAATTCCACTCACAGTAGCTGAGGCTCTTTACTGCATTTAGGTGTTGTTTAAAGCTTTGATTTCTTGTTATTATTCTCCCTGTGCTCAAATCTACTTTAAGTACTTTTTCCCACTTACAGGTAAGAAAATACAAAAATATTTGCAATATCAGGATTCAATCTGAATTTTCAGAAAATATTTTAGACTGGTAAATGTATCTTTCTGAAAGTACTTATTGCTAAACTTAAAAATTAGTTAATTTCCAATCAAACATGCTCGCAGTCTTATGATATCTGGCCCAGCAGATGTGTTGCTGCAGGTTTTTTCCAGATGACACTTGAACTGAGCTCTTTGCTCATTTTCTTCCTACTATGTTTGATATTGAAGTCCATCTCATACTTGGTTTCCCCATGGTACTCCTATAGTTTAAATAAAACATATGAAGAATCACTCATCTCCATTCAAACATGCCAGTGAACAGGACACATTTTTTTATCAAACAACTACCCTAAACAAACATGTCTAAGAACTAATGAAGGCATTATGTCCCAAAATAAAACCAGAAGAGTTCAATATGAGAGAATTACTGCTTTCCATCTTCTGTTAATCAATCCTGACAGCTTCCCCATTGCACAACTATTGCTTTGGATTCCTTATGTGCTTAAACCCATGATTAAATACCATGTTGCCTGCTTGCACCATGTTCTTCTCATCAGTTTCTACAAATATTGCACATGTGCCCTCAGTGGTACTGTCTGTAACAGAAAACCAGTCGGAACATTCCAAGCTGCAAAGTTATCCATTAGTAACCTGTTTGGACAGAGGTGTGAAGAAAGTGGTTTTGTTCTTTATTTTTTTTAACACTAGATGGCATTGCTTCCTCCTCCCCTGCCCCCTCCACCCCACACACCCCCACACCCACCCCCCCCCAAAATATTTGAAGATGAAGCTTTCCTTGATTAATGTAAGAGAAGAATTAATGACTTGCAGTTTTTGCTGTGACTATTACCCCTACACATGTTTGCTGTAGATTTTAACTCTCACGTGTGCCACCAAGCTTTTGTTTTGTATTCCATTGCTTGCAGCCTTGCCCATATGCACCAAGGAGTTTTCGAAACACTACTGGTGGAATAGTTTTCGTCAGGTTTTCCTCAAGTAACCAAGGCTAAAACTACGGATGATACTGTGATGCAGATTATTTTGTTACCTAAACTGTGTGCCCCCAAGATGCTAATGGAATGGCACAGTGGATATGTTGCTGGACCTTTCCTTCTCCAGCTGATTCTCTTTCTTTCATCACATAGTTTCATCAGCTGCAGCAGGAGCCAGAGCAGGCTATGAGGCAGGAAGGGACTATACAACCACTTTTCCCCAGGGCCCTTTCCCACAAGAAGAGAGGGATTGGGTTCCTCTCTTTATCATATAGCAGGAGTGAGAGCCAGTAGGGCAATGTCCAATTAAAATTAAATAGCAGCTGTTGACAGTTGCTAGTAGGCTAAATTGGTTCTGTAGGGAATAGCTCATTAGAGCAGTCATCTCCATGAAGAGCTGATTGTGTCCTATGCGGAAAAGTGCAGGGGCTTCTAAGGCTGGAACCTGCCTTCCATCCACACCAGCATTACATTCAGTGTGCAGTGCTGCCAAACTCGATGTCATGCTCTGCCTGGGCCAGACTTTGCTTTTCCTACCTTAGTGTCAATCATAGTAAAAATTAACCACAATTTACCGTTCCCAGACAGGCTGCTCTTCTTTCCTGGCCTTGGAGCAGCACCTCCAGCCTAAACTGCAGCGGGGTAGGGGAAGGAGCTGAGGCGAGACTGATTCAAAGGAATCCTTTCGCAATAAAGGAAACTTCTTTTCTGGCCGGGTACCATGCCGAGGTCTCACCCTCTAAGTGCGCGTCCAGCAAATAAAAGAAAAACAACAGCTTTTATACAGTTTAAAGGGATGGGTCTCAAATATTATCTATCATATACATCCTTCGAGAATCGTTACAAACTTTATCTAATTATACATTCGGTTACTCATCCCCTGTATTTATTATTACAGGGAAGTTACACAAAGCCTTATTCCAAGCAGGTATGCCCCCCACCCAGCTTCTGGTTACCTGTCCCCTATAGGGCAGCTACACAAAGCCTTCTCATTCGAAGCAGCTATCCCCCACTCATCTTTTCTTTCTCCTGTAATGTTATTGATTACTTGTGTTTACGTGCTAAAAGCGTTTCTTCCTCAGTTTTTCCCTTCTTATCTATCCACGTAAGCCACAATTCCCCTTTACCTTAAGTGCCCACAGTCGGGCAGAGCCCCCACTTGCAGGCGATTACATATTGCAAAGTAGCACTTACACTAAATTTCAAAAGTTGTGCTAAAATGGTTAACCTTTTCTTTTGTTTTATCTTTGACTCAAGACCTGTCCCCGCTCCTGCTTGGCCCCTTTCGCCGCGCAGAGGAGCCGGAGGGTCTGGCTTCTCCCTGGGGAATCCCCGCTGGCCCGGGCGCCGCGGGGCCGGCCCGGGAGCAGCTACCTTGGCTGTTGGCTGCCCGGGAAGGGTGAGGCTCCAGTTCGGGGAGCCACAGGTAGGCGGCGGCCTCTTTTGCTTTTCCCAGGTTCGCCTCCCCTCCCTCCTCCCCTTTTTCCAGCTCTCGCTTTCCGGGTTGGGAGTTCGGTGCGTTCGGAAAAGTGCCTGCAACGGCGCGGGGTTCCCCAGGTGGGGCTGCTCCGGGCTCTTTCTCTTCCTCCTCTGTCTCGCTTCCCTCCTTTGTGGCCGCATCCAGGGCGCTTCACTCCCCCTCCAACGCTTCCTCCTCTTCCCCCCGCCTCATCTCCACTGCGGGGAGAGAAAAGCCGGGCTCTTTCCCGTCTCCCGGCCGCCCCGCGCTCTGCCCGCTCCCGCCGTGCGGCGGAGCAGCGCCCCGCTCCGCACCCCCTCCCCTCCTCTCCTCTCCTCTCCCCTCCCCTCCCCTCCCTCCTCCCGGGGCCGCTCCCGCCTCCGGGAGCCACTCCCGCACATGGGCACCGAGCGGGGCTCCCCCTCCGCCGAGGCGGCGGCGGCGGCTCCCCCCCGGCCCCGGAGCGCCTAGGCCGGCCGCCCTCCCGCCCCGGTTCATTTGTTGTTCTTGTGCTGTTCTCCCTCCCTCCCTCTCCTCTCTCTTAACTTTTGTCACCGCGGCCGCTGCGCGGATGAAGACTTTTGGCGCGGGGGACGCCTAGCTTCGCCCCGCACCGCTGCCGCTCCGTGCCCCCCTAAGCTGCCCCCCCTTGGCCGCGATGCCGTTCCCGCTGCGGACCCTGGAGCCGCTGAAGCTGTGCAGGTTGGAGGAGGCCGGCGGGGATGGCGCGGAGCGGGGCGGCCCGGCGCAGGGGGACCCCTCCGGGGCGGCCGAGGGGGGCGGCGGGCGCCGCCGCGGCACGGTGCCCCTCTTCGGGACGCTGGAGCAGGTCAGCTCCTACGCGCTGGTGTCGCTGCTAATGCAGCTCTCCGACCTCTCCCGCTGCGCCGGCGACATCTTCGGCGGGATCCTCAGCGAGGCGGACTCCCTCTGCCACCGCAACGCCCGGCTCCAGCGCCGCCTCGGCGCCCTGGAGGAGCTCCTCGCCCGCCTCGACCACCGCAAAGTCAAGATCCGTGAGTACCACCCTTCCCCGCCGCTGCGAGCTCGGACGGGACGGGGGCGGTGGCGGCTCGGGGAGCGGGAGGACCCACCGGAGGACGCCCGCCCGGTGGCGGGGCGCTTGGCGCGGAAGACCGGGCTTTAGTTTGTTATTTATTTAAAAAAGAAAAGAAGGAGGGAAACTTAAGCGTCCCCGGCTCGCTTTCCCCGTGCTCAGGTGGCGGGGCCGCCCCTGGTCCCTTGGCTGCAGCGCGGCGCTGCTCATCCCCCGCCCGGTCACCCAGCCCGGGCTCCGTCCCGCCGGCTCCGGCGCTGGATGTCGCCCGCCCCGTCGGGAGGGGCGGTGTCAGCGTGCAGGGCCGGTGGCTGCGGGTGTTTTCCCAGCGCTTCTGTCTGGAAGAACCCTGGCTCGCTGGGGAGAATGTGTCCGCAGGGCGGGCAGCGGGCTGGCCGGGAGGTGATACAGCGTGGTGATCCCGGGGGAGTTTGTAGGTGTATGCCGGGATTGCGCTAAACTTGGGATCAGCCGAGCTTCCGACAGTTCAGCCCACATGCCTGATTAATTCTTTTGTATGTGCATGGGAAGACCTCAGTAAACAGAAACCTGGATGTACTTTGCAGCTGGTTTTATGTCTTGGTTCTCCAGAGCTTCTGTTCTTTGTTAAGTGCTGGTCCCAAACTTGTATTTTTAACTTCATACGGAGCACAAGCAGCAAGATCCTGATTCATGTGCAGATTCCTAAGTAGTGGCAGCATGGGGTGGTGGTTCTGAAGTTTCTTTTAGAGCCTGTAAAGTGGGCCTCAGACGTGATTAATGGTACACCTACACAGAGTTATTGGAAAAGGGATTTTTTTCTGAGCTTGGTCCAGCTTTGGAGAAAGGATCCCGTAAAAATTGTATCTGGAACATGGAGTTTCGTTTGTGCGTGTCCAAGCCCCCCACAGACAGTGTGAAAGATGGCTTGCAACATCAGCTTAGCTTTCTCAATGTGCTGGAAACATTCAGGAGCCCAAAGAACTGTGTTGCAACTTTTGTGGCAGCTGTATAAGGTGTAAGCTCCAGCCTACATAGGGTTGGTGCTCAGGGACCGCCAGTAGTTTTCTTTTGAATGGAAGTAGAAAGCCTACTTTGCATATGGCATACTTATAAGCAAAATTGATAAGGAAGGCCTTTCACAGATAAGATTCACAGTGTATGAACCCTGTGTAGGTAACTTACCCGTTTCATTGTGGAATAATTCCTTATAGTGTCTTAAGTATACAGCTTCTCCAAAGGCTGACACCTCCATCATCCTTACCAAATATTGTGGTTTGTGTGAGGCTCAAGTTTTGTGATAACCGGATTTACCTTTTTGGTGCTTTGTAATTGTGTGACAAATTTAGGGAGCATTTCTTTGTCACCAGGACATGTATACCCTTTTCAGCCGATATCGTTATGTTAGTTTGGCATGGTGTGATGCAGTCAGACTTGAAATGAGAACGTGTTATTACTAAGGATACCTGCAGTATAGTGGTATATTATATTGATGCCCTGATAAAGAGCCATATTTGTTTATGTCAGTTTAAACAGCACTCTAATGATTACCATACACTGATGCAATGCATCTAAAGGGAAGGGTGAAATAAGGCTAGTACTGCACTGGGAAAACCCTGAAATTCTACTTGCATTGGACTCTTAGTTATTGTATTCTCTCTTAGTCATCGTTTTGCACAAATTATATATTTACTACTTCTTCTTGTTGTTCTTACAACTCAGTTCTTTGGGCTAAGCCTGTTATTGCTTTTAATTTGATGATCCTTGTTCTTTAATTGTGATGCCTAGAACTGGATGCAGGTCTGTTTGGCTTTCTCTATTTGGTTTTAAATTCTTTGCTATGTGGCACCTCTGCTGTCAATTCAGTTTTGCTACTTGAAAGCTGCATTGCTGCTGCTAATATTTACTTTTCAAGTTCTCACCTATTAAAGTGAAAGAGAATTAATGATTATTTATTCCCAATATATTTTTTAGGTTTTTTATCTTTTTTATATTTTTTGGGGGTTTTGTTTGTTTTTTGTTTGTTTTTTTTTGTTTGTTTTTTTGTTTGTTTGTTTTTTTTGTTGGTAAAGGAAAGTTATTTTCTTTGCCTGTCAGTTGCACGGAGTTGATTTGTAGGCTACGCATATTGACATGAAGTTGCATATAAACCCATGACAATTCTCTTCACACTGGCTTTCTAGATATTGTAATTTGTCCAAGGATACCAGGTGGAATGATCAGTTAGAATCATGAATGTCTCATAATGCAAGTCATCAAGGCTTGTCTGAAAGTATTACCCTGTTCCTGATATGAAAGGGAAATTATGCAAAACAAAGGGAACGGTTTAATAATGCTGTCTTTGTTTGGGAACAATGACTAGGGGGACTTTTCCCATTTTTGAAGACACAGAAGCCTCATGGAGAGAGCAGTTTTCTGGTGCAGGACTGTAAGAACAAATTTAATTGATTTCCCATTTACTAGATTCGTACTAATCATAAACCTTTTCTTGTGGGGCAGATATTGTAAATTACTATACCTCTTGTGGTGCTCATGTATATACACAGGTGCAGCATAACATTGTGTCAGATGAGTTAAGTATTTTGCTCTGGCTTTCAGGATGAGGGGATATGACAATGTACACCTGCTTTTCAAATCATGGGTAATTTCTACTTGAATAAATGGCTTTTATTCTCTGTGTGAGGCCCTGACAATAATTTCCTCTTGGAACTGAAGGTCCCAGGGTGATTTTTGTGATTCCCAGCATGATGTTGTATGGGAAGGACCAGAGGACTAGCAACCTTCAAATCTGGGTCACAACCACTTCTCGGGAAGTAGCTGCAGGCTGGCAGCTGGTAGAAGATACACTACGTATGTCTGTGATGCTTGGGAAAAATGCATAATTTGAAATTGTGGGGTTTTCTTATTTTTGTACTATCACAATTTTGTTTCAAAGTCAAGTTTCCATGCAGTACCCTTCAGATAACAGGAGTCAACTAGTTCGTTCCTTTCTGAGCATGGGCAGGGGTGTGAGGGAGGGAGAGCAGGCAGAACAAAGCTCTTTGTCTTCAGTTAGTCATTCTCTACAGTCGTTGACTGTGTTTGCTTGTCTGTCTGTACAGTGTGTCCTTGTGTATGTGCGTAGGATCCATATGCTCCTAGATACAGATATTAAAGTATTAATAGGTAAACGTGTCTCAAATGATCTCTGCTGTTTCTCTTCTGCTATATACTCCTTGGCACCCTGTAGTGAATCCATTAGTTCAAGGACATCCATTCATTGCTCTGCATGGGAGAGAACTTTCTGGTGGGCAAACTGGTTAAGGATGTGCTGTATTGCAGTAGTTGCTACATCTTTGCAATCATTCCCCACCTGTCAAGAGTGGCTGTAATTCTGCCGCGCCTTTCAGCTGAGAGGCCTGCTTTCCGAGGATTTTGTATTGGTGTGGCACACGTACTCCGAGAGTTTTAATTTCTTGTCTGCTTCAGGATGCTTAAGGTAGCTTTCGGATGTATGCAGTCTTGGTGGTGGTTCATTTTCAAGGAGTTCACCACTGGCATCAGGGTTCGCTGGAATGAATGGGCTCTCTCTAGTTTGGTTTGACTGTTTTAAACTTTTTGGCTGGGGTGGTAGAGAAGCTTCTTTTTATTCCCCCCCAACTCAAAAACTTGTGGTTGCCTCCATTTCAATACAAGGATATTTATAAGATGAATTAGTAAAATGCTTTCCTGACATGTATTTGAGCTTTGCATGATGAGCAGGGTGCTGTGCCATAAGAAGGGACCTCAAAATATGATGAGACATGTCCCTGTAGGCTGATGACTGGTGTATAACTCATGGTGGTGGGAGGCACTAATGGCTCAAGGTGGTTTATAAAATTCAAGTGTAGTATTAGTACTCATGACCTTAGTTCAGCTGTGCTAGCCATGTCTAGAGAGTTAATTAGGTTCAGTACTTTTTTTCATCAGGTTTTCATTAACTTATGTGTGTTGCTGTTTTGCATGATGTTTTGCTGTATATTTCCAGCATCCAGCTGCTGTAATATGTTTTACACCACAGGACTTGCCTAACAGCTTTTCATTTTCTAGGACTGTGCATCTGTAGCTGTGACCTAGCATTAGGTGATGTAGTTTTCCATCAATTTCAGTTCTTTCTCACTCACCTCAGGGTGGGTGAGGACAAGTGCCTCTTTGAAGTGATCGGAGCTCATCAAAAGGCATATGATGGCAGCAGAGAATCTTGCATAAATTACAAGACCAGCTCTTGGGAAATGCTGTGGGGCCTTAAACCGTCATTGTTTTTATATGCTGTGAGGAAGGACATTTTTCCATTAATATTTGTCTTCCACCATCTGCTGATATTTATGCAAAAATTAATATTGCTGTTCTTTTCTGTGAACCTTTATGATTCAACAGGCTGAAAGGCTGTCCCTTCCATCTTGTATGCTGTTTATTTTAAAGTCTTTCTGAAGAGATGTTTTGAGAGAGATGTTGGGATGTTAACCTAATGACTACTTCTGGTTCAGTTTCTCCAGCAGTAGGATGGGGTTTGGCCAGTTGTACCTCCTGTTCTAACAAGAAGAAACAGAATCTGTGGGAGGGAGGAAATGCTACCTCCTAATTAGCATTGTTGTTGTTTAAAATCCTTCACTGTTTTGTTTTAAAGGCACAGTATAATCATTTGATTTTGATGCAGAATGTGTATACATATGTATGGTGTTGTTTTTTAAAGTTTAAGCACATTAATTCAAGGGCTTGGGGAGGTGGGGAGTATGACTCTCTATTTGTCTGCATGATGGAAGGACAATCCAGTTTACACTTCATCTCCTGCTATTTTGTTTAGTAAGTATTTTCCACTCTTTGTGTGCAAGGCAGTACTGGAGCACATTTCCTGCTTTAGCTGAACAGGAAGCTTTATTCAGCTTATTCCTAGGGAAACCCCTCCTCCATCCCTAGCCACCAAAAGTGAGCATTATTCGAGACAGTATCAGCAGTAGGCAGGAGATGAAGGGGCTGGCTGACTTTCTGTAGTTTCTGGTGTATGGTCAGATAATACAAGATATTAATCATCCTGCAACAACAAGGAGAAAGCTTCTTTAGAAAAAGTTTTAGGAAAAAAAAGAACACAACGCACACACCTCCCCCAAAAGGAAAACAAACCACACCACAACCAAAAACCCCAAACCAACCACCAAAACCATAGTGTGCTATTGAGAAAGCTTTGGTGAGAAAAGACCAGCTCTCAGGTGAAGAGTTCTGTTCTAGCACTATTTGGGTGCTACAGTTTGTCTGTGATACTTTGCAGGTGCTTGAGGTGACGGAACTGTGGTACTTCTCTCTGTTGCTGTGTAATACAAAGATTCAACAGCAAAGTTCAATCATGTTAAACAGTGTCTTAGTTCAGGAGAAACTAAGATATTATGCTAACCAAGGAATAATCCCTCTCCTTTGAATTTAGAAAAAAAAA
>JAWWMP010000116.1:50692403-50801441 GCA_035047865.1 Dendrocincla tyrannina | reverse complement strand
GCGTTGGCTCCTGGCTGTTTGGAAGGAATTCCACCTTGGAAGGAGTTTCCACCTTAGGTTTGAAACTCTGACAAACAGTTAATTCCTAAGTTCCTCTTGGGGGAAAAAAAAAAAAGAAAGAAAAAAGACATTTTCTCTTTTACCCTGTTGTAATTACTCAGTTTGCTGCTTAGAAGCAATATAACTCTTGTTTTATTTAGCCAGTGCAAGACTAATTATCTGTGGAAATTCAACTTGATCCAAAGGAGATTTCATTTGAAATAAGCAGGAAGAAAGTCTGAGTTAGAAAAAGATTTCCCATGGGGATGGTGGGCCAAGCCGTTGTCCTGCTGAGTGGCAAAGCTCCAGCTGAATTCAGTTTGATGAGGGTTTGGCTTGCTGTTTTGAAAACAGTTGACACTCTTTGGCTGAAATGTAGAGCTGCTTTGTACATTGCTCAGAATCTATTATACACCACCTATGAACGTTTATTTCCGTAGATCTTATGATTGGCTTGATCATTCAGGAAAACAGTGTTTAGGAGAGGTAGTTAATGAATTAAACATACTTGTATTTAGTTGTTTTCAATTAGGGTCTATTTTGAAGGTTGCTAGATATTTTAGGATACACTAAAATGTCTTCAGAAGTTTCTCTTCCTATTAGTGTTGGCACAGTCTCAGCTTTGGTTGAGTGTAAGCTAGTAATCTTGGTCTTGCGGGCTTCTCTCCTAAGCTGCTAATACGAATCTCCTGCAGAAGAGGCATTTTTTTTGGATGAACTTATTAACAAACATAAAAAAACCCAGTGGAAAGCCACTGACATTCCTCAAAACCTCTGTCCTGGAATTTAAACCAGCCTCTAATCAGTGGGAAGTCAGATGAGGCTTTCAAGGGGCATGGGGAGCAGATTATCCCATATGTGCTTAGTGAATCCTGCATCTTCCACTGAAGTGTTTGGTGCAGGCTGCCATCAGCCACAGAATACTGTGCTTAATGTTGTCCAGGCCAGATTCACTATGGTAATTCCTGGCCCTGTTCAGTGTTTCTGGGTGAAGGAGTGGTGCTTTCCCTTTCCTCATGTTTCTTTTTTTTTATTCCTTCATGCTCAAATAAGTGATACAATAAATGAGGGCATGTGCTTCGGTTCCTGTTATCAGCAGTACTAGTGCAGCACAAACAGAAAGGGAGATTGAGAAATAGGAGGGATTCAAAAATGCACATTGAAAGCTTGGCAATTATGCAAAGCCCCAGTTTCTTTTATAGTCCTAAACTAGCTATCAGCAGGCGAGATCAAAGCTGTCCACCCTAACAGTTAACAAGATCAATTAAACATGCTAATTAAGTGTTGTTCTTGGCTGTAGGTTGGATAGGAAACCTGCTGGTTGGATGGCAGTCTCCAGAAAGCCTGGATGACATGCCACTTAAGAGACTAGAAAAAATATCTTGCTACCTGTGGGTTTAGCAAAGATTAATGTGGGTGGACTTTGCAAGTTGTTTGTACTTAGATCGTACCATGTTTTAGTTGGGCAGGGCTGCTTCTGGCTTTAGGCTGTTGTGGTTTTTTTCCTCTTCGTCATTTGTGAATTATGGTGGTTTAAGTTAGGTTGGTTTTATTTATTTATTTATTGGCCTCTTGTCCTTTAATCAACATTGTGCATATGAGATTTCATTGCCCTTTAAGAACTAGGAGTAGTTAGAATATAAATGTTTAAGGTCCTATGAATGTGATTGAGCTTTGGGCACTGTGCAGTCTGGAGGCAGGGTAGTTACTCCTACAGAAAGAGGCAGTACCAAGTAATTGCTTTGTCACAACTCCTCTAGGTAATTTGCTTCTTGAAGCCACCAGACTACACAGTTTTTAGGTTAAGACCTGATTAAATTTTTTTAAATTTTCTTCCTCTTATTTTCTCTTCCTCATTTTCTTTAGTAGTTGAGACTCCCCACCCTAGGTGTGCTCTGAGCTGCCTGTCCATCTCCAACCCTGCCTGTTCTGAGGTGTGACAGTTTCAGTGTCTGCTCTGCAGCTCGCCACCCATGTCGTGCCTGTTCAGACTGGCCTGGAGCATCTCCCCTTTCCCAAATACAACACTCTGCAGGCCCCACAGTTGGTCAGATCAGTGAGTAAGGAGGTAAGGGGATTGGAGGCAGAGGGTGAAATTTGATGGAGCTTCTGGCTTTCTTGTGACAACCCCTCTCACCTCTCCATTTTGCATCCCTTGGTGTTAGCTCCCATGTAATGCCTTCCTGGCTGGGCCTGTCCACAGTGGATAGCACTATAATAATAGTTTTAATCTGTCTGAATATGTCCCTTCATTTTTATTCCTTCCTTTCCAAACATGTCTATTGCTCTGCTATAGGCATATAAATCAAGAGCAAAACCACTTACACCATTACAATGATGGAAGTGAAAGTATCAAGGTATTACTTGAAATAAAAAAAAGCAAAAGAATTGACTTTAATATATATCTGTGGCTGAGTTCTTATAACTTTTGAACTTAAAGGGCATTTTAATGTTTCAGTAGGTTTAATTTCCCTAACCTACATGTGAGCAGCAGTTCTGTTTTAATTTGAAATTTGACATCTTGAGAACAAGTAGATCTCTTAAGTTAGTTGATTGGACATTCCTTTTAGTGTAATCAGGCTGTAGCTTAGCTAAGCAAATTTTGATTAATCTAAGGTTGTAATTTTTTAATTAACTTAGCTCCTACTTTTCAGAGATTAGGACTATAACATGCCTTCTGAAGTATATTGGAACTATGGATGCTATCTGAAGAACTGAGTCACTTTTTTCTTTTAAATGCTAATGTTAATCAGAATGGAAAAATGATAGACATTTGGAGCATATTGGTTAATAGTAACAATGGTGGGGTTTTTCTAATTTTTTTTTTTCTACTTAAATGGCCAAATGGAAAAGGAAAACCAGAGGTTCCTACAGTATGCTTTAGAAGGTAATGAGTTGTACTTGAATGCTCTTCTTTCTCCTTGCTCCTCCCAATTTTTTTTTTCCTCTTTAGTATCAAAATGCTGGTTATAGAAGAGCTCTCACCAACTTTCAAGTGGTAGGATAAATATTGTCACTCACTGGCTTACACACATTCTTCTATGTCTGGCTGTTACATTGGTAAGGTTTCTCAAAATCTTGGGTTTGAGTAAGAAAACAAGCCCAGTCTTTCTTCTTGCAGATGGATATATGTCTTCTGTTTTCTACTTTAGCAAGTTTTGGCTTTTGGCAACAGATGGAGTTGGCTTACAGGAAGCTCAGCAGGACCCAAGATGAGTGCTCTGTGGGTTATCTCTAGTAGCACCTTTTGTTCCTGTTGTATGGGAGGCAAGAGCTCCCAAGCAAGTGGTGTTGGCTTTCCCTTCCTATTCAGTATCTAGCTGATACTGAATCTACTTTAGAGGATGGAGAAACCAAGTGATGTTTGACTAATGCAGTACCTTTAAATGTTAAAAAAAAAATCTCAAAATGTTGTTAGCCATGTTGTCTTTAGAGGTGCTTAAAACATTTTGAATTAGAAAAAAGGAACTTTTCTACCAGGAAATGGAAACAAACTCTTACAAAACTTTTTGTTAACTGTGGTATTTGATTTTCAGTTTAGAAGAAAGATAGCACAAGCCAAGCTTGATTGATTACACAGCAAGATCCACTGCCCATTTTTCTGTACATGATGCAAATAAAATTCCTTTTACTCAAATGTTGAATTATTTTTTTCCTCCCTCCAATATACTTACTAGACACTGAAAATTATTTCTTTGCAGAAGTCTAAGAATCCAGGAATTTCTCAGAATAGTCCCTCTGTAAGATCGAAGATATGTGTCAATGTGTATATGAACAATAATGCAATTAAGTATATAATTATAGTCTCCTTTACACCATTTTGATTTGTAGTGTTGGAAGAATGTAGCCTAGTATGTGAACTTTAATATCTTAAATATGAGAAAGCAATGAGTTCGTTCTGCATTGGTTATGAGAAAGAAAGAGAATGAAAATACAGTAATGTTTGTAATATGTCTTGGTGTGTTTAGATGCCACTTTCTAAACCTTGTTTGTTGAGGTATTTCTTTGCTCTATTAAAATAAAGGCAGGCAGTTATTATCGGTTTCCTCCTGCTAGCTTTATTTTCATAGCATGTGTATGTGATAGAAATCGAGTATTTTATGGTATAAGGGTACTTATCATAAAAGGTCATTCTGCATGGCTGAATGCATGCCGTAGGGAATGGGTATGGGAGGAAATAGAAGGATTGATAATGGGGTTAGAACTGAAGGGGTTTGTCCCAGTTATGTTCGGGACCTTGATGGAAACCAAGATACCAGAAACTGGTAGAGCAACTGATCTCCATGGGGCCAACACCCTTCCGTGTGTCTCTGGCTGCTGCCCTCGCAGCGGGGAGCTTGTGCAGTCCTGTTGGGCAGGCTGGGACAGCCTGAGCCCTGCAGGGAGCAGTCCCATGGAGCGGGGGGCCCTGACCCCGCTGGGCTGCAGCTGGGCTCAGCCTTGGTTGTGCAACTTGTGCTGAAGTGGCTCTGCCTCAGCCCTTTCTGAAATCCCAGGTCGCGCCGCACAGAGCTTACCTCGTCGTGGGCAGGCAAGAGTGATCATAACAGGGGTGGTTTCAATGTAAATAGATTATTGCAGTTGATTTCAAAATTACAGTTGCAGTTATGTAATAATTATGGAATATACGGAATTGTAATCTGTAATCATGGTCTTTACCTTCAGGAAAGATAGGAAAGCTGGAGAAAACAAGGTGAGTGTGAGTAGTTCTCTTGCCCTGCCTTGTCTTGGTGGTCAGTAGTGGGACAGGGCTGTCTAGCAAATCTCCTGCCTGGAGAGGAGGGAGCTGTGCTCTTTATTCTGAATGAAGGTTAAACTGCAGTGTTGGCCTGCTTGTGATCACAAATTTCCTTAACACATTAGAAAGCACTTACACAGCACAGCCACAATGCACATTTATCTGTGAGTTATAAGACTCTTTGCCCTGAGACAGTCTAGTTTTAACACATATGAGTGAATCCAGAAGATGGTAATTTAGTTAAGTGTGATTTGAAAAGATCTGTTTTGAAGAACCGAAAGTTTCGCAACAGTTATGGGCTTTCTTGAGGTCTAGAGGAAGAGCAGGTAATTAGAAATTTGCGGAGTGTTTGCCTGAGGTGAAGAATACCAAAAAACATAGAGCTCTTCATGCTTTTTTAGTTTGTCATGTTACAAAAGTCTCTGTCTGTATCTGTTACAGAGACATTGTGTCGACTTGATGGTAATGAAGACCAAAACCATCTGCAATGCTTATTATCTTGCCTGCTCCCACTCACTTCTGAGTTTGGCTTGAATTCTGTAATTTGTGACGTGCCCTCCAAAGAGTGTGGTATGTAACATGGGAGGGAGCGCTCTTTGAGGCGTGTTGTTTTGACCCTGTTGCTCTAACTGAGCATGTTTTCCTCTCCCACCCCTTTTCCCAGCACACAAAATACAGTAGTTTTTTCCTTTCAAACCATTTTGTTACTGTTAGTAACCTTGCTGACAAATTATGAAACTTGCTGCAGTCTGGAAATAGCTACAGCTTGTAAAAGGTAGGATGAGGACTGGGTAGTTTAGTGTTGTACATAGAGATGGATGTGCTGCAAGTTAACACATCACATATTTAGGTGATTTAAATGCATTGTGTAGTGCGACTGGTAGAAAAATGAATTAGGTCATGATAGACAAAAGCTTGTCTTCATTTGAGCTTCTGTCAGCTTGGCATGTTTGTGTTCCGTTGATTTTATTACTAGTTACATCTATGCACATATGGTATTTCTAATTTAGATTGTTATTAGTGGTTTATAAAAATAAAATACGAATAAACTTAATCCTGACAAATGAACGTGCGGGTATATTTCTAGTAGAAGTTTGAACTTATCAGGGAGAGCCCCAGGATATCTCAGCTTTTAACAGAAATAGCAGTTGGAAAAAGAACTGACTGACAAAAAGCAGATACCACCAAATAGCAAGCTTGAGTATGAACTCTGTAGCTGAACACTGAACTGAACAGGCTCTTTCTCATCACTCAGCCTGAAAGTTCGTCATGATCATGGTTAGCAGTAGAGCACAACCTTCACTTACAGGGTGTTAATAAGAGTGACTTGAACTGTGTGCCATGTGCTGCAGTTCCTTTTTTTTGATTTCTCCACCCAACTTAGTAGCTGTTGTTGAAGCTGAGACAGTGAGTTTGAAAGAAATGAAACTTCTCAAGAAAAAGTTCTTGATGCTGCTTGAGCAGTCGCCAAAGGTAATGTTTTGAGAAGATTGCAACTGGAAGGGTAAACCTTATAATGTTCCCATGGGCCCACTTCTTGAGCTTGTCCAGGCCCCCCTGGATGATGTCCCATCCCTCAGGTGTGTCAACTGCACCACTCAGCTTGATATCGTCTGCAAACTTGCTGAGGGTGCACTCATTCCGTTCATCCATGTTGTTGATGAAGGCATTAAACAGAACTGGTCCCAACACAGACCCCTGAGGGACACCACTTGTTAGGAGTCTCCATCTGGTCATGGAGCTATTGATCACTATCCCTGGGTTGTGACCACTTAATCCAAAGCCCTACTCGGAATTCACTAAGTGTGAGCCAGGGGCTGAGGGCGGTGTGCAGTTGGGTTTTGAATATCTCCAAGGATGGAGCATACACAGCCCTCATAATAAAGATGATTTTTTATATTTTTGAGTTTCTTGTATTTGAATTTGTGCTTATTGCCTCTTGTCAAAGGATTATAACCAGGAGCACTACTACACTCTTCTTACTGGAAGGCTGTCCAAGAGGGATGCTAATTGGAACAAAGATGGACAACTTGATCAAGAGAGGTTGGGTGCTCTGTGGCCTTACGTAAATGTCTAAGCACATTTATCTGAGAAAGGATGGGTAAGAGGACGTGTTAGTTAATCAAATAATAAAACTGGCATCCAAAAATCATATTCTAAAAATTATAATTAATATTATTTTTAATATTTATATTATTTATTTGAGGACTTCTGACCATGCAATGAAAGACCTTTAATACTCTCAATAAAAATACCTATTTCTTCTGTTGAAAGGCCAGGTAATAAACTTGATCTCAGAAAGATGGAAACTATCCCCAATGGAGATAGTGGAAACTGTTTCCAGTGGCTCACCTTACAGATACTGTTGGCAATGTCTCTTAGGGAGTGAAAAGCATTCACTGTTCACAGGAGGAGTCCCGAACAACCCTTCCGCATGCTTAAGAATTTCGGCAGCGGCTTCTTTTGGAAATTCTGACAAAGGTCCTTGGCTAGGTTTTTGAAAACTGTCTAGGATCTAGGTTACATTACCACAGTACCCTATTTTTTGCTTGTTGATGGGAGCTTTATTAAGCAGGATAGAAAACATACCATATAGTTCTGTTCTTCATCTTGCTTGGGGCAAGCAAGCAAACTCCAATGAGAATTACAGGAAACACCTTTTTGATCATCCACAGCAGCAGCTGATGAAATAAAGCAGTTCCTCAGTAGATTGAGTTGCTGCTAATTAAACACATTTTCCTATCCTTCTCCTAAGTAAGCAATCTTTTAGGCTGACTTAATTGACAGGACTGTGTAAGTGTGATGGTGCTTTAAATGAAACTTGTGATTTAAGGGCTAAATAAAAGCCATTGGAGAGAAATAATTTTATTTTAAAGTGTTTTTGTTAGACTGCAGGATTATCTGGTATTTTACATAACCTATAACTCACACACATGGATGGCAAACTATCATTACACATTCTTTTTTTTTTCCAATGCAAGTTCATAAACTCTTGTTGAAGTGTCCAAATACACATGGAAGAAGCCAAACTGGCATTCAATAAAGCTATATTTAAAGCTCTTGGCAGGACTTTTCCCATATGTAAGATGTTATACATAAGCTCTTGGAGTAAAACTCTAAGAAGTTTTGGGATGACAGTTCTAACAACTGCCAGATCATCCTAAAATTAAGAGATTTTAAACACTAAATCACAGGTTTGTGTCAGAGTTCTCTTGTCTTACACTGTCTTTCTATGGTACATGT
Organism: Dendrocincla tyrannina; assembly: GCA_035047865.1. Classification (NCBI taxonomy): domain Eukaryota; kingdom Metazoa; phylum Chordata; class Aves; order Passeriformes; family Dendrocolaptidae; genus Dendrocincla; species Dendrocincla tyrannina. The sequence continues at coordinate 50,793,421 of JAWWMP010000116.1, read as the reverse complement.
AAATTGATTTTTGTTATAGCACCTCTGGGAAATATCCACTGAATAAGCTTGTAATCTCAGGTATTTGGCACCTCTCTTGCTTTTTGCTGTGGAACCTTGCAAAAATGGGGTTCACTGAAAAGTCTGGCCTTAAGTATTTGAATATAGTGAATGATTCCCCCCACACTCCCATTGTGTTTCTAAGGAGAATAGTTGTACCCTGTGGAATACATCCTGTTTTCTGGGCTGCAATGAAACCCTTGCTTTTTATTTGTAACACTTACTGTTTTTCTTCTTTTTTAAGGCTGCCCACATCTGACCCAGAACTTCTTAAAGACAAAGGCTAATAGAGATGTGTTCCTTTGTTTTTTTACCAGAGAGGAAAGGGTTTGAGATTTTTAAACCAGTTAGTTTTCCCTGTGGTGCTTTCAATCAAACCTCGTGTGTCTCTTTTAAAGAAAAAAAACACCACCAAAAAACCAACTCAAAACTAAAAAAACAAATTCCAACAACTGATTGACATGGCCCAAACTGTAAGAAAGCCAAAAAAGTAAAGGCCTTTCATCCTAAATGCACGTATTTAGATGTTTTTTTTTTATCTGTATCATTAGAAGAGTAAATTAATTCACAGTAATTTTTAGTCTGATTATATTACTTGATAAACATTTTAATATAAATAGATTGTGTACCTAAAATTTCTTTTTGCCTGTTTGTTGTTTGTGTTTAAGGTCAAGAAAACACATAGGCATGAAAATCTGGGTTGACTTATGATTTGCATTTTCCAGCATCAGTTTTGACCTTGAGTTGCTAAGTATGAACTTGGAACAAAAGAGCTTTATAGAAGTGGTTGATGGATGGGTTGTAATATTGAAGCTTCCCTCCCCCATGCTCACATCCTCAGAGCTCAGTCCATCGTTACGCTGAAGCACTGCCTTTATAGGGAACAGTCCGCTGCTTCAGGAGTTAAAAATGCTGAGACTGGTACTTTGGGAATTTGAGAGACTGTTTTTAATACTGCAGATTTAGGAGAGAGAGAAAAGTGAAAACTGTGTGGGTAAGTTTTTTGTGTATTTCTGTGGGTTTTTTTCTTTTGAGAAAATGTTTCCTAATGAGGTAATGGTTTTAAATCAACATTTTGCCTATCTATTGCTTAGGAAATGCCATTGTGTTCCTTTTGTCTTCTCTCTGCAAACAGTTTGCTTTGTGTGAATTGTGGTACATTTTTTTAAATTACTTTTTAATAAAAAATCTTTTTGATCTCCATCTCCCTCCAGCTTTCCCCCTATTTGTATCAGTAACTCTAGCTATCGCAGTCATGTTTTGTCAAATTTGCTGAGATTCTTCTCACTGAAATGCTACAAAAAGAGGGAGGTGGTTGTTTTGGGAGGAGAAGGAATTAGCAGCAGTGGAAGTAGTAACCTGAGTGGTGGTATATCCAGGAATGCTCTGTAAGCCATATTTTGCAACACTGAAATTTGAAAACAGAGTTCCTTCTAACTGAGGATTGCCCTTGGGTTTTAGTCAAGTTTCATTAATATCCAGTACTGAGTGTGGTGTAAGAGCAGGACTGCTGTAGAGAGGTAGTGGGGTGAGTGGTGCTGTGTTGGGCTGGCACTGTGGCTCCCAGATGGGCTTCTGCCAGTTGACTGGGGTGTCCTGAGGTCAGCAAGTGGGGTAATGTGAGTGCCTGTGCTGTCATATCCTAGAATAGTTTACGTTGGAAGGGTTCTTTAAAGCTCATCTAGATGCTTCCTTTGTGTTTAATTAATTAACCTGTTTTGCTGTGGGTGGAAAAGGTAAATTGGTTACAAGAACAGATGGCACAAATGGAAAGGGATGGACTGAAAAGAAACAAAATTTGCATGAGGCAGGCATCAGTCCCATTGAAGTAAAAAAATTCTGTCCTCTGCACTTGCAGTCCAGTTAGATTCTCAGGTGTATTGTCTTACTGTTGCCAGTGTTTCTGAAAGAAAAAAAAAAAAAAAACAAAAACAAAAAACAACAGATGATGGTGAGGGTATTATCACTTATTTTGCTAGAGGAAATTTTAGAGAAAAAACAAAATGAGTGTGAAAAATCAACAAAAGTTAAAATGCTGTGGATGAAATCCTATGAGTAGTATGGATGCTGAGAGTGTTCATGGTTGCTAGCATCCCTAGGAGACCTCTAATAATGTTAGCAGTCTGTACTGTAAGCTTGCAAGATCTCCTTTAATATGATTTAAGGCCTGCTTGAAGGCCAGAGATCTTCCTCTGCAGGCCTTGGAGACAGATCTTGATTTTTGGAAACTGGAAGTACTTAATTTGAGGGTGCAGAAGAATGGGCTGGTGCACAAAGAACTGAGAAAGCTCTGTATGAAAATACCACTGCCACCACCATTTAAAAAAAAAATAAAATCCTTAAATGGAAATCCCATTTTTGAAGGCTGATGTTTTAAAGTGAGCCACGGTATAGGTGTGGCCACAGCTATAGCTAAAAGATGCTCTCACTCGTAAGTGTCAAAAGGGCTTTGAGAATAGCAGAATTCCCATTTTACAGTTAAACAGGGAAAACTTAGAAAGGTCAACTGACACGTTCAAGCAAGCTACTATCAGAGCCTGCATCTCAATCCTGGTGAAACAGGAGATCCCAATGGATTAAGATGATCTCCGGTTCATAGGTTGCACAAGCTTGATCTGGCTGGAATTGGTTTGCCTTCTGTTCAACTATTCTTTGATCAGTTTGGCTTTGATGAATAGGGCATCAGTGGCCAAATCTATCCACCAGATCTGAGGAGGAAGGGAGTAGGAGTGCCTGGTGTTTTGCAGAGTTGGGCTGATTGTGATGATTAAGACAACTTTAATGATAAGGGGAAATAATTACATTATTTCATGTAACATTCTGTAGATATTTAAATACAAGGTATCGCTTTTTACCCCAGTATTATATGAAACTAGTATTCTTATTATCATTATAAGATGCCATTTTGGTGCTCTAGGAAATCCACCACAAAAATACCTTCTCTAACGATTCACATATTCCCATGGTCCAAAGGTGTCTTGCATTTCCTGTTCATCTGCTTTGCTGTGTGTGTGCCCAGAGACACACTCTGTGACACCATGGTTCACGCTTGCTCCTTCAAATCCAGCTTGCTCTCTTGCCTAGTCTGCTGATTAATGCCTGGGCTGAAATCTTTCCTTCTGCTTTAACAGTCCTGAACAGCCTTCCTCAAAAATCCCTGCTTTGATTAATTCTAGCAACCCCTTGCAACCAAATTGAAGAATGGTTTAACCACATAAATTGGTAAAGGATGGTAATGTACATGCCAAAATTACTGTCTGAGGATTTCTGTGCAAAGGGTCAAATGCTTCTTTTGACTTTGGTTAAGTAAATTTCATTGAAGATGTGTATGCGATATCCCTAGTGATTAATTGCTCTCAGATACTTATCCCAGTTGAGTTATGTAATATGACTCTCCGAGGGATTCCCAATAAAAAGTCTGTGAATGGTAGATGTAAATGTCCGCAGTGGCTTTTGAAATTTTAGATGTGAGAAGTGCTAATGGGAAAAATATTTTACATAGCTCCTGAGATAGGGTCTTGAGTTTTTAAGGCCTTTTATTTAACTCCCACTGATTTAAAATTTTGAGGCTTTGCTATAAGTTGTTCCTTATGCTTCTGCCAGAAGACCAAAAGTTAAGTGTCTTCAAAGAAATTAGACTAAGGCTGCAAAGTGAAAAATACCAAATGGAAAGGTATGTACATAATTCCAGCTGCTGCCTGTGAAAATCTGCTATAATACACTTCAGATGGTATGATAGGGTGCTATTTCTGAGTACCTCAATAAGGGTATTTTTTTTGGCAGCAGGATGATTAACAATTTTTCTTGGTTACACGGAGTCCTAAATTTTTCAGAGTGCTTTTTGGCAACCCAGAAATGGGAAATAGCCAAATGCTGAGCTGAACATGTAGAAGTTTTCAGTATATATATAAAGTTAAATTTCAGGGTTCACAATACCAGTCCTAATACCTGAAGATCACAAGGTTTTTTTCACTTGGGTTGAAAACAGGGTTTGCCAGGGCATAGCCTTTCAGAGGTGGCTGGAGGCAGGATGGGAACACCTCTTGGGCTGGAGTGTTGAGATCCGCACTGTCTTGGGAGTCCTGTGCCTGCTGCATGCAGGGGATGGGGAAAACCAACAGTTTCTCTACTTAGATGTAAAGGAAATAGAGTAAAACATCTGTTGTGGCAAAGGATAGCATACTTGAACAGATGAAAGTGTGAGATCTCCAATCAAGATAGGCAGACAGCCTGTGCTTATCTTGCCTTTGTTGTTCACAGTCACTGCCTCAAAAAGAGCTTTTGATGATGAGGCTGCTGACATGCCCATGTTTTTACCTATGATGTACACTACCACAGTCCTATTCCCTTATGTTGGGCTTTGTCAGTCAGCTTCTTGAGTGGTATCACGCCAGCTGTTTTCAGCCCTGTGTACATGGCAGTGATGGCTTTCAGGTCTTAATTACTTATGCCCAGCTGTTACAGGAGACATTTGGCCTATCCATGCTGTGTTGGTGTGATAGCTCACAGCAGCCCCCTTACTCTCCCTGCAGGAAGTGGAAGTCCAGACTTGTCCAGTAGGCTACTGTTGGGATTACTTTCACTTTGGCTGCAGACTGGTTTCTTCTTGAATGCTTGGAGGGTCTTGTGTTGGTGCAAATATAAATAAAATCAGATCTAATCTGTTTGTGCTCAGCTGACTAATGTGACCAGTGTTAAGCACAGCCAAGTGATTTGCTGGTGTTCTGTTTTCCTTAGAGGACCATACCACAGACCTTGAGATACTAGGATGCTGTAGTAATGGGGCTTGAACAGTTATTGAAAATAAAAATAAGATCATTTTTGCTAATGTAGTGCAACATTTTTTTGTGTTTCGTATTGTTTCTTGAGGGATGCTCACATCTGCAGTCCATCATGCAGGGCAACACTGCCCTTTCTGTTGTACGGAAGACTGATCTTTTGAAATCCTTCAGCTGGTGACCAGTAGCTTCTTGCTGTAGTATTTTGCTTCATCTGTAGTTAGTCCATATCAAACCTCATGAGTAGATATGCAGGAGAGTACAGAGAAGTGAGGAGGAAAGCACCATTGGCGATAAAGCAGTAGTAGTTCCACCAGCCTCTAGCTTTAAGTCAAGATGTTGAAATAGGTTTGGATTTCAGGGGAGCAAATGCTGTACAGAATTAGTTTCTAAAGCTCTGAAAATCACATGTGGTTTTTTTAATGTTGAGGAAAAAGACATTAGTCCACACTTGCATTCATTTAAAAAGTCATTGACTTTGCACTCTTCTGTCTTGGTATGCATATAACAAGAACAAGGGAAAAAAGCATCAATGACCCAAAGCAGATGCTCCTGTCACTCCACAGAAGGATGGACTAAATCACTGGCTGGCACAGAGGCAGCATGGGACATGTGTTGGATATCCTGTATCTCCTGATTAGCAAATGGGGGCAGTGATTTGAGCAAGCATGACCAAATGGTGCCAGTTAACCGGAGCTGGAGTAGTCCCTGGTTTCGGTGGTATGCAAGGAAATAGCATCAACCAGGAGTCAGCTCTGGTACTTTATTGGCAGCCCCTCCATTACTTTATAACCACTCAGTGTTGGCAGTGCCTCTTTTCACCTCTTCAGTGCCAGTGACATCATTTTGAAAAAGTATTTGATTCCAAAATAAAGGTGCACATGTAGATTTGCTGAGAATTACCACAAAGTGTGAAATGAAAACAGATTAAGTTATTTTGTTGTAAGTTGGTATGTAGCTCAGCTCTCCATAACCAATCCCAAAGGATATAATAAATACTGAAGTGCTTAAATATGAGGCTTGATATTTTCTTTAGTAAATGCTTTTGAGTATGGTGTCCAGAACTATTTTTAACTCTGTAGAGCAGTTAACAGTATAAATGTGCTTTTCAGGATTTTTCTTCAGCTTACACATTCATAGTCCTTTGTTTGGAGGAAAATAAAAATCCTATCTCTTTATATATTTTTAATTAAATACCATTAGATAGTCATTTATTGTTTTAATTTCAGATGTATGGTGGTGATTTTTTTGGGGGGGGGGTTTCTGTTTTTTCTTTTTTAAAGCTGTCCTCACCATCCTCAAAATAAAACATGCTGCACTCTCTCCCAACACCTGCCTCCTCCAAAAGAAAATACTGTAAAACATTATTTTTATCTCAGAAGTAATTCAGACATTACAGGTTCTTTTATTGACCTCCTTCCCCTGCTACCTGTAAGCATATTTGGCCTGATCTCCTATATGGAGTCATTCACATTATTACCAGCTGAAATCTGTTCTGGGTATATAATTCCCTATAGTAATGCTTTTTTATTTCTGAAACACTGAGTGTCTCCTCACTGCATGTTTATGGCAATAGTGATATTTTCATTTCAGTGTTACTCTAATTTATACTTGTGAAATGACTCTTCATTTGTAATCTTTTGAGGCACTTGCCTTACTCCTGCAATAATTAAAGTTCACCTGAATAATTATGAGGACTAACCAAGCTCATCCTTATTTTACGTATTGTTTGCTTGTGTTTATGGTTGCAGTTTATGTATTTGGCAACCAAACACTGAAGCAGAAATGGCGAACAAGCCCAAACTGATGTATTTCTAAGTTTAGTTAAGCAGCAATGAAAACTATGATGGCTATCTAGTAGTGGGAGTAGCAACTAAACTGGATTAGGGTTATTTGAAGCCACACATTGCATTCATTCATATGTGGCAATTCCTTCATATTCTTCAGGTAGTTCTGTTCATTTGTTTACATTTTGAAGATCAGCAGAGCTTCAGAAGTTATATACTCACAGGCTTTATTTGCAATAGGAAAAGTACAAGTTTTTATTAATAAACTGCAATGAATCTGTGTCATATACATCTCTCACTGGGCAACATCAGATGTCTGGTACTGATTTTTTCTTCAGCTTTACTAAATGTAGTGAATATTCTTAAACTTTTGGCAAAGCTAGTATTGTTAGTTTTTGCAATTCTTAAATTCTGGAGATGACATCTTAAAAAACCCAAGTGGTCTGGGTTTGTTTTATCTCAGCACCTCCAAGTCCCACTTGAGATGTACTGCTTTGTACCATTTTACAGTGTAAAATGAGGGTGGAGGTTGGCTTGCTTATCCCTGTCCCTCACTTACGGGATGAGGAGTGTACAGCTCATCTGACTAACTAAAAACAACTGCTGAACTTTCATCTGTTAATTACCCATTCATTGAGGACAGCACGGCTGTAGCATCTGCTAGACATTATATCTTGTTTAAAAAGAAGCCAGTAAGAAAAAAATATAGGAGGGATAAAAACAATGAGGTATCAGTTTAGAGCACAGAATTGATAACAAATGTGCTATTTCTGGCTTCTTTGCTGCCGTGGAAGCCTTGTACCTCCATACAAATAATATCTTTCATCACCTGTTAAATGAAGTCTGTCCCTGCCGCTTGCAGGTGCTTTGATTATTTTTAGTTTATGCATGTATCCGTAGAAGGCTTTGAAAATTCCTGGGTTTCTTTTTTCTTCCTTCTGCCTGTGACTTCATATTTCTTTGTTGTTTTTTTTAAAGCCATGGTTGTTATGAAGCTTTTCTCCTTATGGCTTTTCACTTTACTTTCTGACGCGCAGGAGCACAGGGAGCGCAGAGAGGCTCCACTGCTGCAGCAGCTGGAGCCCTCATTGCAAGGCTGCAGGAGGCAGTGCCAGCGGCTCTCAGACACAAGGCTGAGAGTTGTCACTACCCTGGTGTCAGCAGTGTCTCTTGAGCTGCCCATAAGGATCTAAAAAGTTTGTAAGATTGAGTTGGGATTTTTAGAACAGTAACAAAGAGAGTTTGTGCAGTGTTTGGGAGAGGGATTTATATTCTAACTCTTACTGTTTGGGCCTAAAATATAAGGGGTATGGTTGCTGATTGTTCCCAAACAGAATGCTTATTTCACACCTTAATTCATGAACAGGTCTTCCCTGTCTGATAGGATGTAGCAGACCCATGTGCAGTGTGTGTGCTTAGCTGTTGGAACAGTGTTCCACATAAAGCTACAGTGCACTTCAGTCTGTGCTGATTTTTGTTTCATACCGGCTTCTCTGTCTTTTCAGTAAGTTTTATCTATTGCAACATGTACACTATGCCCCAGCATAACCTGCCCAACCATACCTAATACACCAGAAGAGCTTGGTGTGGGGTGTGTGTATGGGGGTAGCAGGAATAAGGCACCAGTGAAATGTTCCAGGCCTCTCTTCCAGATTCATTATGACTTCAAGAGAATGTAGAAGACTGGTAATGCCCCTTTTGATGGTGGCAGTGAGCTGGTGGTTGGCCTCAGCTCCCCACACTGAGTGACACGTGATGTTTTATAACTGCAAGTTGCTGCCACCCGTTGTCATCTCCTCCTGGTTTTGTACCAGGCTCCTTGGGCCAGATCCAGTGAAGGTGCAGTGCTAGTTCAGTCTACTGATCCAAAGGCAAACTTTCTGGCAGAAGGGACAACACTTGGTTTTACTGTATTAGCAATAATGTCCATCCATGCTGGAGATAGGATAATGCATTCACTTCAGGGATCCTTAACAGCTTTTTCCCTCTCTCTGGTGTGATAGATCAGCACAAAATTGACCACAGAAATAAAAGTTGAGATAACTGTGAAGAAGTAAAAGAATCTGGAAGGAGCTTTTTATCTGATGTTTGCTTACTATAAAACCCTACATGAGTAACCACGGTCTTGGGAGGTTGCTGGGCCTGGCAGTCTGGACTTGCTGTCCAATAACTTACCTTGCAAGGTAACCCTGAGTGCCTAAACTATGCTGATACCTCCCTCCTTCCTTGGTCTGTTAATCTGAGATTCTTTTCACTTCTTTAAGGACAATGATGGGCACTTTTCATTTAATAATCTCTTCAGACAGAAAGCAGTCTTAGTTCACAAGCTTCAGTCACTGGGGTGGTGTGAAATAGAGGCCCTTTCTATCTGTCCTGCTGAAGTGAAGGCCATGGGACCAGAAAGGAGGAAACTGGAAAAGAAGCCTTGTAGGCTTTGTAGGCTGGGAACTTGTGCAGTTGGCTAGTTTGGACTGATGCGGGTTTTGGTCTGCACTCTGGGAGTTTTTCTCTGCTTTAATACAGCAATTTTTTTTTCTTCATGCCTTTTATTAATCATAACACAACTATTAATAACTAAAAGTTCTCTGTATCCAAATCTGTATTCTTGATTTCATGTAATTTATAAATCTACTTCCTTTACCTAGATCACCAAGTATTTTTGGTGTGTCAAAATGGAAAACTTTGCTTCCTATTTTTCTCATGAATATACCTTCCTGTTCTCTTGCTATCTCTTGTCTTTGTCTGTAGTGCCTGGAATTTTCACTTAGCTGAAATTCCTGTTTCTCTTGTACACCTTGACTATTCATTAGTTTCCTCTATTAAAATTGATGCCAGACCTGTGTTGCTTGATCTACTGCTGCAATTAAATGCAAATTAAACCAGTTTTGCTCAACGTTAGTCTGCATTGCAACTTACTAATTAAAAATGCCTAATGTCTTGAAAAACCTGAGTCACTGAACTTCCCAGCCTGGTACAACAGTCTGTGACTTAGGTTGCAGTGGCAGAAAGCAGCTGGTTTGGAGCTCACAGCACAGCAGATGCCTCTCAGATATTAAAGAAGACAGGATATTATCCCTTCCTGTTTGCAACTGCTTTAATAGGAATTGAAAAAGGTTTTTTTAATATAGTTATTCACAAATTGTGGGTTTAATTTAACCAGAAACTAGTGCTAATGGCCAAACAGGCAGATCTGTGCTTGTCATGTTTTTTATTTGTTCTGTTTTGCTGGAAATTCAGGGCTTTTAGTCTGCTACCATAATGCTGCTTTCCTGGGAGCTGAGATGGGAGGACTGCTCCTTCTCCAACCCTGTCTGCCTCAGTGGTGTCTCATCTCCTTTTGCATTAAAATCAAGTTTCCTCTTCCTGCTTGATTTCTCCCATCCCCCTCGTCCCTTGCACATCTCTACCCTGTTTTCATTTGTTCTGTACATTTGCCTTTAGTATTGATCCTTCTCAAAAAGCTCTCCTGTTAGGACACATTGGAGTTGTAACAAGAGTGCCCTTTAATATTATGGCTCTTCTATGTAAGGTGCACATGGGGCATTTTGAAATTCCCCTAGGGGTGAAAAGATTGTTATTGCTCATCACACTTTCCCTTGACTGTGTGTGTATGCATGACTCTATATACAGTTTAGCTTGGAACACTGCATAGGATAAGCAGTAGACATGCAACTAGGAGTAGGCGTATTGGTGGGTAGCTATTTACTGCCCAGTGTACAATTACAGCTAAATTGCTTTTCATTAGAGTTATTCTTTAAACTGGTTCCCCTTCTGTGCATGTGTTCGTTTCTCAGGCTCATCGTAAAACAGCTTGAGAAACTGTCTGAAAATTATGAAGCTGGTGCTACTCCATAGGCTCATCTATATCTAGGATGTTTTGGGTTGTGATGACTTTTTGAAACTTTATCTCTTCACAAGAAGGCCATCTGTCTCAAAGTCAACCCCAAACCACAATCAAAACACTGAAGTTTTTACTTAATTTTCAGTGTTGCTAATAGAAAACTGTTTATTCAAAGAAAATATTTAAAACTATTGGTGATTCTTTTCCTTGTCGCTGATGCCTGGTCATTCCTAACATTGATTCTGAGTGCTCAGACTGTAGTTTCTCAGCAATGTAGTTTGAGTCAGGATTTCTTGGATTTTAGCAGGGCACAGGCTTCTTTTTTTGATACCAGCTTCATCAATTACATTAAATATTTTTGCATGTATTGGGCAAATGTCAATTTATTATGTCTATCCAGTCTGTCATTGTAGTCCCAGTACCAGTGAACACCGATCAAATATTATCAGCCTTTGCAAAAGCTGAGCTGACAGGCTCACTAGCATTATAGGGGTTTGACTATAGCCACTATTAGTGATCTGTATTGGATGTGAACCAGTGCTTCAATACTGACACGTTGGGCAGATTGCTTGTGCCCCTTGACTTCCCAGTAATGCATTTGTTGGTTGCCTGTGAGCACTACATGGAAGGAAGGCTGTTAGGGGTTTCATAGTGATGGTAATATTTAGTCTGTTCATGTGTAAGTTTTATGTATGCAAGTGCAGAACCAAAAATGCAGGGAGCTCTGGTTTCAGACTCACATTTTGCTTTTTACCTTCCCTCTGTTGCTGCAGTTTTTATCCCTCTCTGTAGCTTTTTCTGAATACAACAGAAGTAAAAAGTATGGACATTTTGTAAGCAGCAGAGCTGCATGCCACTGAAAGCCATTTTACTCTTGCATATACAGCGTTGTCCAGTTTGCTGAGCACTGAGGTAGACTTGGAAGGCTCCTGATTCTAGGTCTGACATTAATCACTGACAAAAACAGGGATGAACTCTTCCCATGTCCTTATATTTACTAAGAAGTCTAATTCAAGTGAGCTAATAGGAAGCAGTGAACAATTCAGTGTAGAGTGCATTTCTTCGGTTCTTCCTGTTGAAATCAAGGTCTCTCTCCAGTTCCTGTTTTAGTCTTGTTGCCATTAATAACCCCTCCTAAGCTGCTGCTGTGATTCGCATTCCTCTGGTATGGCAAAAGGTGAAGTTGGGAGGAGGAGGAGGTTGGTGCATCCTCTCTGCTGGGGCAGTTTCCTGCCCAGCACTTCCCTTTGCCTGTCCAAGAGCAAGAGTTAAATCATGGCAAGCAGGGCAGTGGGGGAGGATGGGGGCCACCCTTTTATTCAGGTGTTCTAAATTCAGCTGAATTTGCCACTTCAGCTGTTTCTCTTGTTGTTACGTACTTCATCGTGCCCCAAATCGCAGTTTTAAGTGTGGTACTGCAGAAGATACAGTAAAGTCAAAGCTCATATCTTAAGCACATGTAAGTAGCACAGGAGACTGATCTTAGACCATGCAGACAGGGAGGCTTGGCAGGGGGGTCTGATGGAGCAGAGGGAAGTTTGGAGGGAAGGAGGCATCAAGTGACAAAGAGATACCGTTCAAGGAAAGAGAGGGCAGGCCAGCACTGGGGCACATGTGAATGCAGGAAGGGTGGTAGAGGGGAAATCATAAAACAAGGCGTTAGATTCAAGTAGCAAGAGTAAGAGAAGGAAGAGGAGAGTATTGTTTGTTTGCTTATTTTTAAACAAGCAACTGGAAAACCTGCCATGAGATGGCCTTTTTGGAGAGAGGCAAACCAAAGCTTGGAGCCTGGTTAAGACTGTGCCAAGTGCATCATCTAATGTGCTAGTAAACATGGGAATTAGTGCCTGTATTCCTCTGTACAAAACCTGATACTTACAAATACAAATATCCTGCAAATACTGTGGAGATTTCTGGTTTAGGCTTGGAATGTGGCATTTCAGAAAAAGCAGATGTTCTGCTGTAAGCAGGTATGTCTTTCCTGCTACCAGAGCATTTTTCTGCTGCCCTTCTTATTCCTTTGCATGCCTAAGGTTGGTGCAGATGAAAGAAAAAAACATTCATTGTGAAATGTTTGATTCCTGATGCTTCTGAAGGACTGTTTAACTTCCAAAGATTGAAAAATGATTATTTTAGCATGCCCAACGGTGCTCATTTCCCTTTGCCAGTAGTGGTTGCTGTATATTTTGAGAGGAATAGGCATAATTTTTTTTTTTAACTTTTGCATGTTCATACTGAAACATAGGTTCCACCTATTCCACAAAATAATGAATGGGATTAGGGAAAAAAAAAACTAAAGTAAAAAGAAAGGCAATCCCTGCCTTCTCCAGGACAGTGTCTGTGAAGTATCTTCTTGCTTGTTTTTGCTCGACAGTTTGCATTTTTCCACTTTCTCCACTTTTAGCTGCTACGTATAATATACACTAACTTCACAAAATCACAATAGGCCATCTCAGGGGATGTCAAATATAGAAATTATATTTAACTGAGTCTGTTTAAAAGCTAAGAAAAATAGAACTCAGCCACAAATAATAGAATGCTGCAGGAGTAATAATACATTATATTCTGTTTGGTTTTTTTTCTTTTATGCTAATCGCTGTGTACATTGCCAGTAGTTTGGTTTTGGGCATCGACCTTATATAGTTCCAGATGAAGCATGTTCAGAAAGAGAGCAGTGGTTTTTACCATGAGGGTTCAACAAGGCATGCTTAAAAGAACACAAGGATTCTTCTTCTCTCAGGACCAAAGCTCTGGCTGGACAAAACTGATTCAAAATCTGTTCTTATCAAGGAAATCAAAAAAGAGTCAATTTTAATTTCTAGAATTCAGTTTCACCAACTACAATCAATGGAAACTTTTCCAATAAAAAGGAAGCTCATGACTGCATAGTTTTGCAATCATTGGACTAATATCAGATGTATTAAAAAAAATTAAGCCAAGTAATGAATAAAACCTAACAGTTAAAATTAGGCACTGTCATAATGTCTACAATTATCTCAAGTATGCTATCATGTGAACACTGTATGGCACAGAGGAGCGTGTCTGACCACAGTGTTATTAAAGGCAGGAGATATAGCTTTGGATAATATAGAAAGTGAATGGCTGAGGGAAACAGAACCCAATGCAATGAGAGCTGTTGTATTTTATTTATAGGTCTACTGACTTTCTACTACGGATCTGTTGTGAAAGGAGCTTTGCATAATGTATGATTTCTTTTGAAATGGACTTGCAATACTTCTTCAGGGTGCTGTTCTCTGTCTTGGGAGACGGACTTGTGAACAATTACAAGCATGAGTTGAAGAACTTCAGAATATCTGGTTTCAGAGCCTTTCCTTCTATAGGGAAAATAATGTTTCTGTATAGTAACTGTGTAAACAGAGAGTGGTGGAGTAAATCTGTTGTGTCTACAGCAGTGGGGGCAGGTTAACAGCTGAGAAGCTGCTGGGTGACAGCAAGGGCTTCCCTGGTTATTGTCAAGTTGTCTCTGTTTATTTACTTACCTTACTTTTTGCTTGCAGCCTGATAGTCATGACTTTTGGTAATTCACTGTGAGGAAATTTGGCTGGCAAAGGAATCGGGTTCTGTGCGTGATGGGATTTCAAGCGTGTGTATGACATCATGTTTAACAAGAGTAAAAAAGAGTTTGCTCAGTGCAAATATGCTCATGTGTTCATTCTTTTGGGAGCAGAAAGTGAACTTGCAGCTCTGCCAGAGAGGGGAGAAGGAGGGAGAGACAGAAATCCAGGAAATGGTAAGTTCTTGCCCGAATGTAGATGCTGTTTTCTGCTGTGAACTTTGGTACCTGTAGTACTCTTGGATGCAGCTTTACCAGTGGGAGCAATCAGCTGCTGGTCAAGAAGAGTGTTCATGAGAGCCAGGAGAAGATTTCTGGTAGAAAAGCTACAAAGGCAAGGGAAACAAATGCACATTAGAAACAGATTAGATTCTTGAATCTTAGCAAATTGAAAAATAACAGGATAACTTAAGCTTCAGAAAGCCTTCTGGAGATGAGACAGAACTTTTCACAAACTGGAATGACCTTAGCTCTTCTTAACATTCTTCTCCGTGTGAGACCGCAGTTAAAACAGGGATTAAAATAAGCAGAGTTCATATTCCTACCTGCAAATCAGCTGACAATGGACACTTTCCATGCTTGATGGGAAAACAGTCCAAGAGTAGTGTTGAGAAGACATCAGAACAAATTGAGCGTGTATGAGAAAAGAATCAGAAGAATAATCTTAAATTTAGAATTATGGTGGTAAGCGGCGTGGGCATGGCATGTGAAGTACTTGGGGGATTTTTCAAGTTCAGTTGAAGCTTTAATTTGTGGCATGATGGTTTGTGAAATGCCAACATTATCAAGTATTGACACTACAAGTCAGCCAGATTTATAACGTGGATTGGAAAATGTTGAACAAAGTGGACAGTAACTGTATTTTTTTGGAAAGTGTCTCTAAATTCACCCCTTGGTAAAATTCTGTATCTCTTTCAATTAGCATTTCAGGTTTACTGACTGAAAATCTCTGTGGCTTGACTGGTTACGAATGTTTTCATGCAAGCACATTAGCTTTTAAGTTGGTACATAAGCTACTTTTTTTAAAGAAAGTGAATAAGTCTGTAAAATAGCATGTTGGAAACAAAAGAAGTCTTTTTTTTATATAGACAGATCTGATTCATCAGAGAGCATCAAGATAATTGTCACGATTTTCAATTTAAAAGGAAACCAAGAAATCTTGGCACAAGTGTAAAACTTTCTGTTGCTATACTGGCCTGTTGCCTGGAGCTAAATATTTGCCTCATGAATTTTCCTTTCCCTATTAGGAACAGGAAGCAATGTTACAGATGAAATGCATTAAGGTTCACAAGTGATGCCTGGTATTCAAAAAAGGAAAGATGCTTACATGTTGCATGTTACATGATTAGCAGCAAGAGAAAATTATTTTATTCTGGCTGAAATCTGAACAATTGCTTATTTTTTGTCATCTGAGTACTTCCTAATGTGGAGATCTATATCTACTTACTGCAAGTATCTACTTACTTCTAACAAATATGCATATTAGACTCAGGCTTAGTTATTAGACAATTTCAAATGCTCGTAATATGACTAGACACATTTTCCTCTATTTTTCTCTTAGTTTTTCTTTTCTTGAGCTGAGCCACCAGCAATTCGGGCTCTTGCTGTTGCCTCTCAGCCTTCTGTGTTTCACACACTTACGGTAACTCTTCATCTTCCCTTTGGTCCCTGAAGAGGGGCAGCCCTGGCTGGCAGCAAGCAGCTGTATTTTCTCGCCTGTATCGCTCCCATGGGCACTGGCTGCGACCGGCTGTTACCTGGAGTAAGAAGGAGAAACCAATCCCATTGAGAGACCGGGAAACCACAAAGGCCACGGAAATAGGAAAAAGGCATTTTAAGATGTTGTTCCTCACAGGGGCTTCTGGAAATGCTCCTGCTTGTTGGGAAGACCTCACTCTGCTGTGGCAGGCAGCAGGAAACCCAGCATCCCCAGCAGTGTACCTGCTGGCATCCCAGGCTGGGTACCACAGGCATGGTCTTGGGTACATTGTATATTTTGTCAAACACAATAAACATGACAATTGGCTCATCTTTTCCTACTTCTTGGGATGAGGCAGAGAGGGACCACTTGACTCCTGCCCTGCGTAAAGGAATTTGAAGCCACCATGCTACATTTATATGGATAAAAATATGGTGAATGGCTCTCTAAGGCTGCAATATCCAGTTTGAGTTTTATTTGAGACAGTGAAGGTGATAGCACTAACTTTGATTGTCAGCAGAGACTGATGAAGGGCTTTTTGTTGTAACTACATATCCTACAAAATCTACTCAGTGTATGAATGTTGTTAGTGATACTTAACAATAACAAACCATTCAACTTGTGTCTCTATTGAATTGGCAAGGACCTCACTTTTTGCTGTATTTTTCTGCTTTTTAAGTGACAGTTGCCATCTTTATGGTATCGAAGAATAAAACTTAAATAGTGAAATGAATTAGCCAAAATGCAGAGCTTCAATTTTTTTTTTTGTTGTTTTTTTGATTTTGTGTTTCTGAAGTTAGGCAAGTTGGTTTTTCCCCAGTCTTTTTCCAGGGATATCATGTTATATGACGTTTAACCATTTGCCTTTCATTACGTGTTGTAAAGTAAGATTCTGATCTCCAGGACAGACTTACATATTTTATTCTCTTTATAGGTATTTCTCAAAAGTTTTCCTTTCATTCTGCCTATTTTATGCAGCTATGAAAGGGCTTCCTCCTTAGATCAGCATACCTGGCATTAACTGTTCACTGTGTATATCATTACCACACATTTATAGTTCGTGAGTTAAGCTAGTTTGAATGAGAGTTTGGCACACAATGGAGTTTTCCCATCTATTCTGGAAAAGCTTTGCATGGTAATAAGCCCTGCAGTTAGCTGAAGTTCTCTTGTTTCCTAATGGAATCTGCTTTTTTTTGGACTCTTGAGAAATTGCAGGAGAGCACTGTGGTAGCCGTGGTTTGTATCTACCTGTGCGTTATCATATACCCTTGTAGGAATTGGCCAGAAGAGTTCTAGAAAATCTCCATACTGTCTTTGATGTTACCATTTTTCATTTTATAGCCTTCCAAGAATTTTAATGAAAATTCCAGTCTTACAAGGGACCTATCCACTGGCCTTGCAACCTGTTGATTTCACTGGGCAGACATTTCTTTTTGTGAAATGTATCAAGATATATACTTCCAGTTCCTGATGCATATTAGAAACAATTTCGCATGTTGAGGGTTTTCTGTTTAATTTCTTGGGTTTTGGATTGCATAAAAGCATTGAAGTATAAAACAATTTTTTGTCACTCAACTGTAGTGTTTGTGTGTTAAAAATTACATGTGTGTGTGCTGTCACTGATCTGCATAAATCTTAAGTGTGTGAGAACTGCCCTTCACTCAGATGATTTCTAAAAACTAAAGTAATAGAAATTGGAACTCCACTGATACAGCTCAACCCCAAGAAATACCTGTGTCCATTCCCAGAATTGGAGTGACCTGCATTAAAGGCTTCAAATGGAGAGCTGGAAGAGAGGGGGAAGAGAAGGCAGGGCGTTTAGGCAAGAGAAAGAAGATGAATAACTAAAAACACCCAGGAAAGAGCAGGAAGTTTGGGGCTCAGCCTGAACGAAGCTCAAGGTGTGTGGCATTGGGATTGTGCCCTGTGTCAGTGGCTTTGAGCAGCCAGCAAAGGAAACCTCTCCTTTCTAATCCCTCATGCACACAGGGACACTGGGGGTTGCTATGAAAACTTTCAAGCTCTCATTGCAAATTCTCTCTAGCTACTGCAAATTATCACACACAGAGATTTTGACTGGCTGTTCTAATGCAAATGGACAACATTGATTCTTCTGTCACAAAAAAAAGTGATACTGAGTAAGCCATCTGCATGGGTGTTTTGCCTGGTACAAATGCTGTCAATATAGCTGTTTCATTCTCCTAAGCTTTTATTTATAGTTGATTTAAAGCTACTGTATTTCACTTTTTTTTTAATTTGTGCTTTTTAAACTGTGAAAACTTTGACTCCTTTTTGTTTCTAAAGATATTTACTAATAAGGAGCTGATGTAATCTGTTTTGGAGGCCAGGCTCTTTTATACACGGAGGCGTATGAATTGAGATACAATCTCTGATAAACGTGGACAAAATTAATGGTTCTTTACGGGTTGCCAGAAATGATACTTATTGTTTGCAGGTTGTTTTAACTTGTAACGATCCCTTGACAAACCAGCAGAATGGCCTGTTGTGATTTGCAGCTGCCTGTGCCACAGAATGCGCTTACTAGTGCTTTCCACACGCTATTCAGCTTGCTGTTGCCTGCTTGTTTTCTGTTTTAAAAAGTATTTTCATTGTCAAACCACATCCAAACTATTCAGTTGAACCAGCCCATTTGCTAGTGCTCCGAGACACTTCGCTTTGTCCCTGCTGGCACCTGATGATGGATGCAGAATATTCTGAACTGAATGGTAAATATGAGTCTTCTCCTTATATTGCTATTTTTAGATATAATGATTTTATTCAGGTCCAGCACGTTTTATGACTCTGTTTCTATGTGGATGAGGGCACAGTACTCACACAGTGTCTGGAGCTCTGGATACCAGCAAAAATCCCATGAAAACAGACAAACTATGCAGGAAAGTAAAATCTTGTTTGCAGAACATTGCTGTGATAACAAAGGAAGATTTTTGTCTCCTTTTATTTCTGAAATCATAAAACCCCTACATGAATATGTAGGTTCATAACAATATCTAGTAGTAAATAGGGTCTTCTGGGAGATCTGGCTTTGTAGGTACCATAGAGCTAAACAGCATGAACTGAGAAGGAGCTATCAAAAAAAAGGCATTCGGAATAGGAAAAAGAAGTATAAAAGCCTAAAATTTTGGGTACGCTTGGAGTGCTGAGTTTTAGGAGAAGATTGCAGAAAAATCTGCAGATAGGGATGAAATATATATATAAAAACTTATGCACTGCATCTTGCATTCTTTGCACTTTTAATTTATTAAAGGTTTTTCTGCTCATTTAGTGTCATATCAAATACTGAAAATTGGGATGGGTAAGAGTGTTCCAAAGAAATCTTTCTAATTTGTTTCTAGAATCCTTGTTTGTATTTTAGGAATTAATGCAGTTATTAGGGCACAATTCTCTAGATACATACAATTTATGTTTTCTTGCACCACCTAAAGGGAACTGCTCATGTGGTCAATCAAATGCATAAACCTTCACAGGATTGAATTTTAAATAATCTAAAAAGATAAGTTCTCTAAAATATTTTTTGCATTTAAATATCTCTAAGGTATATATGTATCTGGTGTTCTGGTGTTTTATCACAGTTATATATGTCTGCATTATTTCTTGAGTAGAATCCCCCTCCTTGTTTCTTTCCTTTTGTTTCTCTGTCTTTTACATACTCTCTTTTAGTTTTTACCTCAACAAACTAAAAGATATTTTTTAAATTACTCACTTCTGAAAATCTAGAGGAGCTCCAATGATGTCATACTTTATAAAAAGAATTAAAAAGTTTTCATATTTATGTTGGAGAGCTTTTCTTCCCCTTCCTACTGTGCAAGTTTTTATATTTTATGTTTTTAAGGAAATTAATTTTGAATGGTTTCTGATTAGTGGCTTGGCCCTGCTTCACTGTCATGCTGATTTTCATATGGTTCTCTTAAAAATAAAATATCAGAAGGCAGACGTGGTAATGAGGGAGAGCGAGCAGGCAGCCCTGGATATTTTTGGTCACCTTAATATGTGTGAAGTTCTTGAGGTAAGAGGTGGAATGGGTGAGCCAGGTCCTGAGCTGGGTGACCCAGGCAGAGAGCGAGGGATGACAGGACAAGGAGGGAGGCAGTGGCCAGAGCAGCACAGAGAGGGATAGCTGGAGAGGGTGCAGTAAGGATATGGTGTCTTTTTCTCCTGGATTTGGGAAGTTTAACAGCTGATTTATGTGTTCTGTAACTGGCTGGAGCTGTGTAAAGGAGAAAGCACAAATAAAACATCATTTCCACAGCATGGTGAATTTAAAACTTGTTTAAGCAGGTGAAATTGGACTGCCTCTTTGTCACAATGAAACATGTGTTTCCTTAATCCTCCTAGGAAATTGCAAATTGGAGGGCGTTTGCAGGTGTTCCCTTCCATTTTTTGGTCCTTATCCCTTGGCACCGCTGGATGGTAAGCGGTCTTGCAGCTTGGCATGTGTCTGCCACAGCAGCATTCTGCTTGACCCCGTGTTGGGTTTTCTCCCCCTCTTAGGTTTTATTAAAACTAATATTATTATCTAGTAAAGAATTCTATGTGCTATGTCCCATCTTGTACATTTGCTAAAGTTGTTTTCTTTCACTGTTAGTTTTTTAATCTTGTCAGAATAAATGAGGCTTTGGAAAACCACAGTGACGAGTTTAGTGTAAGGGAATGCTTAAATCTTAACTTTCCTTCACTTATGTCTTGTGATATGTAAATCCACTCTGTTTTTCTTTGCTGTATTGTAAGTCATAGGCAGTGCTGTAGTTGCAGCCTTGTCCCTCATGTTAATGATCTGAAGAGCAGGATTGCAGCTCTTGATGCTCTTGGCTGCCCCAGTAGCTGCCGTGGTCACTGGTGGCAGCCTTTGTGCCTGCTCTCAGTTCTGGGACAGCCTCTGCACAAGGGCTCAAGCTGGTCACTTGAAGATGCACTTGGTCATAAGCAGCAGTCCCTGGTGTGGGGATGTGCCTGCAGGCTTAGCACCGAGCAGGTAACCAGTGCAGAAATGAAATTTGCTCTTCATTTTCATATTAGTCCTCCACCTAATTTTTTTTTCCTGTCAGAGTGATTGTACCAGTTTTTCAGCTGGCAGAAATCTGTCAGCCTGGCACTTTGATCCTGAGCTCAGAAATAAATTGTGATTGAATTGTGATGCTGGTCTTTCCATTTGCTGAAGCTTGCAGTAGCTGCTTGAAGGGAACACAATGCCCTGCTACCTCCACTGTGTCAGTGTTGGCTTTGTCATGACACCAGAAGCATCTTTTGTTCACTGCTAGTTTATAAAGCTTTTCCTGATTGTTTTTAAATCCATGTTACCCACTGAGAGAAGTTCTGGGTGGTTATTGTTTTTGAAAGAGCATGAATGTGCCTCTACTCACTGTGTGTCAGCTTAAGTCTGAAAAATTCTGAGTAAGAGAGCACCATTAATTGATTTTTAATAGACTTGAGAGTAAGCCTTTTTCCCCCTTTTTTTTTTTAACTAAAACCCAGGAATTTGTATATTGCCCAGAGGTGCTGAATTCCCAGGCAATAGATGCTAGAGGGGCTGAACTCACTGAAAACACATGTAAAGTTGCTGCTCATACCGTTGTAGAGATCAAGTAAACTGCTGTCAAGTTATGTATTTTTATAGACTTTTGAATTAAATAGTTAAATTATTTTTCTATGTGTTTGTATCTTCCCACAAAAAAAAATAGTAGGCAAAGGGAAAGCATTGTAAAATAAAGATAGTATAAAGTTAAACTGAACTACAGAGTTGTAATGGGAGGTTTTATCAATTGTGTTCTTTCCATCTGTTTGTGTTTGTGAATTTAAGACTTTCAGGTCCTGCTGATTTGCTTGTAGGTAATTCAGAAGCAGTACCCTTTGAGGGCCTCGTGCCTTTTGTGTGCCCCACAGAGATGCTTCTGACCCTCTCTATGATCTACATAAAACAACCATCCTTACCTATGGACCAAAATGAATGAAGTTCTATTTTCTGTTAACTGGCAAATTACTTCTGTTGCTTTACTTCTTCAAAAGGATTTAAAAACTTGTAGGAGGCCTAAATTAAGTTGGCTTTTTTTGTTGTCTGAACTCTTGATTTTTTTAGTCCTGCAGTGTCACCATTTTGCCAACTCTTGATCTTTCAGACTAGACAGGATCTGCATTTCTAATACAAAAATTCAGGCTTTTTACAGATCAAAACGGAGCAAAAGAAGACAAGTTTCTCCAGAGCTATTAACCTGGCGCCTTCTCTTGAATACTGATTAATTTACTCAAAACTACCAATGACATGTCAATAGTAACCATTTTCCTTGAAATGTGAAATATTGCAGTGTCCACAAATTTTCAGCATTATTAATGTCTCTGCAGTAATTTCTGAGAATTAAATTTTCATAGCTTTAATACAAAGTTTACCTTTGTAGAGTAGATATTAGCCACAAAGAAAATATATGTACAAGATACAAAGGTTCTTCAGGACACAGGGCCATAAGGTTAGTGGGTGAAGCATGAAGAGTAATGAAACAGGATACTTTATTACAATAGGGTGCATTAAAAATATTTCAGGAGTTTACATTAGCTGGAATTTTTTCACTGTATGAAAAAAATCCAAGCTCACGAATACATTCTCAGTATTTTCCACTGTCTCCAACTAAATTGAAGCCCAGCTCCATAATGATTTTCTTTCCCAACCTATCCTCTTTATTTCTAGTCTGTAAGAGTGTAATTTGAGAAACACACCTATCCCCTGGGCAAGAACCAAAGCATGACTTGTTCTATTAGATGAGATTTTTGACCAAAATAAAATGCTACCAAATTAGAGCTGAGTTTGGGTTGACGAAAACAATAACTTGAAGATTGGGAGCTTGCCAATATTCACATTTCCCCATACCAAACTTAGTATTTGTCAGGTGTCTTGCTGTCATTTATCAAAATAAATGCCATTGGAATAAAGGCCAGTTTGATGTAAATCTTGATTAAAAAAAATCCTGATTATAAGTAACAACAAATATAGGAAAATTGTGGTGATGTTTTTGGTAAATGCTAAATTTTGGAGTGGTGTGAAATTTGTGGTAAGAGTTCTGCTAGACCACGGCTAACATGGACAATCTTTCGTGTTCGTAGTCTGTACAAACAGATTGGCTTGGGAAGAGCAATGGATGTTGCTGTGAGGGTAACAAATAATTTGGAACTTGGTTTTGTCTAGAAAGTCTCATTTAACATTTATTTGCGGTGTTCACAACTCTTGTCTCATTAGAGGTTTCCTTCATATTTCTTCTAATCTTGGGTAGTTTTCGCTGTGTGTGGTTAAAGCTGAAATCAAAGATTCATGTTAATCCATAACATTATTTGAATGTTACACAAATGTATTTGAGCAGATTCAAAGTGCATGTTACTGAATTAGAAGCAATTTTAGTGGGAGGTGTCATATTGAAAGGCAGTGCAACAGAATGTTGATGCAGTAATAGAATCTCCTTCGGAATTTAAGGTTACAATTTTATTAGGTTACCCTGCAAGTCTAAAGATGGTCCTTTACTAGGAGACAAAATGCTGAGTTGTGGGTATAGCAACAAGGAGCAGTTGGCCTTGGCCTGTGCAGCCAGGATCTGGTTTGATGAGTATGTCCATAAACCTTCAGTCTTGGGTCTGCTGGAGTGATTTCCTAGTGTGGTTGGCTGGCTCTTGTGATGGGAAATGATACGGAAACTGAAAACTGTTTCAGGGAGAGGCTATAACTGGCAAGCAATTCCACTTGCTCACATGTAGAAATCTACACATTTTAACTGGGCATATACCAAAGTAAACAGACTGGTTTCTGGGAGGAAAAATACATTTGTTCCCAGGCTGCTCAACGTGCAAATTGGGATAGGATGTGTGGGTGGAGATAGGAGTAACTTTACTTGTCTGACGTTTACCAACTGCTACAAATCTGTCAGAAATGTGATGTGAGTTTTGGTGTCTGAGAAAGGAGCTACTGCAGGTTTTGAGGAGTTCCTGCCTTGAGCTCTCAGTGGTAGGTTAGTGCCCTGCCAGCAAGATTTTGTCAAAGCCTATCTATCAAGCACTACTTTATCATGAAACTTCTTTAAAAAAACTTACCCTCAATCTACTTTGAGGTTTCACTATAATACAGATGAAAATAAGGCAGAATATTTTAATGCTCATTTTATAAATTCAGGAATAGTTTACTTCTCTGTAACCTGCTCCCATTTTTATACAAATTCTTAACCACCATTTATTTTACTAAATGGCAAGGCAGTAAAAATTCAAGCCAGATAGCATTGTGACTCTTGGAAATTTGTCCTCTCCAGAAGGTGCCTTCCTTAAAAGCATTAAATCTGTCCATATTTGCTATTTTCCTATTTCACAATTAGTATGTGCCTAAAAGTTTCCATTTTTGACTGCTTTACTGCATTGTGCAGGTACTTAATGTATCTGCATACTTGGATTTCATAGATTCATAGAATGGCTCATGCTGGGAGGGACCTTAAAGTCACCACCCAGTTTTAACTTCCCTGCCATGGGCAAGGTCATCTTCCACTAGCCCAGGGTGCTCAGAGCCCCATCCAACTTGGCCTTGAACACTTCCAGCAACCTTCTCTGGGCAACCTGTTCCAATGCTTCACAACGCTCACAGTAAAGAATTTCTTTCTAATATCCAATCTAAACCTACCTTCTTTCAGTTTAAAGCCATTTTCTCTTGTCCTATCGCTACATGGCCTTATAAAAAAAATGCCTCTGCTTCCATTGAGATGAATATCTAGAAAGTTTTTGGTAATTGTTTTAGAAAGAGTGAGCTTTGGTTGTCTTCTGTGCTTTTGCCTTTTGTCTGGGCCATTTCCTTGCAGCCCCTGCTGCTAAGCAGGAGAGAGGGTTGCAGCCAACCATAACTCCTTGCAAAGCCATTCTCTTGCCACCATTGCTTTTCAGCAGAAAGCAGTAGGCACCTCAGTTTTTCCAATTTGCTATTATTCTGTTCTTCCAGGTTTTGCTGCCTTCTGATGCCCAAGTAGTTAGTCCACTTTGTCGTTTTTTTGTATTAACTTTACTTGTCAGTGAAGCAATTGCTTCACTGTTGTCCTTGCCAATTCTAATGTTTAGTCATTGAATGCCTTTCCCTGACTTGCGTGTTGTTTTATTTTTCTTTTGTGTCAAATTGCATGCATGAACGTTTGCTGAGTGATATATGCAGAATTATTCATTATTTTAATACATAAAGGCTTAATAAATACCTGAGTCTAATGAGTAAGGAAATAGTTGTTTAAAGTATTTTATTTATATCTTGTCACTCAAACAGTACAAATCCGTGGGCTCCATTCCAATTAACCATGCTTATAATAGTACTGTGAAGCTGCATGTCTTCTCTATTTCCATTCATTCTGTTCGTCAGCCTCACCATTTGTTTATCCCTGTTTGTTTTACTTTTCAAGGCTTAAGTGAGTTTGAGAAAACGTTTTCTTTTATTGTGTTTTTATACAGCTCAGATTGGAGTCGCTTAGTGTAGGCAATGGGAGTTTTCCACAGGAATGACACAAGTGAAAGACAGCAGTTCTGGCACCAACCTTAAAGTAAAGAGGTAGGGCCAGTTTTAGGATGAGCATAAACTCCAAATTATGATCTGGATGCAAAATTGGAGTAGTCTCTTTTTCTCTTCTGCCTGAGTCTGTAGTTTCATACTAAATTTTTACAGAGCACAGCCCCTGTGAATTTTCAGTTAGATCTGCACAGCTCCTGGAATTTCATCCCATAATCTCTATACCAGGCTCAGTAACGCGTATCTGAGCTGATCATCTTTCCTAGAAATATGTTTGACAACTAGAAGTTATAAAGGATAAAAATATTTTTCATCCTAAAAGAGAAACATTCTGTAAGTATACTTCAAAGTCTGATCCTCTTCCCTAAGAGTTTGTACTGTGCAACATATGTGAGAAATACAAATTTAAATTAAAAGAGAAAAATAGCTATCAAATATTTGATCTTGAGTAATATTTGTTTTGCGGTAAGTCTGGGATGTCCTGGCATTACTTGTATAATGCAATGCCTATGGAAATGTCAAATTTGCAATTTATTTGCATCATTTCAAGATAAAGCAGCAGAAGGACTTACACAGGCCATGTACTCAGCAAAACTTAGTGCAGAAAGAAGCATAAATGTTATTAGCTCTGAAGCTGGAAATAGTGGCTTTATCAATGTGCGTCTGTCACACAACTCTTGGTCAAGTCTATGGAGTTTGCATCCTCACTGCAGGGAAATTTCTAGGGCTAACACTTTTTACCAGATAGGCAGGGTTTCCAGTAAAGGTGGCACTGCATCAGCCCCTGGTGTCTAAGAAGCAGGAAAAAATAAACTTACATTCCTTTTGTTTTCCAACTGCTAAAATCAGTTAGTTTTGTTAGAATTACATCAAATGGATCTTTCTATGAAAGCACAGTAACTGTTCCAAACATGGTACGTGCTGTACACTTCGAGAAGATTTCATGAGCAACAGAAGTTTCTTGCAGCACCTGCAGTGTATTTTTGTGCTGGTGTAATTCCAGGGAGCCAAAGGTTCTCTTGCTGAAGAAAAATTAGTATTAGAAACTTAAAATCTTCTTTAAAATATTTAAATGAGAAGAAAATAGTTAAATAGAAGTAAATGTTAACCTAGGGAAGGTAGCTGGGGGAATTGGTAAAATACTTTTTGTGAGAGTTTGACTGCTTGCACCAATTTTCACATAAATAAACATAATTAAGATGTACTTCCAAATCTTGATGAATTTTTTTGACCTACATGGCACGGTGTAGTGCCACAGACCTGAAGAGCTGCAGATCAAGCTTTGCAAGTTCTAAGTGAGCTGAAAGCTTTTGTTGTGTTAGTACTAGCTTTGGTTAAGAAACTTCTTGGAGTTGCTGTTTGGTTAAAATTTCAGGTATGTGTATATTAATTTTCCCAATTAGTAACTTATAAAAGTAAGTGGAATATGGATCACATAGATGCATCTGGGAATCTCTGCTAATTAAAGGTATAAAATACCTTTTCTCGTCTAAGTAATCGTGAGGCTTGCTGGGGCGGGGGCCACAAAACAAGCTCTGCCACCTTTCTCAAACTATTTTTAGAGTGTACATGAGTTTTCTACAGGGTTATTTTATTCTCCAAAATTTATCTGTGCAAGAATTAGTCAAACCAGTGACTCTTGCTACTTTGCTCCACTGCATTGTTGTACCTGTGATATTTCATGCACATGAGGTTTCTTTTACATTCCACAGAACCCTGCCACATTTTCCTGTTCTGTTTCAAAGCAAAAGTTCACATCTAAATGTTTTCTCACTCTGGAGGTGGAAAAGGTCTGTTAGAGTGTGATGTAATAACTAAAGAAGGGTTAAAACCCAGGGGAACAGGAAACAAGCATTTGAAAAGATGGAAAGGTATTTGTATTTTAATAGAAGTGATGAGCATTTATTTTTCCTTGGGCACGAACGCTGTTTGCCTTGCAAATGGGAATTCAGTTTCTCAAATCGAAGATCATTTAAGCAGTTGTGAATATATGAGTGAAACAAAACATGGAGATTGCAAAAGTAATGGAAATAAATGAGAAATTTTATCTTTTTGAGAGTTGAAGTAAATTGCGTTCAGGGCATTTGAAACAGATATGGAATAAAAGAAAAAGGCAATTAACTGCATTCAGAACCCTGCTTATAACACAGGTGTTTTAGCAACTGCATTTTTCCCTTGAATTCAAAGCTTTGTTTGAATGTCAGTGTTACGTGCACTAAAGCACAAGAGCTTTGGGTATTGCAAGTAAAGCTTTTCTATATGTATTTTCTTGCTCATGGCTGTTCAGGAGTGCAGCTGACAAGCCTTGTCCTGTTACCTTTCTTGGGATGCCATGTCACAGTTTGTCCTTTTGTGACCTAAAATTGGGCTTGCAGCCTGGGCGTGCCAGTCACAGGCAGCTCTTTCAGCAGGTAGCTCACGTCTTACACTCTGTAGGGGACTCCCTCGTGCAGTCTAGTGGCAGCAGACGTCGGCAGTGACAGGGAGCCAGCATCTTTGGAACACGGTGTTATTTATTCATTCCCTGAAAGTGCCTGTTGGATACACAATACAGTACTGCATGAGATGTAGCTTTGTCTCCAAAAAGGCTTATGTGGGTAGGTTTTACTTGCCCATTTATAAATTCCTCTAAGCCTAGATAAATCTGTCTCTGGCAGAGAGAACTGGTTTTAACTGTGTTTTTTACAAGATGAATTCATATCCCTTGTTTCAATCCCATGCACACCGGTTGTTCCAGCACAGCCATACAGCTCTCATGTGACCCAGAATGGCGACTGGATCTGGTTTATAAGTGCAAAAAGGTCCAGCATGTTCTGTGGTTTTTGTTTTGCTCAGCGAAGCCAGATCTGATTCTCAGTGCAGTTGTGTAGACAGGCTTTCTGGCATTGCCATAGGGTGTGGGCAGCAGCATTTCAGTCAGGCACTACCATGGAAGGCTCTGGTGGATGAAATTGTCATGAGCTTAGAGCATGTCTATGTGCAGGTCAGCTTGTCCTCTTGTCACTGGCACGGTCATGCTGATTATTGTTTTTATCCCCCTGCTTCATTCAGACCTCTTCCCTTTCCTTGAGGTATGAAATAGCCTTTGATTCATTTGTAAGCTTTGGGAAAATTAGCACATTCAATTACGAATGGATTTATGCAGGCAGTCTCTCCAATTAATGGTGTTGGCTCTGTCAGTTACTTTTGAAGCTGTGTCTTTGAGACATTTACCTGCTTGTTATTTTCCTTTTTTTTTTTTTTTTTTTTTGTGTGCTCAGAAGCTTGGCAACCCCTTTATAGCTTACTTTCTTCTTTACCAGGGAAGCAGAAGTACAAGTTGAAGAATACATCTGACAACACTGATCAAAAATAAGCATTTTTCTACTTCTTTGCAACGTCTACCTCGCCTCGAGTTAGTCTTTAAAATTTCCAGTAGTTCGCCAAAACAGTTAAATTTAAATACTTTTCAAGACACCTCCATCCTCCCTCTTCTTGACTTCCATTTTTTCTGTGGGCTGATTATCCTGGTTTGTTATCTCACTTTGCTGCTGGGGTTGGCTGCAGATACATCTCTAATGTGAGAAGGTGGCAGAAGCTGCCACTGTTATTACTGGATTTTGAATATGGTGTAGCCTGGTATTTTCCTGCTTCTAGAGCTCTTTGAAGAGCCTGAGAACCAGTTCTGTGTGCTTTTTGAAGTTCTTCCTCTTGAGTGAGGCAGGAATCCCAACTGGCTGTCCTTGCTGATACATGAACCCAAGAGTTTTTCCTTAGGACTGAAAGGATGTGATGATATAATGGCCAGCCTGAGTTTTATCCCTTTCCTTCATTCCTTCTCTTCTTCCCAGCTCACTGAGAAGCAGCACATCAATGTATGCCTGACACAACGTAGAGGTATCTGCAGTATTGCTAGTATTGGCATGCAAAAGAAATTGCACATATCTATGTGTATTGGAGAGGCCTTAGCTGTAAGAATTGGTGGCGGTCTGTTTCTTACTGCATTCAGATTTCAATGCTTGAAACAGCTAAATTGTATAAAGTCGTGCATAGTAATTAGAATGAAGCGAGAGAAGAGGACAGGAAATGACCAGCGAGCCTTTAGCATGCCCTTATTAAGACTGTAACCAAAATACATTTGGAATTTAGAATTAAAGACC
Source organism: Dendrocincla tyrannina (assembly GCA_035047865.1). Classification (NCBI taxonomy): domain Eukaryota; kingdom Metazoa; phylum Chordata; class Aves; order Passeriformes; family Dendrocolaptidae; genus Dendrocincla; species Dendrocincla tyrannina. Next base: position 50,764,047 of record JAWWMP010000116.1, on the reverse strand, counting down.
AAGTCTGCTTTTACCTTCTCATCTGAATATTACAGTTTCAAAGGAAAGGGATTAGTTTGACTTCTCAGTTAACAGAGGAAAGAGATGAGAGGTGGAAACATGTCTGATTCACCAGTTAGTACATATCCAAAATTTTCATGTTAGGCTTTGGCTCATTTTGTATATGCAGTATTGCAATTTCGTCTTTGCTTAATGCATGGAGATAAGCATTTCAGGAGACCCAGCGAAAAGGATGGGAAGCATGCTGTGTGTGGGAAGCCACTACTGCCCTTTGCCTGCGCCACAGCTTCATCCTCATCCTTCTCCTGGCTGTGGCAGCTAGGTGGGCTGTGGAGCAAGCTTAAGTGTGGGAGGACTGAGTGCTCTGTGCTGACGAAATGGCTTTCAAAGCGTTTCAAAAGCAAGTCTGTGTTTGTGATAGATCAAATGGGTATCACTGATGTAGTGGGTTTGAATTTTTTAGTGGAGAGAGATGAGCTGTAATTTTTCAGTGGAGGAATGTATCATGCTCTACTCTTATGCCCATCTCTTCCTCCCTTCATGATTTCCTTTTGTTATTTTTCAAAAATACAGGTATTCGACCCCGTGGATGCTTTGAGACTGTGCTAGTGCTACGAAACATCAGGAACACAACTGCTGTGGATATTCCCTTTATCCAGGCCATCATTCAACTGTTGCAACAAATTATACGTAGCTTTTTATGAACACACAGACTTTCCCCTGTAAATCACCAGCCCTCAAGTGCAGTCGGCTTCAACTCCATGCCTGAGTCTGTGCAGCTTAAGAAAGTCTGGTTTTGTCTGACAGGCATCAGAGACACTGCATGTCAACTAACCAGATGATGAACGCTTATGCCTGTTGTATTAATTTTGCTTGTGGTAGTTCTCTGCCGAATGGAGTCATCCTGCCACAAAGCAGGGCTCTGGTTGGGTCCCATCCTTCCAGTCAGAGGGGAAAGCATTCCTGGCTGGGAGGAGCATGGTTTGAAAGCAGGGGGAGAGAGGTCATTGCACAGGGCTGAGGGAAGCTCGGGTAGTTGTAATTCAGGTGGAAGAATGGGAAAATGAAAGAAGGAGAAATGTAAACATTGTGTGAAATGTGAGTATACTGACTAACTCATAATATTAAAAGTTAAAATATAAATATTTAAATCTTTAACTTTATTGTGTAACACCATCCATGTGCAGTGGGTGCTTGAAAGCAACTTTATATAAGTAGAGAACATAAAAATTATGTAGAAAAAAGTCCACATTTAGCCAGTTTGGTACAATTTCTGGTGATGTAGCATTGCTTTTCAGTTTGCTTTGTATAGGATTGGACAGTTCTGCAGTGTTCAGTGGTCCCACCTATGAACACCCTGTAACAGAGGCACCCACAGCACTCACTTATCTGGCCTGATTGAATTAAGATGCTTTGAGAGGGAGCTATGATCAAGAGTAGTCTAGAGGCAATGCAGAGTGTAGCTTGAAGAATGAAAAAGAGTCCAACTCAAAATCAAGAGACAGCTCTTGGAGTGAAATTGCTGTCTAGGTTGATATTGCTGGCATTGAACATTCAGTGTTTCGAAGGAGAGATACCAGTTGAATGGGTACAGTTTGTGTGTGTTGTGGTATGCCAGACTGATATGCAGAACTGATTTACTACTTGATGTTTGATGATGGGAGGTGGAGCTTGGAAACAACAGTCATTTAGTCCTGAGTTTCTTCCCCAGTTGCTTTTCCTTTATTGCCTTTCTACATTTTATGACAGCTGCAGAAGTGTACATTCCTCTAATAGAAGACAGTGGCATATATATATAACTCAAGTCCCTATGCAATTACTAGTGTAATAAACCCAAGTGATTCAGTAACTTTTTATGAGAGCTGTAAATAATGAACTTAAAGATCTGCTGAAGGTGATCATTTTCCATGAAGAGATATGATGGTCTTGTGCACATAAGGGAAGCTGTGAAGCTCCCAAGTCCTGCTTCTGGCCCTGGCAGTGACTGTTGTGGTGGTGAGTAAATTGCATCACTTCTCCCCTGGCTTCTGTGTTAAATAGTTTCCTCTATTAACTGGCCAAATAGTTTGTTTCCTCTGGAGTACTTCATCAGGGAGCTGCCAAACCTGACGTACAGTGGATCCTGTCTTATTCTTTGACTAGTCTCATTGAAGCTAGTGGGTGTGCTTGTTAGGCTGTAATTAGACTTTGCTATGGGCAAGCAGGATCAGGCTAGAAACCTAATATCCTTCTGAGATGAGTGCTGCTTAAATAATAAGTAACCTTCTGTTTTGTCTATCCAGTCTAGTTTAAGTCCAGTAAGCCTTCAAAATGAAGCACTATATTGTATGGCTCTAATAATGTCCTGTAAACAGCAGCTATTTCATACTGCAGAGTTGCCTTATACTTGATGAAAATACGTATGTTGACACGACCTTTACTCACTAATATACACTTTTTAATTCAAATATCTGTCTTTTGTAGATGAACTCTTCCTGTTCTCTCTTGGCCTTGGTATTAATTTTCAGCTTGCATATTACTGTTCCTTTGAAAGCTTACATGCTGTGCTGTACTTGCCGTACAAACATTTTCATGTGGGATATAATCTAAAGTAAAATAGAGCTACATATTTCAAACTTTGCATTAGCTACACCTGCTTAGGGAATCCTGTTTTGTTTCTTCGTCAATTTCTGTCTTTCTTTTCCTTCCCAGGTTTTATCTATGGAAGTTGCTAAGTCTGAATACCCTTTGCTAATCTTGTGTCTTTTCCTTCTATTCGGAAAAATATGACAGGATTAGGAGGTGAGTGATGGCATTCCATTAGACTCATGAGAGAACATGATCCTGTTTGTAGAAATGCAGTCTGAATTATTTTAGAGTAGTAAGTCAGCTATAGAAATCCAGTTGTCAATGTGTTGCTCAAGATCTCTGTGCTATGTAGAGCCATGGTGGCATGGTAATAGAGCACATGTAAAGCTGCCTATATTGCCAAAAAAATCACATAATTATGGTGGTTCAAATGCATTGGCTGTTCTTCCCTTGCCACTTCCTGTCCTTTCACCTGACACGTCCTTTGCTCCCATGGCCATGTGGCCTTCCACTGTGGGCTGCTTGTCCCGTTGCAGCTTTGCAAGCTGTGCAGCTCTGCTGTGAGCCAAAGTGTAAGTCAGCATGGAAAAGGATCAGGCTCTTTTCATCACTGTCACATCCTTGCTGGGTGTAACTAGTGGAGAAAGAGAGGGCAGGGATGAAGTGGTGAGGAATGGCCATTGTTCAAACTGAAGTACTGCTCTTGCTTTGAGTGGTAAGGAGATGGTGTGAGAACACATCAGCCAGTTATAAATCACAGACTTACTGCTGGTTTAGATGTTTCTGTGCGTAGCTTCAGATGCTTTCACTGTTTGTGTATGCTTTTAACAAAGTGAATGTGGTTAATTTAATGTCTATTTGTGATGTAGTTGGGACTGCCCAAGACAATGTGAGGTCAGTGACCAGCTCTCTGCTGACAGGTTGTACCTTTTGAAGAGGAGCAAAACAGAAACCACTTCCATTTCCATGCACAATCCCTGAGGAGCCACCATGCCATCTCCTCCTGGGATGGGCTCTTCCTGGCCCAGGTGGATTTCTTTAGGGATGAAAATGGGGGGAACTGTGTGAGGGCAGGTCTTGGTGCAATGGTTACCAAGGGGGAATAAATCATAAGGGGGTAGGGGCTTCCCCTGAGGCTTTCAGGCTGTGCTCATGTATCACACCTATTGCTACTCTTCTGCACTGGGGAAGGCTTGCAGCACAGCCCAGGAGGCGCTGGGAGAAGGGGAGGGCAGGGGAGGTGTCTTTTGTGTCGATTTCGACTTTCCCCTCAAGCTCTTTCTGAACAGAACAAGAGGAACAAAACCTTTCCCCCAAAATGTTGCTTCATAAAAGGTGTAAAAACAACCACAAACCCTTTAGTGTTATGCAGATAATTCAGAGGGCACCCTAAAAACGACATTCAGTTGTTTGAAGTTAGTTTTTGTTGGAGTTGTATGTGTGCCTCTAAAATTTCCAGATGCTTAGATATTTGCTTAACAAAAAAGCTTGTTTTCTTTGAGCTAAACTAAATACCCAAGATTTGAAAAGACTTCTTAGGCGAAAGAGCTTCTCATCCTTCTCATCCCGAAGACTAATTATTGAGGCTTTCTGTTTTCTCAGGGGTCTCATCCTCCTAGAATACATACTGCATTTTCAGAGCACATTTCCGTGCTTAGAATTTCACTTGTTGGGATTGGCTATTGTAGTACTGTCACCTACCCTGCAGGGTTGCTCCTGCTTGGGTGCACAGGGGAGAAAAGGGAGAAATTACTGCAGCTCACAAAGATGCTTTGCCCTAACTATGATTCTTGCATTGAGAAGCAATGGTCCACCTCAGTGCTGACCATGGGAAATAATGCATGTTTTCTACTCCTGGGGATCCAGGATGAGCAAAATCCTGTGTTCAGATGTAAATAAAATTTCTAATTCAGTTTTTCCAGGTGTTTTACAAATTTGTTTCTGGGATTTTTTTTTTTTTTCCACTCTTGCAAGTCTTTATGTTTTTTTAAGGGAGTGAGGTGTTACTCCTTACAGAAGGAAAGGATTGAAGTTCTTTCTATTAGGTTAAGTAAAAATAGGACATCAGTGCATGTACAGGCTACTTTTAGGCCAGTCAGAATGACCCCCACTACATGGCCTTGATTACACACCTAAGAGAACAGAAGCACTCTGGTTTTTAATTTCCGCAATTTAAGTACAGTAAAATGCTGTCAAATAACATCTATCAAAATCCTGTAAGTTTGATGTGGCTCTTTTCTTCTGCTTTTCTTCCTTGCTAAGCTGCTCAGTATTTCAGCATCCTCCAAACTTCTGCATGCTGTGAAGTAAGCAGAACATTAATTCTTTTAAATCCTAAGAGTGCCAGCAATCTACTGAGCATTTCACAGTGCTCTTGTCAGTGAAGAATGCTTGTGTGTATTCTCTACATTGTAATCCACTGAGTGTGAAATTAGATCTGCTACCAGTTTCTTTTTCTCTTCTTTAATTCTTTTGCATATCAAATATAATATGTACTTTAATCGCTCTATCTGTTTCTGGTTATATAAAGCAAGGGATTACCCTTTCTGGTAAGTATATTTCCAACTTTTTTTATTAGTAGCACAGCTTAATATTGCAATTTAGATTAAGTGGATGATTATGTGAATTACAGGCTTTTATTTCCCTTTATTTTTACATATGGGTTCCTCTTGAATATTTACCAATATCAGCCCTATACGTTCCTGCTGATATTTTTAAAATCTGCTTTAGAAGCACATGGCCTTTTTGTGATCAAAGTTTGGCATAAAGAGTGCTTTCAAAACAATACTTTGCTAAACATAAAGATAATACCATATTAACTTAAAGTTTCAGAAGCACAATAATGACAGTGTCTTAAATGTGTTATTTTTATTACAAGTGTTAACTCACATGTCCTCTTTTTTTCCCCCCTCACTTTAAACAAGTCAGTAAACTTTTCTAATCTGTGTCTTCAGCTGTGGAATGGGAGCGATACTTCCCTGGCACATCATGGAGTAATGTGAAACTGGTTAGAGCTTTAGAAACTGTTTGAGCTTTAGAAAGGGGCTAGGGGAGCATTAGGAAATGTGTAAATGACTGATGTTTAGTAGCTGGTACAGATGTATAGTTATTTGCAAGGATGAAAATATATAGACGACTGAAAAGACACAAGTGAGATTGAATTGGATTAGTTTGAATAAAAGAATCCAGTGGTACACATGGCTTAAACAGCTGAAATGGCTCTGTGCTCACCAGCGTGATGAAATCCTTACTGGGATATTGCAAGCCCCTGCATTGTGAAGAATGCAGAAAGTTCAGGTTCCTTTATGAAAAATTGAGCTACTTAGGAGATGTTCCTTCATGGAAGCAGCAGGTAGTGCTTTTTGTAAATGTGTTTTGAGTTAGCAAATCTCTTGTGAGTTTATTTAGAGAGAGAGTGGATGGTCTGAAGGAGGCAAGTAGGGTCATTTCTGAATGCTGCCACTTGTTGGGGAAAGAATTAATTTTATTTCTATGTAGAATAGATTTCTACTAGATTTAAACAGGTAGATTTAAATAGGGCATATTTTTGGCATTTAGCTGACTAAAGAGAAGAAAGAACTTGCTTTCATGCTTGTAAAAGAACAAGCTGTCCTTGCTGTTCAGAATAATGTTGCTTTTTCATCTGAAAATGAAGTTTGTTTAAAAAAAAATTGTCAAAGCATGCACAAAGCACAAGGTCTGCTGCTGTGGAGAAACATGCATATTCTTTGCTTTAAATGAATAAACTTATTCACTGATTTATCTTCAATAAGGATTATAATGTGGTGAAGCTGTGAGGGACTTTGTTGTAATGAATCCTGGAATGACAGGATTCATTACAGTACTTAAGACACTCAGGTAAGACTATGGAAAATGTACACTTCCTTATACTGATAAGCTCACAGAAGCTGCAGACTAAGACCTGCACAGAATGATGCTTCTTTTTATTTTAAAACTGATTTGCAACAGTATTTTCATGCCTTTTAAAATAATAATTAAAAGCTTTGAGTTTTTGCAGATATCCTTGTTTAAGAACAGTCTAAGCTTCTGTTATTCTTGAAGTCTTCTGTAATTCTGTTGTGTGATTATGGGTAGGTCAGAAGCAGTTTGTTGAAGTTGTATGCTTTGCCTTTCCATGTCCTTGCACGTATTTAGTGAAAAGTAGGAACACTTGAAATATTGGAATTTCCTTGAAGCATCAGCACTGAGCTTTTGCTTCCATTCTCTTTAATCAGGGTAAATATGTCTGAACAACTATGCTGCCATGGCAGTTATCATCTGTATAGCAGTCATCATCCAAATGTTTACATTGTGCTGCAAAATTGAGGAAAGATCGTGAAAAAAATTCCATTGTTTGAGATTTATTTGACATACAGGTGTGTGTGGTTTCAGGATGCTGTAGCAGGCCTTGTATCTTGGAGAATCCTCTGATGTAATAATTGTGGCATTTTTCTCCTGAGTGAAATATGTTGCTGTTAGCTATGCTTTTTTAAGCTTCCAGAGGTGGTTAATGAAGCTTTCTCTTTAAAACCCCATGAGAGGTATAGCAAGATCAGAGTCGAGCAGACCTGCCTGTTTATCACTTTCCTTGCAGGGAGGGTTGTAGCTGCCATGCTGACTTCTTCCTCAATGCCTGGTGTGGCTCACAGTGGTTGATTTGCCTGTGACCTTTCACAGGAAGGTCGTTGTACTCATGTTGGTTAGTACAGTTCTTGCTCACGCTTAATAAAGGCAGGTCCTTTGATGCTGTTGGCACAGTTCTATATTTGAGGGCCCTTGGTTGTGCTGACTTGGTCATATTAAAGCATAATGAAGTCATGCATGTTTGCTTGCTGCCCAAAAGGCTTGGTGAGAACTTGCATATGTCTTTGTGTTAGGCATATCTCATACTCAGGATATAACTTTCAAAATTGAGCAAGGAAATGTGGTGGAACAAATCATTCATGATCTTTAGGATATATTAGTTTCACTGTAGGACAGCGTAGAGAAAAGTTCATAATTGAAAAAAGAAACGGGTCAGCAAGATGCAAGAAACTCTGTATGTCTGCTGTGTTTTATAATCGAAACAATTTCATGTTAAGAACTTGATTTAAAAGACTTTGAAAAGCTTTCCTTCCTCCATTTTGAGGTATTTAATGATTTTTCCATTGAATACAGTAATAAACTTGTTGATTGGACAGATCTTCCAAATCTTGTTAAAATACTATTTTAATTGGAAAATGAAGGAAAAGCTGTTATAACCAAGGGCAAGAGCAGATATGAAAGAATTGAGAATCCTCAGAGGGACTCAGTGCCTTGCTGGAGTGGCCTTTGGTATGCGCTTTCGCAACACGTTTAAATAATTCATATAAAAAATTTCAATATAAGTAATAACCATTCAGTGCTTTTTCAATAATATTCTTCTGAAGAACAAGAACTTTTAAAAACCTGGTAGGGTTTGAGACCAGATTTTGAAGGCTTTGAAACAAAAACTGCTCTTAGAGACTTAGTCTCATAGCTAATAATATTGAGAACTCAGGAGTGCCTTCCAGTGATCACAACTGCTTTATAAACACTTAGTCTAGTCTTGCTTCTGTTAAAATTAATGAGAGTTTTGCCACAGGCTTCAGTGGAAGCAGGCTACATCTCTTTAATTATTTCAGCTTTGCTTCACTGAAGTTTGGTAGTAATTGTAAAGTTAAAGCATAGGCACAAGAGTCGGAGAAACAGACATGAAATCCTAGCCCCATGGAAGCGGGCAGATTTCCATTGTGGGTTTCCTCACAGAGCTTTTTAATAACCTATTCATCTGAGATAACTGCTGCTGTGTCGTTTGCTCTGTTTGTAAACTGGAGGAAATAATACCACAAATCACAAGGTGGTCGTGGGGCTTCATGTATTAATAATTTCTAATGGAGTGTTGATTGCTTTGGTTGAAGCATGGATGTGGGTGTGTAGATAGCTTATTGCGTCTCTTGTAAATAAGAGAGTTGTCTCTTCCCTAGGTACTAATTCACTAGTGGAAATGCAGCAGTAAGAAATCTCCTTTATTAAATGAATGCATATTTATGCAGGTACCAATTAATCCTTTTAAAGTATCTGTAGCTGGATGGCTATTTCAGGCAGGGGTGCCTCCTCCTTGATGATCCTGATGGTTTTCTTTGTGTTTTTTTTCCACCTACTGCAGGAAGTTAAAGAATAGTGGCCCTGTCTTCATAGCGTGTGGACATAGTAGTATATGCTGCATTTCTTTGTGGAAAATACCACTCTGTCACATGCAAATGATGCTGACCGTGTTGCAACAGATCTCTCTTGTTAGAGAAGATGAGCAGAGATGCAGAGGCACAGCAGTGGTTGTCCCACCAGTGGTGCACTGTTGGGAATTCGAGGCTCAGAGGCAGGGGTATGACCCGCCTCTTGCCCAGTGCCTGGCTCAGGAGTTCTGCGGAGCTTAAATGACAGTCCTGGGTGTTTGAGCCAGCAGAGGATGAGCTTCAGTCAGGCTTCCCTCAACCTGTGCTGAGATACCACCCCACCCCATGTCTCACCACAGTCTTTCTCTGTAGCTTTCAAGAGGGCAGTTTGAGGGAAGTCCTGATTGATTTTTTGCTTTGTGGATCTGGGATTTAGTGTGCAAGTTTTGAGACCCATGGGAATCATCAGCCAGTCCTTGCATCCCTTTGATGACTTGCTGTGGCAGCATTGTGGAGCAGTGCTGTGGTGGGATTGTGTATTCTGCAATCTTGAAAGACACAAGAAGTGTTTTCAACATATGTGTTCTTAGCTTTAATGTACAGTCTATGAGCAAAGGCAAAATTAAATTAGAAGTATGGGTGATGCAAAGGTTTGTGGTGATGCTGAGTTATATCTAAAAGAAGACAGCAGGAATTGCTGCGAAATGATGATTTAATGTGGGCTATAGGTCAGCAGCAGCCTAAGAAAACCTATCTCTGAACTGAATGGTCTCTCCTCCACCACTATGGTCCCACTCTCCCTTCTCTGCTGACCCATTTCAGTAAGCAGACAGAAAGAAAACCCATGGGATGACACAACAGGAAAAGAAAAAAAGATTATTTTCTGTTGGGTAATGGGCTCAGGAGTGGAGGGCTGAGATGCTGGCGGGCATCAATTAGATCGGCTTAAGATGCATGAAATTGAGGCCTCAAGGCTTCCCCTCTGCTTTATTTCTTAGCTCTAACTAGCTGGTCTCTGCTTCAAGTGGAGCCAGGCTTGTGGCAGGAGCTGCCTGGGCTGGAGCTGGGGCTGGGGAGGGGGCCAGCGCCAGCACATCTCCCTGGAGCGCAGCAGCTGGAGCAGTGTCTCTTCAGTTGGTCACTCCTATTCTCCTCTTCATGGGCTTCACTGGAAAGTGAAGAAAATCTGGGGCCCATTTTGAGCACAACCTTGTCACCAGTGCCTGTTGTGCCCTCCTTCCGCTGGTGCGCATGTGTTTGTGATCGCACAGAGACCCAGACAGCGGTGGAGAGGATGGAAACTCGCCCACAAAAGGTTTGATTTGATGTATTTGACTTTGCGGGGTTATTTTTCAGCCAGATCAGCTCTCTGGGGTAGGTGTGTGCCAGGATGCCAGTGATCTGTGACTGAGAGGTGTGGGTAGTGCTGACGCTGGATGTCACATTGCAGCCTCGGCGTGCCCCACGCCACGCTGGTACTCGGTTTCATTTGTTCTGCCTTCCCTAGAGAAAGCAATTTGTTATGAAAACTTAAATGTAATAATGGCTTGACTAATTCCTCCCTCATTACCCATATAATGTGACATAAGGAACTGTGTGATTCCATCTTTTCCCCCAAGAATGCTGGATTTCAGTAACCTAATGCTGCATCTCTGTTCTGTTCGCCTGCACCAAAGCATTTATTGAAGTTGTAAAGAAGTGTTCATTTCCAGTTAAATTTTCACCTTTGAATTTTAATAAGAATACTTAAAATATTTCAAAGTACTTTGAACATACCTTTATGGGACACAGCTTTGTTATTTGTGCCACCGTGTCTTATATATTGTGAGTTGCTTTGGAAAAGTGAACGTCTTCCATTATTTTTAAAGCAAATGCCTTCATTTAGTTGTGTATAAATGGTAGATATATTATTTTTAAAAATACATAGATGAAGCAGAAAAGAGGGAAGCAATACATAAATATGTAGGGTTTGCTTACCACAAATGCATTTATGCCTCAGACGTCAGTAAGTGAAAAGCCCTCCTTTTACAAATATACTTGTTATCTGTTCACTTTGACACACAAGTCAAATTAGAGTTCAGTGGTAACTATATTCATTGGAAAAATTGAACAATGTTGATCTTAATGTTTCCCCTTATAATTATGGGACACACATGATCTTATTTGTGGTACTGGTTGGCTACCCATACATCTAGTAATTATAATAGTTACATAGAATTAAAACAGAAGCACATTTTGTTTTCTGATGCTGCATGAATTTCATTGGGACCTGGTAATGATTGCAATGAACATGCATTTTTGAAGACGATTAAGTAAACAAACAAAAAAATAAAAAGGTTTGTTGGCAGTCTGACAACTTGCTAGAGTTTCTGCTGACTCCTCTGAGTTTCCACTGTGATCGCCTTCCTTTGAAAACAGGACGAACGGGTTCAAATTTATCTGTCTGTGCTGTCTAAATTGGCCACTTTTCACTGTCACAGTAAATGAATTTTGATTGAAGAGATGCTTTGGGCAAAGGTAGTGACAGATTTATGCTGTGCAAAGCTTTACCTGATGACCTGAGTGTCTAGGCCTGGCGTTATTCTATATTTAGAAGAGAACAATTGAATATAGCAGGGGCAACTGAGGAGTTTTATTACAACTGTGTAGCATTTATAATTACGGCTAAAGGTCACATTTGTTTTATGATGGATGAAAGCTTTACACTTTTTTTATTTTGGTACGTACAAAAGTTAGGTCAGAGTCCAAGTGCACAGATTCTAACCTAAGTATGTGTCATTTTGCGTACATAATGCATTTTAAATCAAGCGTAAATAACACCTGAGAATGCTGCAGAGTAAACTTAATTCACTGAATGCTTGGAAGAACTGCTTTTACAATGAGAAAAATAAAAATGACAAAGAGTTCCAACTCAGCTTTTTAAGCAACACTAGTGAATTGAACCTTTACCTAGAAGACTTCAAAATTCAGATTTACAGTACAATCAAATGAGTGTCATGTCCTCTCACTGCCTCACTCCAGATAAAAAAAATTTATGCATTGAAGTATAGCTAAGAACATTTTTTTAAAATGGAATTTAATATTTTATGTGTTCTAGGAGCAGCATCTCTTTTTGGATGACCTTTTTGTTAGCTTTGTATTTAGGATTTTACCTGTTGGATGGATATAAATAGTCTGCAATATGTAAAAGGAATGGAAAGTGTATCTATTTGTGTACAACTACATATAAGCCGATATCTGATAGGAGTAATTTCCTGCAGAGAGAAGATGCTGACTGAATGTACTCCATTCTTGCAATTTGATTTTTTTTTTTCTGTGTGCCTCTATGTGTTTTATGCAACAGCACAAGCCTTTTATGAAGTCGTATGACTATTGATAGCTTTCATATAAATTTAAAGTGTTAAAAAACTTATCAGTTATAGGAGTGGTGAGCTGCCAATAGTATTTTCTTTCTTAGTGGCAATTAATACAATTTCACTGATGTCAGTAATAATGTGGAATTTTAAGTTCCTTGCCTGTTGCTACTAATTGTTTCACTTAATGTTTTTGTTTGGAGTAAATGTGAGTTTGAGGTTTTACTTTAGGATCTCAAAATGAAGTATTTCTTCTCTCAGTTCTTTAGCCAGGGGATTTTCAGGTACTAGATTGTGGATTTTGCCTGACTTATATGCAAAGGCTATTTTAAAGCAGGAAACTGCTACATTTGGGAATTTTAAAAAAATGTATTCCTTTGAGGGCTAGTACAACACTCACAAGAGTTTTGATGAATCTGTGGGTAACATGCTGCATGCACGGGTAAAGAGAATTGTTGTGCAATTTGTCCAGGTACTGTATGCATTTGCTACCTTGATAACACTGATATCAGACCAGGTAAGGATGAGAAGAGATGGAAGGAAAGCAATGCGGCTGTTCTGGCAGAGAACATGACTTTGCCTGTCTGTGCTGCCCAGAGCTGTGCTCTGGCTGGAGGGGCAGCCCAACTGGCCATCATGTGGGGAGCTTGGCCTCCACAGTGCTGGGAGAGGAATTTGCTTCCCACCCAGAGTCCACAACCAGATCATGTGTTTCTATGACAGTCTGTCCAAATTTAAAAATTCTGGAGTTCCTCAAGCCCATCCTTTGGTAAGAGGACAGACTATTTTTTACGTGCAGTGTGTAAGGCCAATATTACACAGTCTGAGTATTACAAGAAAGTGTTGGTATGTATGAAAAAAACCCCCAAAACATATGACTAAGTTTATATTAATGCGTTTATGTGAAAAGTTGTTTTTTAAAAAAAGAGTTCATATTGCATCAAATCCAGGTTTAAATAACAAAGTCCAAGATTCTCCAGTTACTGATGAGTTTTGTACATGGTGCTATTGTAATTTTTGGAAGAGAAGCAGGAATGACTTCATTTGAATCAAGGGGTATGGCTTTTTTCCACTGTCTGCTGGAACTGGTCTGAGAGTGAAACACATGTACTCCATATCCTTCCACAAAACTACCAAGGGCCTGCATTTATAAAGCTCTCATTAAAATGTGTTAGTCCTTCTCAAATAATGAGAAATAAATTGCCAAGTTTATAAAACTAAATGCTCTGCTCAACAACACTTTCTTTCTCTTTAACATGGTAAATTAAAAAAAGAGTATGTCTGGTTGACAGTTTCTAGGAATATTCCAGGCCTTAGTACCAGAAATCTGTTCATTTTATTTATATTAACTTCTCCCAAAAGGGAAGAAAGGCAAGAGAACATAGCCATGCTTTCTAGCACTTCTGCAGGTTGCAATAGTAACTCTCCTGCTTAGGCTCCCTGTAGAAAATTTGTTGATACTATGAGTGGTCGTCTTCAGAAGTAATGGGTGAGGGGAAACAGTGGTGGGAGAGTGGAAGAGATGGTAAAGGGATGCTGGTTTCAAGAAACAAATGACAGGTGGTAAAATGGAGACTTGTTTGGGAGAACTTTTGAACCAGTGATGAGGAGGCTGGTGCCAATGAAGTTTATGAGAGGTGACAGGTTGAAGCATGAAGGTTGATGAACAGAGTGTGCAGTTGGCTTAAAGAAGTGATGACATGTTTGGCCTCCAACGTTTTCTCTCAAGCATGTGGTTCCCTCCTTGCTGCATCAAGTGGGCTCAAGGCATATCAGCCTAAGGGGCAGTAGCGGTCTAAGAATTTCAGTTTTGGTTGCAATGCCTCTCTTGGAGAGCAGATTTTCTCTCCACAAGAAACTTGATTTTCAGCATCATGCTCCTTTGCATGGACTCGTATGCTTTTTCTGGAGGCTGGTTGTGTTTAGGGAGCAGGCTGCTGGCTGCAGTGGTGCATGAGGGGGAAACTGACAGCATCTCCATCACTTCAGGTTCATTTGTAGGCAAGGGCTTATTGGCAGCTGCAGCAGGTAAATGAAACTGCAGCATCTTTCCTAGCCTATGATAGGGAGCACTTTTGTGTGTCTTCCCCTGTAAATGTGTTTCTGAGGGCAGAAGTAGGGCCATACTGCTGAGAATTTAGCAAATGGAATATAATAAAAACCAGGCTGAAATGACATCATTCTTTTCTGTTTCATAAGCACGCGCTGCATGTGTGGACAGTGCACAGATGTTTCACTTTGATAACTTGCTGTGTAGGTTTATGGCCTTGTAATGTCCATAATTAAAGAGGATGGTTTTATTTTGAACTGCATTAAATTCCTAGAAGTATGTATCAAATTTTAAGTTATGTGCCTGAAATTTTTAGGGTGTTTTAGTCATAAAATTCGACTACTTTAGTACAAAGTATTTTAAGTATTTTTTTTATTACTCTTCCTCCTCCATTTTTCAGTTGCTAATTGTTTCCAGACATTTTTTCACTATGATGAAGACCTCTGTTGATGTTTTCATTTTCTGTATTTAATTTCTTTCTTTCTTTGTTCCTTTTTTTTTCAAGTGCAATGTGTAGGGAAGCGTTTTTTTTATTTCATCCTCTTGAGCAGTAAACACATGATGTTTCTTGCCATCAGGATTTTCTGCCACTGGTGTCTGATACCACCAAAATAAAATAAAAAAAAAAAAAAGGAAAAGAAAAAGGAAGAAATATGGAGAGTTTACTGTGTTGTGTCCAAGAACAGGATTGATATATGCTGCCTGAAACTGCTGTTCGCTAGAGAACAGCATTGCTAGATGAACATAACACATACACTAGGTTTGTCCCTTTATGGTCTCAGTTACAAATATTTTTTTTAGCTTCAGTATAGTTTAGTGAATGTATTCTGCTTTTAAGTAGACATTCAACATATGTGTTCCTGCTTCAACAAAGGGCCAACAAGCCGTACATCAGATCAAAAAATCATTTTTCAGTTTGACGATATAATCCTACTAAATGGAGTTTATTTTTCCTTGTATGTCTTTTCTCTTTTTTTTTTTTTTCCCAGAGTTCCTGTTCTTTAATATTATCCCTAAGTTGCCTGAGAACCTCCTAATCAAATGACCAGAACCCTATTGTGGTCTTTTGTATTGATGATTCAGAAATGGCATAAATTGAGAAGAGGAAATTGAGCAGTAATATAAATATAGTGGAGATGGTAGGAGACTGCTTCAGCTATGGCTTCATGGTAGCGCATAGCTTGTGTTTCCTTGGACATGATTAGTGTTTCAGAGCAGTGAAAAGGATCAATAAAGTGGAAGAAATTTTTCATTTTATATCATATGAAGGCTGCCCTGAGTTCTCAAGAAAACCTCAACAACAACAACAAAAAAAACACCAAACAAACAAACAAAACTCCCAACCCAAACCATCAAACCCAAAAATATCCCCAAGCAAAACTAATCCCCATCCAAATGTCCCATACTTGTGAAATCTTTGATGGCAATGAAGCTTTAAGTCAGATGGCCATACGTAAGTGCGTGAAAGTATGTCCCTCTTCCATCTCCTAATTGTGGCATCTTTCCTGTGGGCAGGGGATCATCTTCATCCTGGTGGAGACATCAGTTCTTGTTGTGCTCATGGTCGTCTTTTTTCTTTCAAATGTCTATTAGTAAGCTTCTGTGTTGTCCAGCACTCTCATCATTTTTATTTGCATGCCAGAAGGAAGTTTTCTGTAAATGTTCTAGACTATTACTTAGTTCTAGCTCTAAAGCATTATTTGGTTTCAAGGTATTATGATTTATTTTGAGTAACCGGTCTTCTGCATTACTTATCTCTCACCAGCTGTCTGTTCACTGATCCTAACAGAAAAGTAATCTGGGTTACACCTCTTGTTTTCAAAGCAAATTTATCAATTCATGGTTTAGTTTATTAAATTTCAACAACAACAAAAAAATCAGTATGCTCTGATTTATCTAGTCAGTCGTTAATGCTTCTTCTTAAAATGTTGGTTTAATTTTCTGTGAGAAAGGAGAAAAGAAAATATCAGTCTGATGCAGATATAGGTCACTTGACTAAATTTGTGGGCATGTTTTGTCTTTAAATACAAAATGTTAAATGTTGACTTAGTCCTTTCTTGCCTTTTCTGAGAATAAAACAACTTCTTTTGGAAGGTGATCTGCAAACTCAGCAGTAAGCTTCCTCTTAGAAGAAAATAAGGAAATATAAACAGGAAATTTTTCAATAGGAATTTGTAGTTTACTCTTTCACATCATGCAATATAAAAATTGGGAAACTCATTTATTGGTGAAGTGACTTCAGTAGGTGTCAGTGATTTAATTTTTAGTCTCGTGGTTTTGTCCTAAATTCATTGCTGATGCAGGGAAAATGAAACAGGAGAGGCGTAAAATAGATGAAGTATAAATCTTGTGACAGTAATTGATAGAGCATCCATCCAGAGCTGCCTGCTCACCTTTGTACACACCCAGCTTCGTGTGATTGAGAAAGATATTTGACACAGAGGTAGTGAACGAAGGGAAGGAGGGTGGTGGACTTGCCAGTTGTGATCCCACTCTGATCATCTCAAATGTTGCTTACTGTGTGCTTAAAAAAAAAGTTTACTCTTTTCAGAATGAGAGCTTTTAAAAGTTTGGATTTTTTTTAACTTTGAGCAAAATCCAAGTGTACTCAATGATGAAAGTTTTTAGGAATTGAGATCGGATTTTCAGTAAACTCTTTGAATAAAATAAGAATTGTAGAATAAGAATTTTCATAATTAGTTTTTGAGTGAAATAATTTTAGTCACTTGTGCTTATGTACGGCTGTGTGTTTTTTTGGAAAAAGGTGTTATTGGTTTGTACTGGCTTCTTTTCATCCAGCTGCTGCTTCAGTTCTTCTCTTCTAACCCTTGGGATCTTGCAGTATTTTTGTTAGTATTCTTATTCTAGCTACTTGAAGGTGAGTAGTTACTTAGCAAACTGCTTTCTCTTCTAAGGGTGTGCATCCAATTATCCAATAATGAAAAGCCTATATTTTTCTTTCTTCCACTCTGATGGGGCATTAGCTTGACAGGAGTGACATTAAAATTGTTGTTTGTAAGCATTCAGCACCCTCCCCAGAAAAGCATCCCTTATCTTGCTCCAGCTGCATTCCTGCAGTCTAACTCCTTTCATTACAGAGAAGTTGGCTAAGATCTTCCCATCTGTAGAAGTGTGTTTAACCAAAGCACTCAGATCTCAAGCTTACTCCAAAAATTCATGAAATATGAAAACAAAAAGGATTTTTAACAGCTCTTGGAGTTTGAACTTCTATGATGTTTAGGTTGTATGGATTTTGCATCCCTCAAATTAAGTTTAGAAATTTTCTTTTTTCTTTGAAGATAAAAGACAAGAGTCTTGCCCAGATATGTGACTCCCAAGAACTGGGATGTGGGAAAAAGCAGCACAAATATGATTCACCCTGAATTTTGCAGAAATTGGCAGCACTATGAAATGTGTGAGAGAATGAGTGCACATGCATGGTGTTTCCCCCCCCACCCTCTATGCAGAGCAGCAGTGTGGGTGCTCTGTGCTATCTTGCCTTCCTTGGCTTAGTGTCCCAGTTGTGCTATCCTGGGAAGCTGCGTATGGAGAGGGAGTGATATCGGAGAAAATGTTTCATGAGGTTAGAGATACTTTCTCATGTGTCAGTGTGTGGCTCTGACTAAGTGTCCCTTCCTGAAGAAGAAAGCAGTCATTACAGGGAAGCTGCGGGATGAGAAGGTAGAAAGAAGGCCAGCCTCCCTGCAAGGAGACGGCAGACCCAGTTTTACAGGCAGAACCTGTAGGACAACTGCAGATGAATGTCTGCTGAAGACATGCAAAGGCAACGGCCCTCTCTGAGTGTAAGACTGGCTGGTAGTGCCTAAAGGATGACTGTCTACACAGCAGACCTGCTGGTGAAGGCAGGGAGAGTGTTCCAGGATGCATATTGAGCTGTTTTTCTGACAGAGGGTGTGTGCATGTTACGTGTTTTAGTTCAGGGGTGAGCTTGTGTCCGCACCTCAGCTGCAAGGCAGTGACATCTCTTTTCCATCAGGGCGGGAATGCCAGGGATGCCTGTCCTACCCTCCACTCACATGATTGCCTTGTCTCCTTGTTTTTTCCGTTCTGTGCTTGCCACTCTAGCACAGAAATGTATTTTATGCCCTTGTACTGACTTTCTACAGTATGGTCTGAAGCTGAAGGTTTCCATTAAAGATAAAAGAAAAAGGTGTTGAAAGCCAAGCAGCAGGCAACAACATTGTCAAGAAGGCCTAGAGTTAAAAATTTAAAAAGGAAACAAGTTTCTTTGGAATTATCATGGAAATACATTTCCACGTAATTTCAACAGGCTAACAAATTGTAATGTCTAACAGGCTAACAAATTGTAATGTCTGTAGTTGGCTGACCATGTAGAAATAACCCATGAACCAAAAGAAAAGTTCACTTCAGAAGACGGCTCTCAAATTATTTACTTTGGCTTCATCCTCTCCTGAATTGGGGAAAACATAAGTGTTTCCCTCTCTTGATCCCTCTCTTGGCTAGTTGCTGAGATGCTTTTGGATACAATTTTTAGCACAGGAGAGAACTTCCAACATAGCAAAACCGATTGCCAAACCTAAAAAAACAAAAGTCTGTATCCAGTAATGACCTTCCTGTGATCCTGGATGTCATATTCCTTTTTGCTGTCTCAATGAATTTTCCACACATTTTTTATGAAGTGTGTTGAGTCTGTTTTGGTGATATAATTCACTTGAATGTTCTGAGTGCTCTCTTTGCCCCACCCTGACCTCACCCCACTATGGAGATTTTTTTATTTTTTCCTGTTGAAAACTGCCAAAGACTTCAGGCATCATTTTCCCACACACAGTGAAAATAAAACACTTAAAAAAAAGAAAAAAAAAGAAAAACCCGCACCCAAAAAGCACCACTACAAACTGATTTTACCCCCAAAAGAAGAGTTCTGATTGAAAATCAAAGTTGGTTGGTTGATTTGTTTTACTTTGAAGTACAAGTTGGATAGAGATCCAGGAAAACACTCTGCATGGACCTTCTTCTCCATATCAAAACCCTGAACTGTCCACCAGTGAACTGGAGAAGCCCTGGGCAATTGTAACCTTGTGGGTACAGCTGCTTAACCTGCTGCACCCTGCTTTGGAAGAAGTTCCTGTTGTTTCAGTGCTTGTGTCCACCCCTTCTCCTTACAGTCTCCTTGGTTGTGCTGACACAGCTGGTTTGGGGCCATAAGTTGGCTCGCGGCAGTGATTTAGATGAAATCTCAGCATTTCTGGGAGGTTGGAGTTGCAATATCACTTTCTCTGGGGCAGCACCCAGAGCAGCTGTGCTTGCACAGGATGAGCCCTGCTGCGGTGCACCCAGAGGGCAGAGAATGACAGGAGCTTTCTTTTCTGGCTTTACTTGAGCGCTAAAGGAAAGGTACTTTGTATGCCCCTACCTGAGAGTAGATCCCATTGACTACCTGGGAGGGTCGGCTGCAAACATTCTCCTGGTGGATGTCATAAGGATTGTTTTATGAGATGCTTGCAGTGACCCCTCGAGTGGCCCAGAATTCAGGAGCCACAGAGGAACTGCATTGTCTGTTTTGTTTTCTAGTAAGTGTCTAAAAAGTGGCACACTTTGTATCTTTAAAAAAAAAGAAAAAAGACAAATCATGCAGGATCCTAACTTGGTGATCAAACTGTGTCTTTTAAGATGGCCCATTCATTGCTTAAGGATGCTGTCAGGTACTGTATGTTCAGCCAATATGCAATATTATTTATTTATTTTCCCCCGAGTGATCTTTAGAGCTGTCAATCTGTTGCATTTTGCTGGCCCTAAACTAAACAGAATAACTCAGGATATTGTAACCAGACCAGCCCTTCATAAATGAAGGTCAGTTGGGTGCAGGGCTTTAACAACAGCCTGTAGGAACAGCCTTAGACCAAGGCGTCTTTTGTTAAGCAGAGGAATATTAACTACACTGGGAGTTCCTGAAAGTGGGTGGTTTTTACTGCCAAGCTCAACAACGCTTTGTCATAATGAAAAAACAATACTGTCTACAAGTAGGGTTTGAAAGCGTCTCCTCACATCTGTTTGTCTAAGCTCAGGAAAAGGTGCCATTGGATGAGAGTAGCAAAGACTGCTGTGACTGTGCTTGTACTTGAAGAAAAAGCTTTAAATGCCACTGAAAGCCCAGGCATCTTTCATGAAGCTAGTTTTAATTTATTTTTGGACTTGATTAATAGTTACTGCAATATTTGCCTTGCATGATTTTTAATGGAATGCTTAAAAAAACCCCACTTATTTAATATGTGATCCCTTCTGTGTAATTATGCTGTCATACAATGTCTTTTGGTGAGAATGAACTAGAACAGTTTTACCCAGAATTGTTTGGAAGACACCAGTGTGGAAAGCAAAGATGACTCACAGTGCCTTGAAGGAAGAACAGCTAGCCGTTAACCACAGAGCATGGCATTATCTCTATGACAAAGCTGGCTGAGAACGCCAGTTTATTTTCCACTTTGCTGTTTCAGAGGGGAAAAAAGTACTGCAGAGAAATATTGGCTCTTTAAGCAATTTTGATAATCCTGTCAACTTTATGAGTTTAGAACAGGTAGCACGGGAGGCATGTGAATCAAAATAAGGTGGTAGTTCCCATCTAGAAAGCATCATTATTTTTATTTGATGAATAAGTACATACGAAATATTCTCCTTATTTTTATTGGACTCCTCTGAGTGAATAAACTTGTTTGCATAACAAGAATGTGGTATGTGATAGAGCACAAGATTAGATAATATTTCTGCATAAATTTATTTTCTGTGTCTGTATTCTTATTTCCTTAGTAATATCTACATGGCATGTGTTTCTACTGCAGGCAGTTTGCCAGATGCCTGTAAATAAGGAATGTCTATTGCAAGTGAAATAATAAGTATCTCTTCTCAGTTGTTTTCCATTTGCATTTAGTGAAGTAGTGTTCTTGTTGGTGAAGGTGGCTCAACTTTATAGGCAGAATTAGGTGAAAAACGCAGCAGTTAAATCTTCATTTTTATTTCTTTAAAATAAAAATCTATCTTTCAAAGTATATGTTGAATATTTTCTTTTAGGGACGTGTTTCATTTAAATCAGCTTGACATCTCTTTTAATGTCTAGTGGCCTTCAGTTTCACTTGCACAGAAAATACAGTAAGAAAGGGGTTAGCTTCCATTTTGAGTCCTACTTCTTTTCCTCACCCGTCACCTTCTGAAAGAGGTAAAGACTTATTACTGCTATGTGGTGCATTTTACCTGGACCTGTTCTTGTGTAGATCTGGTGCTCCACTTCTTTCTATGTCATGGTGCAAGCTTGGGTATCAAACTCGAGCCACGTTCATTGTTTCTGCCAAGGAGAAGGTGAAAGACCTCATCAAATACTGGATTTGGCATGTGGGCTGCCAGTTGTGCCAATTACTTTACTTCATTTAGTAAAAAGAAGAAAAACGAATGGTATAGATAGGAGCAGTATTTTGGGATTGGCCACAGGAGAAGTCAAACTGAAGGTTGCATCGGGATTGTTATTTGGTGTCCAAGCATCTGAGAAGGAAGGCGCTGAAGAACCTCTGTGATGAGGAGATTGGAATTGCTTTCAGGCTGGCAGGGTATTGCAGGCATATTGTCTTGTGGGCAGGAAAAAGCCCTGGGTGAAAACTAAACCTGTAATTTAGTCCACTGGTTAATAGTGAAATGTCTGGATGACTTCATTTAGCAATGACTATCAAGGTGTGAATCTCCTTTGCCCTGATGAAACCACCTGAATCAGTGATTGGTGGTTGGCATGGTCTGTGAGAAGGTGTTAGTCTGCTTTCTAAGCTCCTTCCTGCTTGGGAGAAGTTGATTTGGGGTGTTAGTATTGTGGGAGACATCCACTGGGCTCTCAACAGATTACTATCTGTTGAACAAACATTTTTTACACCTGTAATTTCAATAATAAGTGATTTCTCTTTCACTTTCTACCCCTCCCACCCTGTATTTCAGTGAGTGGTATGCCAGAAGATGAGCTTTCTTTAGATATGTAAACAAGATGATGTGGTGCAAATTACAGAAGATTGCAAAGACTTGATTTAGTTTTCTCTCTGCTGTGAGCAAAGGGAAACTATTTAAGAATTAACGCTCTTGGGTTCTTTATTTCGACTAAGGAGCTGTTCTGTTGAGGTTGATTATTTCACATGCCAGTGGTTGAGAGGCAGCATCAGATTATTCCTGCTGCTACCGTGAATGTGCTTATTTATTCTATCTTCCCTTCTACTGAGGATAATTTGGGCTTTAATCTTCCCTCCTGTCCTCACCTTGTTTAGGCAGCTGATGAATAGGAACGCTTCCTGTGTCTCAAATGTTTTATATAGAGTCTGATGGGGGGACCACAGGCTCTACAAGAGTGACCCTGCATATAATTCTTTTGTATTCTCGAGTCTTTTTCCACCTAGAAACTGCTGCTGGTAGGAGAAAATATTGAAGTGTTTCAGAGTTGCAAAAAAAGAAACAAAGAAAATTCGAGGTTGATTTCAGGTCTGTATATGGCAGAAGGGGAACTTGCGGGGGGGAAGCAAATTTTTTTTGTTGGTCACGGTGCTCCTTGTGATTACGTGGATGTGTACATATGGAGTGAGCACATGTGCAGGCACTTCATACAGAGAGAGCACATACATAGGCCATATGTTCATTATTTTAGAAGTTTTGTTTTCTCTTGCATTTTTGTCAAGCTTTTAACAGGGCTATTTTAATTGGGATTAAATATAGCTATGTAGGGCAGTAACTAAGGTACAAATCCAGTGTTTTCCTCCTCGCCCTCTTATGTGTCAGCAACATTCCTTGTGCTCATTCTCCACCAAGAAATTAGTTTCTTTTAACTTAGAGCCTGTTGTGAGGAGGAGAGGAGATTGCAGCATTCCTCCAGGCATGGTGGGGCTGGGTTTCATTTACAAATTTTGTCCAGAGTTGCAACACACTACACTGTACTTACCATGTACCAGGCTAAGCTGGCATGTAAACTTAAAAATAAACTGAAAAAGCACTACTGCAGTCCTATACCTGTGCACACAAATGCAAAAGTGAGCCTTCTGTCTGTCTTCTTAAGTTCAGTATTTATGCATGGCTTACAGAAACAGTACATGTTTAGTTTGGTTCCTAGAAGAGACATATATACAATGTCAGTAAGGTCAAACAATTTTGCTGGTTTGGCTGTGAAGTAATTTTGAAATGTATTTTAAAGATACAGGACTCAAGACAAAAAGATGTGCACAAACAGCATTTGTATCTATAGGAAGAAATAATTTTCTGTGATTTGCATATCAGTCAGCCCTGGTTTTAACACTCATATGAACTATGTTTTTCAGTGTTTGAATGGTCAGGTGTGCCCAAGTTTCTCGCAAAGTTCTAAAGTTCCTGTTCAGTGTTTTATTATTGCAAATACCTAGGAAGATTTTTTAAACTGCGTATTTTGTATGTCAAAGAGTATGTAAATAAAAATAGAAAAAAGAAAACAAAAGAGACACCTTTTGTATTCATGGACCTAGTAAATAAAATGAAGAATAAGGATTGCTGATGATTCTCTGCTTCGTTAGCTACTGTCTCCTTTCTTGTTCTCTGTGGTTCTGTTATCTGCAAAAACATTTAGATTAGTGCGTTAATTAGTTTATGTTAACCAGCAGAGGGCTTCCACCTCAAAGCAAACAGCCTTATCCTTTCTGCAGTGTCTCTGGTATCCTCTTAATCAGAGAAGTGGGAAATAGACATTTATTTAGTTGTCTTAGGATACTTCCCTGCTGGCAGAATGATCCTCAATTACATGTTAATAAATTTTTTAGTACAGTTTGTTTTTAACAGGTTTCCAGTTACTTTTAATACAGATGTCAGCATTTTCACAGGAAATTTGGATGATCCAGTAGAAGCTTTTCATGCTTCACCAAAATCTTCTGTTTCTAAATTTCTAACGTAACTGGCACATTGCAAAGTTTCTGTGCATATTTAGGTATTAAAATTGTTTTGAGCCCCTCCTTAGTGTGAACATAGCATATGCTGAGCAAAATGGTAGCAGAGGGTAAACTGATCTTACAATTGAGATTAAAGTAGTGCAAGTTGTGTTTATAAAACCAGAATTTTTTTAAACCCATGGGATCAATGTAGAATATTCAAGAACAAAGAGAAAATATATGTGCAGACAGAATATTAAAGAAAGTATGAGCTTTTATGGGAGGTCAGAGCTGCGCGACGAGATGTAGGGACTGGTTTGATTTGAAGCATCCTTCTTGTCAGCTGGGCTGGCAGTTTGGGGTGGGTGGGTGCCTGGTGAAGTAAGGGTCAGTGCAGTGTGGTTCAGAAGGCACTGAATGCTGCCTGAGTGCTGTAGCACCTCTCCAGTTTCTCTCCCAGACTCTGTAAGTGACTTCTTGTGTCTGATCTGTTGTTGATAACTTCTGGTGATTCAATGAACAGATGAGTGAAAAAGCCCCTCACAGTCCTTTCTTCAGACAGACATCTTCTCTGTACTCAATAATTCCATACTTAGTAAATTTTCCCAGCCTATCAGCACTTGAGTTTGTGTTGGCTAACATTTGTGAGCAAAGTCCTTCCCTGGCCAAGCCTCATCTTTGGAGGGGAGGTGACCCTATGGTTAGGAGATTTCTTTAGAAAAGACTTTGTGTAACGAAAGCTAAGAGCACCCCAACGCAGGAGAACTTAAGTAGGAATCCAGGTGCTGACTACAGACAGTGGGAGCTTTTAGCGGAGCTGTCTTAATTAGTGAGTTGTCACGCCCGAATCAAAACCCACTAAAATAGTTAATTACATTTTGAGCAGAGACAATAACAGCTTCCCGTAAGCAGGCTGCTGAAAGATAAATCACAACGGTGTGCCACGGTGCCTGTGTGGCACCCCGGGCGATGGGCGCTGCATCCCTGCTGCATCCCTGCTGCCACCTGCCGGCACGAGCCGCTCCCGCGGGTCCTGCGCTGCTCCTGGTCGGCAGCGCTGCCTGGGAGACACCCAAGGTTTTACTTACACGGGGCCCGAAAGCCACCAGAGCTCTGTTACTCGTCCCCTTCGATTGTACGGCGGCATCAAACCTCACGTCAACACCAGCGTGCTGGGAGAGCAGAAGTTATTTTGCCAATATATATAAGATGCTTCATTTGGAAAATAATTACTGGCTGCCACGAGGCAAAACTCATCTGTGTATAGGCCAGGATGAAACTTTAATGCAGTTTGAGCTCTTTCCTCCTGTACCCCTCAGATTATTATAGAATCATTGGAGTTGGGAAGGACCTCAAAGATCGTCGAGTCCCACCGTTAATGCAGCACCACCAAGTCCACCACTGCGCCATGCCCCCAGGGGTCATATCTTCAGGTCTTTTAAATACCTTCAGGCTATCCATCATACTCTTACCCAGCAAAGCTCAGTATTTGCCATCAGTGACTGCCCAACTCCTTGTATACTTGGAAGCAAATTTTCTCTGAAATTTGGGGTTTTCATCAGTTCTGGAATTATGCTGATGAAGAAAACCAAAAGTTCATGAATATATTTGTACCCAGTTGAAGCAGGTGGGTGTCTCATACACAGTTAACTTACCTGCTCTCTTGGCATCACACAGTTTTAGAGAAAGACTGTATTTTTTCCCAGACAATTCTGATGGTGTTTCTCCCCCTGTTACAAATAACCTTTTTGCTAATAACCAAATTGTGTCAGCACCTTGTTTGTGTTCCTTGCTCGATTCCCCTTTGACAGTAAGAGTGGTTGTTATCCCTACATGCAGCCGGTGTTGAAGAGAGAACCGGGTCCAGGTTTGCCTAGCACTTTATAGAAACTCTCCCCCTGGTTTTACAGAATTTCCTTATCAATGTGCAGCTATTAAGTCAGAGAAAACATTGTCTGCCCTGATGCAGGGAGTCCTTCTGGGGTACAGAAGTCAAAGGGAGGTAGGGAGAATCTGATGACAGGTGCATCCTATAGACCTGTCCAAAAGCTGGTTTATCCTCTGCAGGATAAAACATTGTCTACAATCTCATTTCCCTCCCCTCCCCCATTTTTTTCTCTTTTGGACTTAATAAAGTTTGAAATGTGGATGGGATGCTTGAAGAGGTCCTACAATACAGAACTCTCTCCTCTTTTAGATGCCCATTTTTGGTATGGTGTATTTTGAAGTTGGAAAAAGAAAACCCAAAAGGGTAAAACGGGTAGCAAAACAGAAATTAAATTTTCCTTTGTAATTAGAGAATTCAAAGGCTCTGTAAGGGTTGTGATAGAAACAATTAATAGGCATTGCTTTTGTGTGAGATGGGGCCTACTTAAGTAGGTCACAAGGCTGGTAGCCAGGAGACCTACTTTCTTTTCTTAGCTTTGCTGCTTATCCTTTCTGTGATCTTGGGCAAGTAACTTCATTTTTGATCCTTTTCTTTCTTTACTATTTTTTTCCCCTCGCAGGTCCATTCACACTGAGAGAGGGTTTCTCACTTACATGCTCTGCACAAAAAGGGACACAACCTTGACTGGAACTTTGAGCCCCTGTTGTGATAGCAAAATGCTCCCCGTGGATGATTTGCTGTAAATAATCATGCAGGAATATGGATTACTTTGTGGATTTCCTACATCAGCATTTCAGAGGGTACCTGTAAAAGAAAACAGGCATGCTGTAGATAAAGACCTCCATTGGAGGACAGGTTGACAAGGTTACAAAACTCACTGGAATTCCCACTCATATCTGCCTAGAGATGATGAGCAGGGTTCGGGAGGTGACCATATGTAATGGATCTGGTGGTGTTGGGGCAGTTTCTGGGATGGAGGGTTTCTTGGAGCTGCTGTGGGCACCCTGCACCTTTTGCTGGCTGCAGCAAGAGCTGTGTAGCAAAGGGTTGAGTCTGCAGGCAAGGTGTTTTCAATAGGCTTTTGACGGTGCTTAATCTAAATGGCTTTATGACTGGCTGGTGATGAGTTGTTACCACCTGAAGGAAAACACCCAGGAGAGCCTGAGAGAGAGGTATCCTCTCGGCTGTTGGAGCATTTGCCTGTCCCAGGAAGCTGTAATTGTGAATCATCCATGTTACTGTCTCGTTGAGTCATGAGAAATGATAGACTAGGAAACGTAGGAATTAAATTAACATGTGAATTGTGCCAAAACCCACAGCTCAACCAAAACCAGAAAATGTCTGTGGAGTTTTGGGGTTGGTTTTTTTCTTCCTGCTTTGTTGATTTTTTACACTGAACCGAAACCTTTTCTGTGAAACTTTTTTGTTGTCGTTGTTTTTTGCTGGCCTTAAGGGAATGCAGTGGCTGTGAGCCATGTATGTGTGTTTGCTTAACAACTTTCAGAGAATTCTTTGACGATCAGGCTGTGATAGATAGTAAAAATCTTGATGGCATGTGAGGCTATGCATTATTCACTTCTAAAAGTAAAAAAAAGAAAAAAAGGCAGGGGGGAGGAACCAGTTTAGCTTTCTGCTTCAAACTCTATGTTTCTTATGTGATTCCATCTTGGAGTTTTTTTAACTGAGATGGGCTTGTATTAAGTGAAACAAAAATAATGCCTTAATCTTTACATACATAACCTGGAAAATATGACGCCTATATACTTGTATGACGTCTTCATAAGGGAGAAAATAGTCAGGTTGGAAAATTAGCCAAGCTTATTAGAAGGGTACCATTTTTTCTTTTAAATGGCTTTGTAAAGCATTTTACATGATTAAATTTAATCCTCTAAAATGTGTCAGATGCTAAAGTTTCCAACTCTGTGGCCTTGCGCTTGGGTACTGATTAAGGCATGGATTAACCTTCAGCAGTTATTCAATATGTAGTCTTTCAAATGGCAATTACTATTTTCTCCTGATCTTGGATCATTTACTTTTGATGCACATGTACAACAATGTACGATGTACATGGATATGAAGCTTCTTGTCACCTACAAATAAAAAGTGTTACGTGGTAATGACAAAGTTGTGATGTATCACAGTGGATCTTTTCTTGCAATCTAATGATGCCAAACTCTGAGCAAAGCATTGCACCACTGTGTTTACAATAACAGTGGAAGTGTTATGGTCAATCACCCGCAGCACTGTTTCCTCCCTTGCATCACAAAGTTGTGACTTGGCAAAACAATATGATGGCAGAGGTCCAGACAGGTCAGGAAAATTCCTAAAATTAAATTGCTCCCTAGACTCCAGGCAAGTTTCTGGGATTTACCCTGGCATTTTGGGTTAACCTGAAACAGTTTGCTTCTAGTTGGTTCCTCTAATCTTCTGTTTCTAACTAGTACAGTGGAGGGGAGATGACTGTGATTCTGGAGTTCCTACCAGCGTTTTTATACATCTGGCTCTGTATAATTTAGCCAGTAATAGCTGTGGTAGTTTACAGTTCTCTGTACTTTTCAGTACTAACAATTCCAAATGTTTGCTCTTTCTTAAATGAGTTGACTTGAAGCATGGTCCATGATTCTTTCATTTTTACATTAAATCCTGCCCATTTGTACATGAACCACCCTCAAATGGATATTCTAGTGTTTGAGTCTCTAGGGATATGTCACTCCACATTCTCTAAGTCTTCTTTTAAGCAAAAGGTATAAAGAATAAAAATGAAACAAACAACCCAGACCTACACAGGTCTCATGTCTCATGAGGGATGTGGAGTGGTGCCTGTTAACAAAGACAAAAAACTCCGGACTAGAGGAACTTCATGACATAGTGAGAACAGCAAATGTTAGCGTTGCAGGCACCCCTGCAGCCCCCTCCACAACCCCGCTACACCACCACTGACTTTGGGAAGTGGTGCAAGACTCGAGAATGTACATATGCATTACCTCGTCGGGCGAGGTCAATTTAAATGCAGCCTATTAAATTATTTACAGAAGACAGTTGGCCAACCCATTGTGCTGTGTTAGTGGGAGACAAAGGTCACTTTGGTGTGCCTCGTTGATTCATAGGGTAATCTGATACAGTACTTAGCTTTTTGCCTCCCAGTCAGTGGGTTAAACCTTATCCTCTTATTATGAGTCAGAGAACCATAACTTTTCAGCAAAAGCTGGAGCCTTTGTTTTTAATGGTTTTGAAGAGGGCTGTGCAGCAGAATCCAGAGGTCTGGGGCGTGTTCTGCGATAGTGTAAATCTGAGTGACAGCTTGGGAGCTGGAACACTGTACCCTTGTTTTCTTAAGCTGCTTGTCCTTTTGCTAACATAATCTGCAGCCGTTAGGAAGTTAAGACATTAATGTTTATTCTTCAGATAGGTGGCATATTTTTGTATTTTGATTTTGGGACTTTTTCCCCTCTCTGGATTCCTCACTACCAGCATCTCCTTGAGGAGTCACTGAGTTGATTTTACTGGTGTCTTACACATTTGAGTCTATTTTTGCGGGCTTTTTTGTTAACTTACATCTTGGTGACAAATTCTGTCAAAAACCATGGGTATTGGGGTGCCTTGGTATAATGAATTTCTGTCTGCTTTAGAATGCTCCCTTTGCCTATCTACCCATTGCAGGCTTATTCCCGCCCAGGAGCAGACTTGGTATTGGCATGCAGGGCAAGCACTGCAGCTTTCAGTAGTGCCTGACCTTTTAAAACCTTCACACCATGGAGTTCTTTTCCCAGCTGCTAGTTTAAAGAGAAGGTGGCAGAATGTAACACAGGTGGTAGTGAAACCTGTTTTATGAGCTGCAGTGACCCCAGTGGGAGCCTGGTCACTAAATATCTGGTCATGCACAGATTTTATATCCATGCACTTGCATTTAGTTTCTTTTTAAATGTGCCACCAGTTACAGGGGCACTAATGTTTTCAGCACACTGTTCAGGATGCTTGTGGTGTGGACAAGCTCCAGGATTTTATTTTCCCTCTCACCAAGTCCACAGAGGTGCACAAGTGCTTTCCTATTTCTGCACACAGAGTTCAGAAGTTTGTGCTGCCACTGAGCTGGCTGAGGAAAGGAGGAGTTTTGCTTTGGTGGTTGTGCTTTTCGGAGAGCGAGCCTATCATATTTCACTCTAATCCTAAGCGATAGCCACGCAGTCGATTTTATTGTTAAGAGAGCCTTCCTGGAGCTCCTTCACCAGGCTGTTCACTAAGGGAGAGCAGGGCAGCCAGAATGAAGAGGCAGAAGTGTGTTCAGTCCATTGTCCGTCATGAGCTGTGCCATGCCAGGGAGTGATCTCTGCCTGCTCTTCCCTCCTCGTGGGCTGTTTCTGATGAGCCAGAAGAGAGGACTGAATCGCATGCGAGCTCCTGCAAAGTGATGCCAAGGAGAGGAGTGGAACTACAGCTTTTGTTCTTGAGTGGAGAATGGGGAAAACATATGCCTTAGTGCTGTATTCTGCTCAGCTGTTACATGCTTCTCTGAGCTGCTGCAAGGTGCCACTTTTTGCTGCTTTTCTCCCCTTTGTTTTCTTTGGCAGCTCCCTAAGCGCTGTATCAAAACAGCTTCAGGGGTGCTGCGCTGGCACAGTGACCTACCTCCATACTGGTGCTGGTTTAAATGCAGTGAGAAGAAACCTGGACTGAAGTTGGATTGAATTTGTTTAGCCTCCCACGAAAACCACTGCAAAAGGGGACAGGAACAATTTCAGAAAGGTCCATTTGGAACTGATGCCAGTAGCTGGCTTGAAACAAAATGAAAAAGGAGTGTGTTTCGAGATCTTTCAAACTCAAACAAAACCCAGGCTCCCTCTCTCGTGCTGTCAGCTGGATAAATTTCTCCTCCTTGTCAAGGCAGACAAAGAGATTGTTTCGCAGCGATGGTGAACTCTCCTCCATGTGCCTGCAGCAGGTAGACGAGGATGACGAGAACTGGACCTACAGGAGCCAGCAGAGAAAAGGTGACCCGCTTTCTCCTTAACCCTTGTGATTGCTGCTCAAGTGTCAGCCCCTGCTCCATGCTGCTCCATCCAGCTGCTCGGGTCCCACCAGGCACCGGGAGCTGCAGGTGGGGGAGGAGGAGGAGGAGGAGGAGTGAGGCGGCACAAAAGCCAGGGCGCAGCAGTGACACGCCAAGTCTTTTTTGGGGGGGATTGAAACTGTGAAAGCTCATAGTAATCAGCGGGGAAAACCTTTAATTTCCCATCTGGCCAACTTAAAAATACTGATTGTGTGGGGCGTAGGTAAGTTTTGTTTATGTTTCTTGTAGCCAGCAGTCACTGGTGACAGAGCCTTTGGGCAGGTGCTGCAAGAGTCTCTCCTCAAAATGTGGAACCAAAAGCCATTTAAGACTCTACTTCTAACAGACTGGGTAGCTTTTTGGATGACTATCTCATGGTCCTGCTGAAAAATTTTAGGCGTATTTTGTTTTATGAGGGCAGATAGAGAAGCGGTCCCAGATGCAAAATAAAAGAGAAGATGAGATAATGATGGGAATTGCTCCACAGAGAGAAGGATAGACATCTAGAATATGAAATAGGCAGATCTGAATGAACCTTTGAAATACTCAAACCTGGAGTGTATTTTATATGAGATTTTGAAAAAGTACTTTTATTTTTTGTGTTCTCTTTTGAAATGGAGTTTGTCAGGTATTTTTTCAAACATACCTTATATCAAAATAAATTTCAGAAGTTTGCTCCTCTGAGATGGTGAGTTACCATTAGCTGGCTGGCAGGCAATGGGAGGTGTGTGTGTGGTTAAAAATACTTAATAAAGCCAGTGGTTTGGTAGTAATTTCTCTAGTGCTGCCAGAGAACTAGTTTGTTAATACAAAGTGTAAGGTTGACTCAGTTTTGCTGTGAGGTCACTTTTGTAAGAGCAGGCAGGCTCACCAGTGGCATTTGAACTTCAAAGGGCCTTTTATTTCTTTTCATTTCTGGGAGCAGTTAATAGCTATTTGACCAGAATTTCACTTCTGAGTCAGAATAGATTGTGGCTTTAGTAAATGGTTTGTATGCAGGAACACTAACACAGGATGTATATGCCTGTGCTTTGCTCCCAGCACACTAGGAGACAATTTTAATCTGTGCTTTGAAGTTTATTTTTTAACCTCCTTTGTTGATGAAAAACTTCTAAAAAGGGAGTTTGCATTTGCAATCAGTGATCAATTTTTACTTCTGATTTTTGATATGTTGATATTGCACAGCAGTGTCAGATAAATTTCTAACACCTGTGGGATCTTGCATGCAGTGGATTAGAACCACCCAGCCCTGTTGCTGGGTGCTATGTAACTTCCATAAAGTTTCTTGTGCTGCTTTCCTTAGCCTATGCTCATGCCACAAGGCAGAGATGGGAAAGGAAGCTTTACTGATGGATTAATAGTGTATTAATTTTTCTGACTAATTTACATAAAGAACCCATTGTACAGGCTGGAGGGGGAGGGCAGAATTCCTCCCGTAATTGGTCAGCAATCTATGAAAGCCTCCCTGCCTCCCTACAGAGGAGATGACAATATGTTGCTTTTGAAGGGAAGGTGAAGGGAGGCATAGATTATGCAGGGCTTATTTCCTCTTTGCAGAGCACAGTTTGACTCAACATGTAAAATCTGCCTGGATCATGAATCTAACTGTGCATTTCTGTCTGACCAGGATCCTCTGCCAAGCTGGTAGGGATTGTCAGGGCTGAAGGGTGAAGTGTGGGGTTATATACTCAGGCAGGAGAAATTTGTCATGGCTGCAAGTGTTTTACCCTGGGTTGCGAGTCAGGCTTGCACAGTGTTGGAACAGTTTGAGGATCCGTACCTGGCAGAGTTGTCATCTTGGGTTTGTGTTCAAAGGCACAACATGTGTGATAAATGGCCTCTTGTGTTCTCGAATTAATTTGCTCCACTGGATTGTTGCGTTACTGCTTGCCAACCTTTGCAAAACTGAGGGCTCAAAACTGTTTTGGTTTTGATGCTTGAATTAACCACATCACTTCAATTAACATAAACCAGAAAGAAGAGGCACAGCAGACTGGAAGGATGTCTAGTTTTTTATACAAAACCAAACTGACTGTTTTAATCTAGATGGAATTTTAATAGTCTTTTAGCTCTCAGAATAGTTTTTCTTTGAGTTCTTCCTCAGGTAAATTGGTGAAAAGGTAAGTCAGACAAATCATTGTCTCTCCTTCCAGCTTTTCCTTCACCGAACTGTTAGTATAAAGGCAGGAGCGTTAACAGAAGCTGGAAATTAAGGGATTGTTGTTGTGCCTTCTGAGCTCCTTCTCTTCCTGTCTTTTTAAAGCTCATATTCTTTTGCCGCTTCATTGCTCTTCCCGGCTCATATTGCTTTCCCACGAGGCTGCTGGGTGACAGGCACAAGGCAGCATGTGTTGCGTGGTATTTCAGCAGCAAAGTGGCTAATCTGCCTTGGCTACAAACGGGAGCTTGCACACAGTAGCGAGCAGCGAGATTGGCTGGATTTGTCACTTTAAAATGAGCAAGAAAAACAAAAGTAAACGGTAACTATGAACCTGGGGCACACCCTCATGTCCTGCCCATGTGGAAGTCAGAGGCTGCTGCTTTGTTCTTCATTTCTAAAGTGTACACAACAGTGCAGAGTGTTTTGGAACTGGTAGCACCAATAAGACTTCACATTTGATAAAGCTATTAATGAAAGAGATGGGTAAAATAAAGGTTTGTTGTTTGAAACATTTCTTGCTCAGCCTTTTTACTCCTCAGTCAGCTGAAGGCCCTTTGAAATGAGGGCACCCTGTAACTCTCGTGTTTCTTCTCTTTAATCTGAATTTTTAGCTCAGATTTCTTACTTTTTGGAGTAGGAGGTATTTTAAAACAGAAAGTCAGAGCATTTTTTTCCTTTAAAAACTACATTATTGAAAAAAGACTGAGAGAGGTATTCTTTGAAACTGAAGCA
Organism: Dendrocincla tyrannina; assembly: GCA_035047865.1. NCBI lineage: Eukaryota > Metazoa > Chordata > Aves > Passeriformes > Dendrocolaptidae > Dendrocincla > Dendrocincla tyrannina. The sequence continues at coordinate 50,730,191 of JAWWMP010000116.1, read as the reverse complement.
AAGGTGCTTGTGTGTGTTGCAAAGAGTTTCTGACCTGTGGAAGAATGTGAGTTGTTCATGTGAGCCTGTGCCGCTTACCATGAGTAAGACACAGAAAGTTAACTTTGAATAGCGATAACACGAGTTAGTTCATGGCACAGGTCTCACAATATTTACTTGGATTTTGCAGAAAAGGAAATGAGTCACATTGCAGCATCAGAATATCTGACCAAGTTTTGCTGATTTTTTTTTTCTTTCTTCTTTCTTTCTTCCTTCCCATCAGTTTTGGGTGTTGGAAAAGGAGACCTTGTGCTCACAGCTCTAGGCCGCGTTGCCTTTATGGCTGGTATTGCTGATCTTCCTGCCATGCTGCCAGGGATGCAGAGAAAGGGAAGATGTGTCTCTGGAACAGCTGAATATGCCTGTTCCTTCCAACAGTGATCTGCTGGCCAGGTGTTGGAGAAGCACAACTAGGAGTCAGGTCTGGCCGCAGGTGGCAGTGCATCAGAAGTGTTACCCAATGGGGAGGTTTTCCCTGCTCTCCCCTCAGTTTCTGTCCCTGCTTATTGCTCTGATTTTTTTACCCACTCCCTCCATTTCACTTAGTTACTTTCCAGTCTTTCTGCAGCGTGAGAAAGTTAAAAGCCTTGGCTGTGTTTCACTGCAGGCTGTACTACCTGGAAAACTTATTTGGAGTTATGAGTCAGAGAAACCTTGTTTCTCAGGTAACTGCTGTGTTTTGATGACTGATCAAACCCATTTCAGAAGGTGGCAGGCACTGGCTTTCTGCTGGCCAAGTCTCAGTCTTTAATATCAAAGCATGTGGAATGCCCCTTTTTTTTCCCTTGCAAAACCAGTGTAAATGTGAAACTTTGTTTCAATGCTAAAAGTCCTTTAAATTCCTAAGTAACTACTTGTGGGCTCAGCCTTTAGTTTCCTTGCGGGGCGTCTGATGGAAGTAATCCTGAGGTCCAGATGACAACTCTGACCAAAGGTGTTAGTTAACTTCCCAATCACCCACGGCTTATCAAGGTCTGAGAACATCACACTTACCAAGGCATCAGATCTCCATAAACTGAACAATACTGAACTTCTGTCACAATAGCAGTATTGACACTGCCTTATTACATCAATAAAAATTATGTTCTTTAGTTATGCCTCTACTACCTGTGGTTGGTTCAAACATGTATTGCATCAGATGAGTTTTTCTTCGCATAAGAGTGACAGAGTTGGAACTCTACCTTTGTTTTCTGTAATTCTAAGAAGTTTGTATTTTCAGTGCTTTCTGTAGAAAGTCAGGGTAGGGATAGGCAACCCTGATGTTATCTAACTGCAGTGTCAGAGCATCGCTTCAGTCTTTAGTCCAAATAATTTTTAAATTCTGTTTTTTTTAAGTCATGAATGCAATTTATGAGGGAGTTTTGGGAACAGGGCAGTAATCACATTTCTTTTTTTTAGTAATGAGAATGTAAGAGTACCAAGGATTACTAAGTCCCTATAAGTAAGATTACTGAATCCAGATTTCTTGTTGCTATTCTAATGTAAAACCAATTTATGAGGCTCTTTTTTCCTGTATATTTTTTCATAAGATCTTGGTGTTAGTAGGTGGAAAAAGTCTTGTCAGTTACTGCATAGATAAAGGCCCACAAACCCAAAGGGAGCTGTTAGCATTTGTAGAAGCCATAACAAGTGATGGATTGTATGTTGGGGCGTGTGTGTCTGTGAAAAGGATTCTTGAAGCTTTGGGCAAGTCCATAAATAATCATTTATGGAAACCTCAAAAGGCATTTGTGTAAGAGGCTGGAATAACTCCAAAACACATATCGTGTGCTTTATATACCTTTTTGTGAAAGACTTGTGTAGGGTTTTTTTTTTTAATAAATTAATGTTTATTTGTAGACATGCAGCTTTGTATATATAAGCACACATATACAAATCTGAATGTTTAAAAGGAAAAAATAATGAGAGATTTGATCCAAAGGCCAGTGTTCTGTCTTCTCATACCTTTTTCCTTTTACATGTTGTAGGTTCTGTATGCAAAGATAAAATTGGATATAGTTCTATGTATTTGCAATGATTTGTCTTTATGGTTAAGTTGACATCTTAATATTTGTAGTTGGAACTGTTGAACATTGTGCTTTTATGGAATCACAGCTGAGGCAGAGATACTATTTACATTACTGAAGTGTGTACTGTTTGTCTTAGCATGTTTGTATTGTGGCACAGCAACGGGTTCTGTAAAACTTTCATGCTATACAGTGGCAACCAAAAGTTTTCATGCTGGTGTAAAACAGCTGGGAACAGTCGAAGTCATGCATTTAACTACAGCTTGAAGTAGCAACTTTTGCATGCTTGTACATAAATGCAAATTTAATCAAAACTTTGCTGTCTTTCCCATATCTTCTGGTAAATATTGAAATAGAAGGGAATCTGAAAGTGGGTTTACTAAACAAAAATTTGTAAGCTACAGAATCAAGTTTAAGTTAGAAATGTTGTAGAACTTACATCTCTACTTTTGCTTTATCAAAAAAACATGGATCCAGCTATCGTGGTTATTCTGTCTATAAAATTCTTGCCAAATACCAATCCTTTGCTATTTTGAAAGTGCAAATATGTTGTATTCAAAGAAAAAAAAAAAAGGAAATTCTTTATCATCTGATCAAAATTTTCCAGGTAAAAATAGAAAGAAGAAAAAAGTTTTGCCATGACCTTATACATTTGCTGCAGTCCTTCCTTCTTTTCTGTCTGCTACCCCAGTGTGTCTTTTCCTCTCCTGGAAGTAGTGACTGGAGAAAGAACTGCAGTCTGTGCTAAAGGACATTTCCCAGAGAATTTTTTTTTTTTTTTGAAGAGTAGTGGCTGGTTTCACTGTCTACTCCAAGAATCATAACCTCTTACTAATGTAAGTTTACTGTGTTGAAGAGTCTTAACCTCTCAGAGGACTGTGGAATGTTTTTTGTTAGGATGAAGGAGCTGAAAGAAAGAACAGGCTTGTATGGTGTTGCTGTGGGGCATCTGTGTGTTAGAGCTGCTGTCTGGGAAATGAGCTTTTGTTAGGCAAAGGGGAAATGACCTGCTGGTGTGTGAGAACTGCCGGGGTAGGTGCCAGTTCTTTCTGGGCAGCTCAGTGCTGCTGTGAAGTAAGACCCTGAATGCTTTTACCTTTGGTTGCACACCTTGAATTTCACGTCTAGAGCGGCTCCAGTCAGAGTTTTCTTGGCTGGTCACTGTAGAAGACTACAGTCTTTAGAAATGCAAACAAATCGAGTAGCACCTGACGTAGCCGTGTGTTTCCAGTTACAAGGACATAGCAGTTTGTCTTGCAGTTTAGTTGTACTGTGCCGTTCGGATTAGCACGGTAGCTCATGCAGTGCTCTGCATAGCATGGCATGTCCTTTGCTTGCTTCTTTGCAGTCATGAAGAAACGCATGGGATACTGTAGTTTTCCTTCTAAGAGTGTATTGTTTTGACCTTATGAATGGTTTCCAGTTTTATTTCATAATGCTTGAACTTGTATATACTTTTATACACTTTATATACTTTTTCCTGTTCCCCGAATCCACTCTGATGTCTAGCTCATCCTTAGGCTGAAAACTTGGGGCAAATGTTTACCCTGGAGTAGGGATCAAAACTGATGTCTCCTGACCGTCTCATTTTATTCTTAGCTAGCTGTATTTTATAAAGCAGACTGGATGTTTTCCAGCGATTGTATGCACTGTTTGAGCTGAAACAACATGCTGTATGTGCTCTCCTGTGCACTGCTCATCAAGTAATGGAATACATTAAAATTTCTGTTTCTGTGTAGTTGTTAGCCAGTGGGTTCGTGAATTCCCCTCTAAAACTGAGAGGACTTCTGTCTCCGGCATGGTTATAACTCACCATTCTGGCAGGACATTGCAAATATGACAGCTACTTGTTTTTCCTCCACTCTGTTTACAAATGAAAAGAGAATGAAGTTGAAGGTTAAGAATGTGGTTAACCTACTAAAGTTGATGAAATTTGAGAGTGTATTTAGCTTCCATTATAGTATTTGGAAAAAATGAAAAAGTGGGTTTGATTGCCTGGGATTGAAACTGTGAAATGCATTTTCTTCTTGTCTTTCAGCTGCAGAATCTCAATAAAATTAAAGCAATGAAGCTCTTTATTCTCCATCCACTTGTATTTTGTTTGTTTCTTTTTTAATGCAATTTATCTACCAGCCTCTTTCCCATTTGTAAGTAGAAACCTCTGTGTTCTCTTCCCACCCCCCCACCCCCCCTGGGGAATTGAAATGTAAACCTCAAAGTTATAACTTATTGTGCAGTTTGTTGTTCAAAAGCCTGAGCTGAAGTGATAGGTTAAAATATAAGCCTTATGTGCTTATGAAATCGATGCAAGGTATATTTTCAGCGTGTGAGAGCATGTAGGTTGGACACTTAAGAGCATGCCTTTTTTTCCACCTCAAGGAAAGGTAATTAATATGTACACCCTCTGCTCCTTCTAGAGCTTCCCTTACATATGTCACGGTGGCTTCTGCTTGGCACTTTATCTCCCTGAAGCAGATGGATTCCCAGGACATTGAGTCTCGGTGAACTTGCAGTGTTTCAAAGGCAATGATGAGCTGTGAATTAGGTGCGTTGCATCACTTAGCCATTCGCACAAGAGATGTGAGAAGTGCGTGGAAGGCTTTGGGTAAAGTAGCTCAGAAGCTGTCAAATCAAACACCTAAAGAGAGGGATTGACAGGGCTGCATTTGCATTTTAACGGGGATGTTACATAGAAGTTATTCGTGGTCGCACTTTCTCCAAGGTAACACAGGTCCATAATAAAAGTGCAGCCGTGTATATTCTGTATATTGGAGGGGAGAGGCCTCTGCCCACACCTCATCCCATTTCTTACATGAACTGTGGGCCATGCCCATGAACCGTGGCACCAGAAGCCGTGCGTGCTAGTTGGCAGGTCAGGTTTGGTGGGGACTGCTCCTGGAGGGAGGGCAGGGCTCGGGCGCCTCAGTGCTTTGCAGTGAACGACACCGAGTGCACACAGCACATCCCCGTCAGTCAGGTCCCATCAGACCCGCTCCTGTCATCTGCTGCCTCTTTTCCTTTTGCCTGCTTGTTTGTGTGATTTTTTTCCCCTTTTTTTTACTTCCCTGTGGCTTTGTTTATTTTGCACATGCAGGTGTTTGCTCGTTAATGTAGCAGGGTTGCTCACAGTTTATGTATTAGGCTTAATACTCTGAATCACACTCTTGTAGGCATCTTGCTAGCGACTACATTAATTAAAGAGGGACCTCTGGAAGAAACAGGCTTTTAATTTTGATTCTGTCATTCATGTCTAATTTCAATGCCTGAAAATGGTATAGAAACTAATGAATAGTGGAGGCTATTGCCTTTTAGAAACTGAAATTTGTTTGTACTTGCTTGTAATTTCCATGAAGTCTTTTGTATCTTTTTCTCCCTTGTAGTCCAGACTGCCAAAGAGCTGATGAGTAAGGGTGACTGATTACAGCACACTGTACAGTTACATGGAACTTTCATCCAGGAGTTATTAACTCAATTTTTTTAACCTTAAGTAACACATGTAATACCATATACAATAAATATGGTATTTTCATTTCGGAATGAAATGAGATATTGTGACATGCAATGGCAGAATCAGGTATTAAATTCTGTGTTTGATTTGTAGCCAGCTTGACCTGGTTTTGCAAAGGGAGAAGATGCCCTGTGCTTAGCAGCACAACTCCCTTCCACTGGGGTGCTGGCTGGCTATGACAGTGGAGCTGTGAACAGCACTGGGGCTGCAGCTCTTCCACAGTCTCTGTAAGATTGTGATTCAGATGGGACTGTGAGGAAGGCAGCAAATCTATTAAATTAATCAGGTCAAACGAGGAATAATGGTTTTGTTCTGGCTGCTCTGCACTGACACTTCTCACACATGTACCAGTGTCTCAGTGAAGAAGCAGTTGTGTTTCTACCCCAGGGACGATGGCAGAAAACACCTCGAGGCTGTCTGAGGTTTGTAGCAAGGAAAGAATCAGAACAGGTGGGAATTCAGAAATACTTCCCATTGCAACACATGTGAAGCTGCAATAACTACAAATGGCTCTGTCACCCTGCCCTGGTGCACTGATGAGAATACTGGCTCAGTTTGCTGCCCAAGGACAACACTGGTCAAGTGCCAATTCTTGTAATTCTTTTTCAAGGACTTGAGTGTATTTTGGCCCATAGCTTTAAATCAGAACTGCTTAAAGTGCTGCTGGTCTTATCTGAATGTTTCAGAGAACCATTTCTGGTCCATTAGGTAAGCATTTTGATGGTGTGAATGAAAACCGCACCCCAGCTATTACTGATGGTGTGCCTGCACCCTTCTATCCCTTAGGTCAGAAAAGAAAGTGATTTGTGTGTTTGGTGCTCTGTGTTGGTCTGGGGCGTGTTTCAGCCTTGCGGAGTTTCTTCTATAACAGACCATTGCTCGGCATTTGGTTACAATGTGCGGCAATTGGGCGTATTTCAGAAAACAACCTGTTAATTTCTCCCCGTCCTTGGAGGATGGTGCAGCTGTTTTTGGATGCCAGGATGATAGTGGGGTAAATAACGTGCCTTTTGTGCTGCCAGTGGTTTTGGTATTCCTGGTTACCCAAAGGTGGCCTCAGAGCATTCCTCAGTGGCTTGCTGTTCCCAGGGGTAGTGAAATACTGACGACATCAGTCTGAGGGAACAAGCCCTTGCCAACCTGTGGCAATTTTCTAGAGCAACGCACCGGTGACTGGGCAAATGAAAGTGCCTGTGAGAGGCATTTTTGCTTTGTTTTAATAGTAAACATTATAAATAAAGGGCTGTTACACCCATTCATCAAAGCCAGTTTGGCACAAAACTCTTGCAAAACAATGACCCTTTTTTCATTTAGGGGCAGGTCTTTCAGCAGTAGATTGAAATTACTGGATTGCCTGTTGTTTTCTTCGGAATTTCTGCTCTAGCCTCACTTTAAATTTAGGACTGTCAGTCACTGGTTTTATATAATTATTTTTCTGTATACTCTGGTGCTGCCCGCAAACCCAGGAATGCCCTCTTTGTTCAAATTCTGTGGCAAAGAAATTCCTGAATGAATTTGGTGAAGTTGGTTACAGATTCCTTTCTTGACCCACAGCAGCTCTTAAAAAGATTTTGCCCTCTATGTGCCCTTTGTCTGAAGAATAAGGCAAACAAAAGATAAGGCAAACTAATTCATGACTTCATTGTGTTTGTTTTCTTCCTCACTTAAGGCAGAAGACAGCCCATCCCTAAAACCATTTATTTTATTAATTTTAAGGCCAAGCATTTTGTGTCTGCACCTGCAGACACTGCTGGGTTTATTACAGAAGAACTTTTTGTTTGTAATAATCAGAAACCATAACATAATTTCACAAATCCTGTATGTAGTATCTAATTGAAAACTCCACCAGAATAGCTGTAGCTAGCGCAGGAATAAAAATAAAGTTGTTTCACTGAAAATCATCTTTTGATGAAAAAAAGAGACACAGATAAAGGATTTTTTTTTTTTTTTGGCTCCTGAATTTACAAAGGACTAAAGTGGAACTATGTCCCTCCTTCACGTAAGAGGTCATTGCTTTAGATTTAATTCTCTAGAAAAACAATTTCAAGTGGTTTCAGAGGTTTTATTGGAAGAAAGATGTTTTATAAATCAGTTCTAACTATGGACATACAATTTTCCTCCAAATCTTTATATTGGTTCTGTTCATCCCTGTTGCTTAAAAGTACTTAAAATTCACTTTTTCTTCTATGTTTGAATATTTGGAAAATTCTGTTTCTTACGCCAGTCTTGAAAGGTGCAACAAGGCCCTGTAGCTGCAAATCTGGGAGTGTGAGAGGAGCTCTACACTAGTTGTTCCACTGATAATTTTGGAAACATCCATTCAGCACAAGTCAACTGCCTGCATTACTTTTTTCAGGTCAGGATATATCTTTTTACCTCCTGCTATGGTGAACACATCAATTTTAGTTATTTGAATTAATTATGGCATTACTTTAATTTTTCACGGTGGATTTTGTTTTCTGCCACACTTTCTGCCCAATCATTTGAGTAAATTGCTTGTTTCATTATGTTTGCTGTGACTTGCCCCAAACGAATTTCTTAAATAATTTTTATAATATTTCTTTCCTTCCTCACTGTGCAAGGAAACTCCACCCTTAGCCCTCAAGTAGGAGTAATATAATATGTGCTATCAACTGCAAGAGATAATAGCAAAATATTTTTCTCTTGCTTCGAAGTTACAAGAATATTTGGTTTTACTTATAAAAATAATGGTTAATATCTTTTTCACCGGTGCTGGGTTTCCGAGTCAATGCTGCCCCTTTAAAGATATGCTGGGACTGACCTGACCTCTCTTTATCTCCCCCCTCTTATCACCAGTGGGACCACGGGGCCTCGTAGGCTCTGGGTCTGGCTTTCCTTAGTTCTTGAGCTGCCTGCAGACTAAATGGTGTTGGCCTGTGTCAACCCTCAAGTAGAATTTTTTTTTTTACTCCAGCTGTTTTCTTTGGATAGTTTTTCAGGGTGGCTTGTGGGGCTTTTTTGTCGTTGTTTGTGTTTTATGCACAGTTGGAAAGGGAAGCATGTCAGAATGATTCAGGCTTTAGAAAAACATAGTTGGCACCCATCCAGGGTATCAGAAACAGATTGCTTTGGTTCTAAAAGGAAATAGAGCTTAATGAGATGTCCAACCAGCCCTACTAGCTGCCAGTCAAATTGGGATGTACTTTGCTGTGCAGCAACACACAAAGCAGGATAGAAGGAGCCTAAAACCTCATCTTTTATTTCTTTGAGTTGGGCAGGTCTGATCTGCATTTTCTTCCATGATCATTTTAATGGTACAATCTTTAGTATCCAAAAACCAGTTTGAGTATGTACATGTTTTTATTGGATTTATTTCCCTCTATCCTGTTACACTTTCAGATTAGGGCAGCTCTGAGAAAGAGCTCTAGTCGTGTTATGTTTCAACAAGGGGAAAATGACATTTAAATGTTTCTTCTAGTTGTTCTCAGAGTGCTGAGAGATATGTCTGTGAGTTGACAGTAAAGCAGAGAATGAAAGATGTAGTTTGGTGCTTCAAAATTCCCCACGTCATGTGGTTAAAATATTTCTGTTTAAAAGATCAAGACCAGTCCCTATTAAACATGGATATACATGCACAGTTCTCCATGTCAGTCACGGTCTCCTCCATGGAGCCAGTCTATTTAGCATCCATTTGGTAGGAGCAGTGCCTTCCTGAGAGGTAGTAACAACAGATAGCATTATGGTAGCTGGGAGAGGCGCTTCTTCCATGGGATAGATGTGGTGGGATATGTTTCTTCACATTTGTAGCTGTCTCTTCATATGAGCACAACATGTAATGCTTTACACAGTCGGTATACTTTGTGATATGGCTGCTGGAAAATATTTCCATGTTATTTCCATAGAGTTCACCCAGGTGTAATTGGGAAATCTGGTTCCCTAGTGTCACAGAATGCAAAATGAGATGCGTGGGGTAGGAGAGTCAGTTCTCTGATGAGACTCAGAGCTGTGACCAGTTATGATGTCCTGCAAGTGTCACAGCTGCCAGAGAGGGGTCAGGCATCTGTTTGGTTGCTGCAAATGGCCAGGCAAAAGATGAGCCTGGGCTTGGACCTCCTGCCTTCCTACATGGCACTACCTTTGAGGCACTCCGTGGGGATACCAGGCCTCCTTAGTTTTGTCTTTGGAGCACTTACAGAGTCCTGAAACACTAGAAAAGGTAAAATAGATGCTGGACTGCTCTATTCCTGTCTGGGATTTAATCATTCTGTTCCCTTCCCAAATCTGTGGATTTTTATTTCCCTTATTAATTTTTTTAAGCATTTCCTCTTTACCAACAGACATCTGTAAAGCTGGGATCCCTTTCAGGCTTCTTTGCTCTCTTCCTGGTGAGGATGGGAGGGGGAGCTGCTGAACAGGATGGAGTGTATCCCCTGAGGAAGATGCACTTCCCCAAGGGCCCAAACCTTCCCAGAGGAGTATATGCCACTGGTGTTACAGCCCAGAGCAAATCGGACTTTTCAGCAATTTAATACCACATTGTCTAATTTCTCAGACTATATTATTTTTCCATAGCTGGCTTCCTCTTCCTTGTTTTATTGTCATTTTTTCCCACTGCCTATGTGCGGAACATACTGCTGTTTCTATTTGGGTTGGGAGGTTTTTGTTTGCTTGCTTGGTTTTTGTGTGTTTTTTTTGGTGTGGTTTTTTGTTGTTGTTGTTTGATTTTTTCCTACTTGTGTTTGTGATTCCCCTAGAATCTGTTGTGTCCTTTCTTAGTCCCCAGTGGAGCATTGGCAGCTGCTCTCAGTCCCTGGTGATTATCACTGATGTGCTTCTTACTTCCCCTTCCAGGTAATTAATGAGTAGACTTAACAAGATTGGACCTTAAAATCCCTCTGGTATCCAAGTAACCTTCCTCCAGCTACAATATGTTTTTGTTTATTTTGCCTCCATAAACTGTTTATTCCTGGAGCTTTCTGAAGAGTTATGGTAGGAAAGACCCACGTGCATGCCTAGAGCATGGAATTAAGGAGAAAGGGCCCCTTTGCTTCTCAGAGCATAAGGAAATCTTGACATTAGGCTGTACCCTTTCTTGCAGGATTTGAAAAAGAAAAGGCAGTTTAAGCTATATAAATGCTCTTTTTGGATTTTGAGCTGCTCCAATATAATGTCTCCACTTTTCTGCTACTGCAGCCTGCTCTTAGTGCATTCTAAAATGAAGTAACTTTTCTTTCCTGATGACAGATACTTTAAATGTGGTACTGTAATATCAAAGCCCAGCTAATGGTAGTCAGCATCTCATTAACACTGCTTCATCTGGAGTCTGAACTCTGTTTTCAAGGTGTCTGAACCATGATTTTTTTCTGAAGCTTCACTCAAAGATAACGTGTTTGTATGTGTTCTTTATTTTCGTTTGGCTTTACATGGAGGATTTTAGGACTTGTGCTTTTGGAGACAGTTGCAATTGTTGTTTGATCAGCCAGATAGGTTACCCTGACCCTTACCTTGTTCCTTGGTTCTTGTATTTCTTTGCTGTATAAGGCCAAACCCTATAAAAGTTAGTCAACACAACACAGTTGGCATTTAGAACCAAATACTATAGCTAAGCACACGGATGGTGGCAGCTCTTTGTGACCCTTATAAAATAAAAGGCTTACAAGGTTGTTGTGTGCTTCTATTCCCAAAGGTCTCCTCTGCAGAAACAGGGCATATGTAAGAAATCTTCTTATGCCACAACATTCCTCTTGCTGAGCAGAGGAATCGTAGAATGGTTTGGTTGGAGGGACCTTAAAGACTACATAGTTCCAACCCTTGTGTTATGGGCAAGAACACCTTTCTGTAGACCAGGTTGCTCAAAGCCCCATCCGACCCAGCCTTGAACACTTCCAGGGATGGGGCATTCACCAGCAGCCTTAAGGCACACAGAAAGGCATATGCAGTATTCAAAAAATAAGCATTTTGTCTAGCATGACTGTTCAGATACACTTAAAAGAATTTTGGTTATCAAGTAAGCCTATATTTATAGATGAAATAGGAATCTGCATAAAGCACTTTCTTAAGAGAGACCAGACATATATTCCACGATTAAAAAAGAAATAGAAAATTAAAAAATCACAAAGAGCAGAGTCAGTAATTTGTAAGGAACAGGTGAGTGGGATTGCAGTGACGCATTTCCCTAACGCTTGACCCATTGATGCGCATAAACCGAACGCATCAGCGGTGACAAATGGTGACAGATGAGCTGCATCGATCCTCCCCAGGACCGGCGGCCCGTCCTGTGAGTGGCCCGTCCTCCGCACGCGTTTCCCTCCGGGATAAGCGGGGATGCGGGTGTTGCCCGGGGGATGCTCGGAGGATGCTCGGAGAGGGCGGGCCGTGCGGGGGATGCCCGGAGGGGAGGGGGCGGACCGGGCGGTGCGGGGGTGTCCGGGGAATGCTCGGAGGGGGCGGGCCGGGCGATGCAGGGGATGCTCACAGGGGGTGCCCCGCCTCGGCGCTGCCCGAGCCGGCCGCAGGATGTTCTGTCTGAAAGGTGAGGGTGCAGCGCGGGTGGAAGCGGGCGCCGTCCTCGCCAGCGGGACCTTGTGGTCGGGCGGGGAACGCAGGGATTTGTTGGTGCCTTTTGTTGCGGCGATGCGCAGCGCTGCCCGGCGCGATCCTGCGGGAAGGTGCCGGGCAGCCCCGGCAGACAAAAGGCCGGGCTGGCGCGGAGCGGGCGGCGGTGCCGTGTCCGCTGAGGGTGGCAGGGCGGGAGCGCTTGCTGCCCGGGAACTTCTGCAGGGGCGTGTTGTGTGGAGCATCTCTCTGCTGGTGACACCGCACCACGGGCGTATTTGCCTTTATTTGGTTTTCCCCCTGTTTGGGTGAGGTATCATGGAGAGCCCGGAGCAGAGCAGAGAGCTGGTCGGGCTGCATTATTGCAGATGCTTGGTGGAAACTGCTTCGGGTGATGCTTCCTCTCATCTGGAGATGGTGCAGACCGTCGGGACAACAAGAGTTTTTACGTCCAATGAGATAGACTTATCTTTCTAGTTAAACTTCTTAAGAACGTGGTTCTGAAACTAAAAGATTAGGAAAAGCTTACAGGTTTTGTCTAGCATCCATATTTCAATTTTTATTAAAAATTGATACTACTTCTAGTTTTCTTACTTAAGTAAGATGAAACCTGACACCGGAGAGCTGTTGTAAGGAAGGGTGTAGGAGTTGTAAAAAACCATAATTTCCCTGGGAAAGAATAGCAGTTAATTACTTAAGTGCTTATCAGTGCTTGCTCAGAGTGTTTTTTTATCTTAGTGGTGGACTTGGCAGTGCTGGGTTAACAGTTGCACTCGATAATATTAGAGGTCTTTTCCACCCTAAATGATTCTGTGATTCTGTAAAACGTTAACAACTTTTATTCTACTCATGACTTCTGTTTATGCAAAGTTCCCACTAACGATCTTGGTACGGTTGCCAGCCGTAAATTAAAAAAGACATTAAAAAAGTTGTTTTCCTTCAAATTTCAGAGAAGTGATTCAGCGTTTCTAGAGAAAATCTTAATGAATCACACAACACAATTTGCTATACAGTGGTTTATCTTAAATGAAGTCGTTTCTGTGTACAAAAAACCTGCACTGTTTAAAATTTTTAATTCCACAGCAAGAGGTTTTCAATTCACAACAATTCAACAGATCACTGGAATTACAAAACAATAAAAGATGAGACTTTTGTTGAAGCATTAACTTAGTGATACAGGACAGAAATTGTTGTTTAAATGAAGAATATACTAGGTAAAAGGTTTTCAAGCCAGCTGAGTAACTAGGCAGCTAAAAAGACTGAGGCTTCTGTAATCTAGATCACCTGACTGAAAATGAGCCAAGGAGTAAAGTTTTCAGAGTGTATGTGCAGCAAATGGGTTTGTACAGAAGCAAATTATACTTGTCTTGCATAATAAAGTGGAATTACACTAGATTTTTTTTAAAATCTTAAATGTATAGGAGTAATTTCTCAGAATGTCCAGGTTTCATTTGTGAGTAAGTTTCTAATTGCAAGATACAAAAGCCCATCTAAGGGCTCCTCTTCAAAGCAATGAAAGTACTGGATAGTTGTGGTGTATAGCAATGTCTTTTGATGTATATTAATTCTTTCCTGTTTGCATGCACTCTATGTCACTGTGCTTTGCTCTATTTTGTTAATTTGGAGTAGATTTGTCCCTATCTTGGGGAGCAGCAGTTACTGTGTATTATATTATTATACATTGAAAATCATGATCCTGAAATAATCGGCTGGAGTGTTAGCTCTGATAACCTCAACCTGCAAAGGAGAAGTGTTGTTACACGCTGGTCCTTATACTGGGTTGATGGTAGCCTGCAGAGGAAGGAGGATTTATTTCTCTTAAACAGCAGGGCACATCTGCCTGCCTTTCAGGTACTGGTTTGTTTGGGCTCTGAGGGCTCAAGGAGAAGCAGTGGGATTTTTCAGGCCAGATGCCTGGCTGCCAGCTCCCACAGTGTTTTCTCAGTCTGATCTGTCAAGCAGCCTCCTTGATCTGATAAATGAATCCCGGGTCTGAGTTGGTGTACTTGCTGGCTGTGGATGTGCTGGGTGTATGTGAGATGGGTGATGAAATTCCCACTCTAAAACTTGGTCTCCATGACCTCTAGAGGCCTGCTGCCTCTAATTTTTCCAGGGGAAAAGAGATGATTATAGCTGTTTGTGTTTGCCCATGCATGTGGACAACCCAGCATCTCCTGCTCATGGGCTGACCCAAGCTCTCCTGTGCTGGCCAGGGTGCCAGCTGACCCTCACACCACACTCCTTCAGCACAGCCTTTCATCTGACCCCATCATGGGACATATAGGTGGTATTGGTGTTTGATCAAAACTGGGTGTCCGCAACAGAGGCAGTAGTGTGTGCTACTGACCTTTTGGACTGATGAAGTACAAATGAAGTACAAATGAAGTATTTAAAGAAATTTTCCTGTGAAAGAATTAATTTCTAGAAATGTCATGAGCCAGTTTGTTGGCATATTCTGAAAAAAATGAGCTCGTGTTTCTGTAATATTTACCTAGAGTTTCTCTTTCCTTTGTAGCTTTTGTAGAAAGAGAATAGTGCCAAGAAATGCTGTAAAGCAGGCATGTGTGCTTACTGCTTGCCTGCACTTGGGAAGTATTTTCCGTCCTTGCTTGTCTACAGCTGTGGATTTGAGAGGGAAGTCTTTTATACTAAGAATAGCAAGAAGTTATGATAGAAGCTATCAATGAAAAATCCCAGGCATGTGCTGCTTGCTCTCTGAAGAAGAGTTACATGCTAGAAATACAGATTATTTTTTTTTATTTATTTATTTGTAAAAGATCACAGGAATGCTCACCAGTTGTCTCGTGTTCTGTGTGTGTAAGGACATTCCTTGGATTCCTTTCTTGGCAATTTTCTCATAAAATAACCAGTGTTTGAAATCAGAAACAGATTTTCTGTCTTCAAACAAATGTATTTTCCAAGTTGCACTAGACAAGAAAAAAATGTGTACAAGTTGCTTTCCTTTTTTTTTTCTGTTTAAAGTTTTACTTTTTCGTGTGTATGACAGCAGGCCAAACTTAAAATATTCTAAATGAAGGAGTCTGTCAAAGTGAAGATTCCTGGCAGAATTACGTGAGTTTAGTTTAAGCCTGGGATTGATCTTCTGGCTCTTCTTTGTCTTAATTTCAATTTTTTTATTTCTGTCTCAGTTATGTGTAATCACAATGAGACCCATTCTTTTTGTAGTTGGTTTTTTTTTATATTGTAGGGATTATTTTATTAGGGTGAGTAACTTTGAGGACATTTCATATCAGCAATTCTTCAAAGTATAAAGACAGTTTAAACAAACAGAATTAGTACAAAATGAGATTTAAGTAACAAGCATATGACTTTAAATTTAAAATAATCCACTTCTGAAAGCAAAACTGCTATTTTTCTTCATTTCTCTTATATCTTATGGAGTGACTATTTTTGCCCTTCTTTTTCCAACCTTTTTTCTTTTCCTCCACCAATTTTCCTATCCCCACTCATGTGAAGGGTAGGTTGGTTGGTTCATCTTGGGTCTGCTGCTCACTGTCGGCTGAATGGAAGTGCTCAGTTACACCTGTGTCAATCCTTGATATGCCAGGAGAGCCATAGAGAGCTCTGTCAAACCCATTGTATTCACATGCTGTGGAAAAAAATCAGTTTTTACGTAATTGCTGAAGAGATGTTAGTGTTTAAGGCTGTGGAAAGTTTGAAGGTTTTGTTTGTTAAATGGCAACTTTATTATTTCATGCTGAAGGAAGGAGGGGCACCGAGGTGGGGAAGGATTTGTCCAGGGATGACAGCATCTGGTACAGGATCAGCCTCTCTCCATCAGGCAGCAGTGAGCGGGAATGGCTTCTAACTGTGCCTGGAAGTACAGAAGGAAATTGAATATATCAAAAGGAAGATTATAGGTCTAGATAATAACATTCCTGCTGAAGTTAGTCAATGCTCAGAAATACATAAAAGTAGAAGTATGTATGCAATATCTTTCAAGTAGTTCACCTGTGGCTACAGTCCTGTTGTGCAAGGTACTTAACACCAAGTAAAACACTGTTTCTGCTTGGATTAATTTGCAATCTAAATGCATAGAAAGAGGGTAGCACATGTAAAACCAAAGTGTATTTCCAGAGGTAGTGGAGTGCCTGGGTAGTGTGGTGCCTCCCTGGCTTGTTTCTTGTTTCTGAAGCAGAGTGGGCAGATGGAAACTCCAGAGACTTGTGTCATGCCAACTCCACTCGGCAAGAATGGTGTACCCCAGCTCTTGTTTCTGCAATTCAGAGGATGCCCATAAATACATTTGATTGTGTAAGTGTGTTGTTCCACTCCTTGGAGCTGTTTTATTTGACCATCTCTGAGGGGACCATGAAATCACACAGGGCACAGAACCTGCAGAATGAATGCCTATTGTTTGCTGTGGTTTTGCTTTGCTTTTTTTGGTCACAGAACAGGGTGTGGGTGCCTATTTTTTCCGTTAAATTTTTAAGAACACTAATGGCAATGGTGAATGTATTCAGGCATTAGATAAAAATCTCTTCTGGCAGGTACACCAGCCTTTCCCAAGACACATGGGCTTTGACCCTAAGTGGTATGGTGACAAGGCAAGTTGGATAGATTCAGCTGCAAAATCAGTTAGTATTGAAGCTCTCCTTCAGGAGATCTTTAGCTAAAGGTTGGAAATGTGGAAGTCAGGGTAGACCGCTGTATGTGCCTAGCTTTCTGTACTTGAATTCAACTTGTGCTTTTCAAACATAGTGCACACACAAACTGAAATACATGATGCTTGTAGTCCATTAGTTGACTCAGATGGGGTTCAGTCTTTAAGAATATGAAAATTGACTCCTCTACTGTCACAACTGTATAATTGAGGCACTTTAATTTAGATTCTATTTTTACTTTCATGTGTGCATTTAATGCGCACTCTGCCTTTCTGCTCCGCACCTGGGTCTTTACTGCAGGCTGCAACAGGAGCTGTTTCCGCAGTTCATGCAGCACTGCAATCCTGAAGAGGGCCTGTTGGTAAATGAATCACAGGTAGAAAGATCATTTGCTGTTTTCTTTGACCTGCTAATGTTTGCTTTTAAACAATATCTGTTGACCCCTCCATTGTCTGAAGGGCTGTGACTACAATGCATTTGGTGATCACTGTGCAAAGCAGTAGTAGAGGGCAGTGAATTTCTGTCAAATTGCAGCAAGAAGCCAGCACTTAATTTTAAGCAGGGAAAAAAAGTGTTGAGGCTGGAGAACATTAAAACAGATGTCAAAGTAACATGCACAGCTGATTGGATTCATAAGCACTGAAAGCATTTCATGTTGAAGTGGTCTTTGAGACAGCATACACATACTTGAAACCTATAAATATCTTCATACATATTTCAGTGGTTTAAGCATACTAATGATTTCACGTTGTATGAGTATTGTGTTACCAGATTTGTGTTCTCTATGCTTGTCACTCTTCTACATTGGCTTTCTCCCCCTGCCCCACTCCCCCCCAACAGTGTTTGTACAGAAGGCTGCTGTTACTTCTAGGGAAATGTCATAAACCTTTGTCAAATGGGAAATCCATTCCATTTGAAAGCATTTTGCCTGGTATTAAGAAATGGAAAATTTGTTAATTCTTTTATTCAGAGTCTTGTCACAGCTGTGATCTTGCCTGTGGTTAATGGCTGGTAAAACAGTCTACAATTACCTCAGGCATCTTTTTCTAATACTATTCCAGTCCTCTAGAGCATCCCACTTTCTTCTATCTATATTTAAGAAAAATTCAGAAAATGTTTTTGGTATTTGAAGCTCTTGTGTAACTTATCTGGACTTTCAGACTTTATTTTAAACTCAATTGCTGGTCATATGCAGAGGGATTACAAAAGCATAGCTTATTTAGTCTAGCTGGTAGCTTCTGAGGTAAATACCACAAGGAGGGAGGAAACCTGTTGAAGTCCAGAGAGAGTATTGGCACAAGATAAATGGTTATGACTGGGTTCTGAATTAATTGAAGTCAGACATTAAAAAGGTTCCAAACCATCTGAGGAGGGAAGTTGTGAAACACACATCCAAACAGGATAATGGGGACAAAGAATGTTTTTAAGATGGTTCGTGATAAGGTTATGAAGTGCTTAAGTCAGAATTTGTGGAGCTGCTAGGGGAAGTTTGTGACAGAGGGCGACATGGAAGCTTGGGGTCAGCATTGCATTTGTACTTTGCATATTCTGTAGTCATCCCATGTTTAAGTGCTTCCGTTGGTCCTCCTGTGAAGACCAGGAAGAACTATCCCTTTAAATATGTAATTGTGACTTCTGAAGTTTCTCTTTATTCTGTTCTGCTTCACTGGAGACTGGCTACAGGAAAAGGCTGGATGAGGAGCAGGGTGTGCCACAGGTCTTCATGGCATCAAACAGTCTCACAGATGTGCCCTCCTTACCCCATTCTTTCCTTTAGATTCGGCAACAGGTATTGCTGGCACGGGAATTTCCCCAAAAGTTCAGCCTCGTCAGGATTGCTGGACTTTTCCTGTTCTCTTTCTAGTGCCAGGTGTGCTGCGATCTCCTTAGAAGTTTGATCTCATGTATTTCCTGTTTTCATGGGGTCCCTAGACCTTTCTGACACCTTTCAATTTCCTCTTGCTCTTTTCCTGTGACGCGCTCTTTTTAGGCATGTAGTGAGATACTGCTGTGTCTCACTGTAAGCTGCTTGTTACAAGGTCTTTCCTGGACCCTGAATCCTTCTAATCCAGAGATGTGTAGGAAATCTGCGTTTTGCAGCATAGTATCCTCACTTCTTTCTTTTCCTGACTTTTAATCTATCTCCATTTTAATTTAAACCCATCAATAGTGCTGAAACAGAAAGACAAGAAAGGAATTTTAGCCACATCCTGTAGCGAATACAAGGAGTAACATTTTGGGTGCTCAAGCGGAGGTCCTGCTTTTTAAGAGAGGAATGCACTTTCTGTCTGCATCTCAGCCGCAAAGTCTTAGATTGTTCTGTGTGTCTTCTAGCCTTAAGAGAATTGCTGCATCTTTAACATGATTATGTGGGATAAAGAAGAATGACACTTAAGTAATGAGGAAAAGCCAGCTTCTTCCTCCCTTCGTTATTAAGGGCAACAAGTTGAACATACTTCTAGAGGCTTAATTTGCAGGGATGCTTGTGTTTAATAGGAGAAAAGCTTTTCACCATCTGAATGCAAATGGACCCTTCTTCAGTCATTCAGGTTTCCTTTTTGTTGTCCCAGTTTCATACTCAGAATTTAAGATCATAAGGAGATTTTTGGAGTCTCTGGCAACGAGGAACATCATTCGTGCAGCACCCTGTGGAGGTGAGCCCTTACACATGCAAACCCTTCTGGAAAACAGCAGACAGTGGGAACACCTGAGTCCTTCTTGATGAAGTGGGACGCAAGGTTTAATGTTAAACTTCTCTCCTTACAGGCAGAGTGATGAAGTAAATGTGGCTAACAAATCAGGAGAACAGAAAAAAATGCAAAGCTATTTTTCCTGCTTAATGGATATTTGGAAGACAGTTTATGATTCTTTTCAAAGCCTTATTTTCTCAATCTTCAGTGTGTCTGTGTATCGTTATGAGTCAGCGCATGCTCTGGATCAGTGTGGCTGGCAAGGGCAGTGCTCCTGCCCAGGGGATTGCTGTGTTGAGAGATGTCCCACTCTGTTGGGTCGCACAGCTTGTAGCTCCACTCTAAAGATCTTTAAGAGTTTCCCATGTTGTTCCCCTGTGCAGAGGTTGCTCTGATAACGTATTGCTTCTCACATTAAAGGAATGTCTTCAAATCAGTTAAAAATAATTTTGAAACCAGTTCTTGAATTAGTGTGCTAATTTGCTTGGTTTTACTCTCATTTTTTTTTAAAGTCTAGTGCAGAATATATGTAAGGGCTGAGTGATTCTTTTTAAGAACCAAAATGTTTATAACAATCTGTTCAAATTTATCTTCATTCAGTAGACTATATTATGTCAAAATCTGGAATTTTTTAATAGATAATTCTGAAACTAACTGAAGCATAGATTTGAAGAATGATATAAATTCTTCATGTCTTAGTTTATGGTTTTGATATGGGCCTTGTCATAACCAAGGCATTTTGCATTGCCCAGTCAGTTGTTGAAGTACCGGTAGAACCTTCTCCAACAAAACGTTGGCATATGGTGAGGGTAATCAGAAAGGAGACTTATTTTCAAGAATATTACTTGGAAATTCAGGATTAATTTAATTTCTTATTTTTTTTTTTGTGTCAGTGAACAGACAAATGTGAAACCCATAGACAAGTGGATTTATTAATTTGTTGTCTTTCTGTGGCATGTATACAGATGGCTGCTCTTTCCAGTTCTCTTTGTGGAGCTCACCCAGTTGACTTTTTTTTCAACAGAGCAGCAACTTCAGATACCAGTAAGAACAGCACTGGTAGGCTGCATAGCAGCTGTAGCACATGCATTTAAAAATTTTGTTGGAAAATCAGATACTGAAGTCGAATGTTCTTAGAATAACTTCATATTCTGCATGAAAAAGCAGTCCAGAAAGTTTGTTGCTAGAGATACAAAAATGATGGGTCAATCAAGACTATATAATGCATACTAAAAGGTTTACACATCATATGGATGCATTATTGATCTGGGACTCAAGAAGAGTCCTCTTCCTAGAGTGCGACTTTGTTTTGGATTGAAATCCTGCTACTTTGTACTGCTCCTCATTAGCTTAATCTTTTCCTCGGCAAGGGGTGCATATTTTTGTCATTATTCTTTCTAATGGAATTTGATGCATTCCTCTGGTGTGATCTGTAAACCCAAGAGTTTACTTTTTACAAAGCCTTTATGTGACCTGTTGGAAAGTAGGTGGGCATTTAGCCATAGTTCATAAGAATCTAGTGCTAACTGGCTTATCTTGCACACATATGATTATCAAGTAAATGTGACACTTCAGATTAAAAATTTACTACTGAACCATTCCAGGATGATGTGATTATAATTGATATAAAGTTTTGTTTTAATTCTTTTAACATACTTATCTTTGCTGAGTTATAACCATTCCTTATGCTGCTGACAGAAGTGTGTTCTTTTCATTGTCTGTGCATTTCATAATAATAAAACTACTTTATCTTAAGCATACAGAATGATTATGAGAAACTATGTCTACACTGGCAAGTAGCATGACAGAAGAGAGAGGGATCTATAGTGTGGAGTAGTTGTGAGTTCTTTGTGCTTATGATGCCAACCAGTGGCATGGGATTTGGAAGAGCATCTGAGCTGAATTAACGTTTGGCTGAAATGTGCACCAATATGTAGGAAGACCCTTTCAGGCTGAAAATTGAAAAACATGAACATTTAGTTTCTTGTTTTTAGAAAACCAGGTTTGCCATTCCTGCTCCTTCATTGATGTTTTAATATTGTTGCATTATATTATCATGTGCCTAAGGTATTAACTGTTACTCTGTGGTCTGAAAAAGAGTGAATGAATGCCTCTGCCCAGCAGCAGCTGAACGATGCTGTTCAGTGTTGAATGTTGTGCCCTGCAGAATGGAAAGTCTTGTCCTTGTGAGGCTGAGTATTACCTGCCAGTTTCTATTTAGGAGGTGAATAACAGATCAGCTCATCTTTTGACATCTCAAGATCTATTTTTTTACTATAAACTGGAGGACCACTCTGTTAGTAAAACTG
This sequence comes from Dendrocincla tyrannina, assembly GCA_035047865.1. Taxonomy (NCBI): domain Eukaryota; kingdom Metazoa; phylum Chordata; class Aves; order Passeriformes; family Dendrocolaptidae; genus Dendrocincla; species Dendrocincla tyrannina. The sequence continues at coordinate 50,708,498 of JAWWMP010000116.1, read as the reverse complement.
AGTTTCATTTTTTTCCCTTTCATAGAATCAGAGAGTCATTTAGTTTGGAAAGGATCTCTCAGGTCGTTGAGTCCAGCTGCTAACCCAGCACTGCCAAGTTCACCACTCAACCATGTCCCCAAGTGCCACATTTACAAATCTTTTAAATACCTTTAGTGAGGAGGGCTCAACCACTTCCCTGGATAGGGGGTCAATGCTTGACCACTCCTTCAGTGAAGAAATTTTTCCTAATACCTGTCATAAACTTCCCCTGGTGCTATTTGACGCCATTTCCTCTTGTCCTGTCACTTGTTACCTATCAGGCAAGACAGACCCCCACCTGGCTACACCCTCTTTGCAGGTGGTTGTAGAGAGTAATAAGGTCCCTTGAGCCTCCTTTTCTCCAGGCTGAACAGCCCCAGCTCTCTCAGCCTCTCCTCACAGGACTTGTGCTCCAGTCCCTTCACCAGCTCTGTTGCTCTTCTCTGGACACACTCCAGCACCTCAATGTCTTTCTTGAAGTGAGGGGACCAAAACTAAACACAGGATTTGAGGTGTGGTCTTACCACTGCTGAATATGGGGAAACAATCACTGTCCTGGTCCTACTGGCTGTGGTATTTCTCATACAGGCCAGGATGCCACTGGCCTTCTTGGCCACCTGAGTACACTGCTGGCTCATGTTCAGCCACTGTCAACCAGCACCTTCAGGTTCTTTTTCCCTGAGCAGCTTTCCAGCCACTCTTCCCCAGGCTGTAGCATTGCATGGGCTTGTTGTGACTGGAGTGCAGGACCCAGCACTGGTCTTGTTGGACCTCACACCATTCACCTTGGTCCATTAATCCAGCCTGTCCAGAACCCTCTGCAGAGCCTTCCTGACCTCTAACAGATCAACACTCCCACCTGACTTGGTGTCATCTGCAAACTTGCTGAAAGTGCCTGATCCACCCATCCAGATCATCGATAAAGATACTAAACAGGACTGGCCTGTGGAGAACAGGAATGGCCAGCTGGATGTAGCTCCATTCACAACCCTCTGGGTCCAGCCATCCAGCCAGGTTTCTATGCAGCAACCAGTGCAGCCAGACAAGTCATGGGCTGCCGGTTTCTCCAGGAAAATGCTGTGGGGAACATAGGCTTTACTAAAGTTCAAGTAGACAACATCCACAGGCTTTCCCTCACCTTACACAGGGCTTAAAAGCAGTTCTTTATGGGGTACTTATCTCTGACCATGTAAAACCAAAACATTTTGAGAAGTACTCACTAAAAAAATTGAATTCTCTCAATATAGATTTTAATTCTGTTTATCATTTTTGTTGTTTTAGTCTTGAAAGCCTTTCCAACTCTCCATGATGCACCTGGCCAGAGCAGGCCTTCCTGGGAACTGGTGTGTCCAGGAGGTGGCACTGCGTTTTTGGCAGTGGTGATGGTGTGCATGAACACAAGAAAGCCTCTGCAGAGCATTTCCTCCAGAAGGAGGAGGGCTAGGAAGCTCCGGCCCTCTCACTAAAGGCTGCTTTCTGAGTGTGGCTTTGGTCCTTGTATTGAAAATCCCACTGCGTGTGGACTTGTCCAGGGAGCTGTGTGGGTGGCAGAGCGGTCGCTGCCGCTCTGCATCAAGATGCTTCCCTCTTCGGGCTTTTAAATCATTAAAAAAGAATTGTGAGAGATAATAGGAGTGGGGAGTTGGTTTCTTTCTCTTGCTGTTACCATGGTAATGAGTTTAATGAGCAGACCTGAACCGGGTAATCTTACCTAACTCTCTCTGAATTGCCATTTAATATGAACTGTAAAATAAGCTGGTAGAATGTGACTCCTTTGCTCACAGAGTGTGTGGGCATACAGGTATAACCAACACTGTTATCCATTCTGGCCCCAGACTGAAAACTGCTTCTCCCCTGGCTTTTGGCAGCATCATCTTTTGTTCTGTATTTTTAGAAGGATTAGCAGATGTGTGGGACCCAGCTACTAGAGTAAGGCAGCAAGAATAGCTTCTATTTCAGCCACCAGCAGTAATATCCAATTGCTTCTCTCTTGCTAAAGGCTCTGTCCTCTGCCCCAAGCATGCATCACCCCCTTCCCAAAGGGGGAAGGTTCACAGAATGCACTGACCAAAATACTTTGTCTTTCTGTTTGTTTGTAAGCAGATCTAAACTAGAAAGGCATAAAAAGGTTTTTCTGAGCTACCTGCTGCGTATATAGCTGGCTTTATTTGCTTTCTCATTTAAATATTGAAAAGCAAGTGATCAGGAGTTAATATCAGACATATGACACTGCTCTTAAGAAGGCTTTCCAATTGAAAGTAAAGATGAATGATTAGGTCATAGAAGTGTATTTTCAAATGTTATGGGATTGTCAATAATACAACACAAAGTGTGTTTCTCTTGTCTAGCATCTTACATATGTGCTGTATATCAGAATACACATTGAATTAAAAATAATTACAGAGGGCTATTATATAACAGCAAAGGAAAAATTAAGATATGAAAGAGAGGGTGATGGGTATGTGCAGAGTTGGTGTATCGAATGGTTTGCAGATTCAGTGTCCCTGAAGAGGGCTGAGGTTGCTTAAGGATGACATCTTGAATCTAGGACGGGTGTGTGGATACCAGAAATTAAGTTAGCCAAATGCCCCAGCATTCAGGGATTTGCCTCCAGTTCGTTAGGTACACAGTTATCAGTGACAGTTGCTGTACATTTTTACAAATCATATTTGCTCGTTAGGACTGCTTTTAGCTGTCATGACAGTTGAGCTCTTTAAGCCACACATGCCTTATTACTTACATCCTTTAAAAAAAAAAAAACAAAGTTAAAAGCTCAGAGACGCTATGTGACCACAAGCACATGATAAAAATACATCTGTGGAAGTAGTAGGGAATAGAGCTAATGCTGGAGGATGTGAACATGGCCACATGGAGAGAGCTTTTTGGAATATCAGGCAGCTGTGTGCATCCTGGCAGTGGTGCCTGCCATCACTACCACCTTGGGTCCCCTTCATCTCCCTTGCACCCTGATGTCTGTATTGTATAAGCTCAAATGCTGGGCTTGCTTTGAACAGTGTAAAGCTGATACCTCCTGCTCACTTCCTGTCTGAGAGATTCATATTCAGTTAAAAAGCCATTTACGATACCTTGAGGGCTTCTTTTTTCTTTGTTTTGAAATTCTTTAGCTTTTGTCTACTGTATGTGTCTTTAAGGAACATGAGTTAAGACTCCACACTAGATTAATGCACAGGAAAGAGGAAATGTGCATGGACAGGCCCATCCCACGTCCGACCTGCCCATTGCCAGCTCCAAAGGATGCTGGAGTTCTCCACCATGATGGACATGTCTTCATTCTTGCCGTGTCACAAGTTCTCTGTCTGTAAAAGGAGGATACTTCTCTTTGAGAGTATTTTTTTAAGGCTTAGTTAATGTTATGTGGTCCGATGAAATATGTTTAATGTATAAATATTTTTTTCCTCTGTTTGTTTTAAAAATAACTATTTCATTAAAATTTACTACCTCCAGCTGTCATTCAGAAAGCCCAGAACACATCGACCCATCAGTGCTAAAAATAGAATCACTGTCTAATTAGGGCAAAGTTTATCCCTGTGGATTTCTACGGGCTCTCTTTAATTTCCAGTTTGGCTGCTGGTCTTGCATCAGGAATTACTTCATTTGACAGTTTTGTTGTGCAAGGTGTCTATAAAAGTGCTGTTTTTTCACTACATGGTGCATATGACCTTTTATCCAGAGGATCTACAAATTGTACATAAAGACTGATGATAAAATTTCTTATGTAGCATATTTATGAAGATTATCTTAATACCAGAGTAGGGCTGACATGACCATCCTTTGTGACTCCAAGTCCCCTGAGTTCCTATTAGATGTAGTCTATATGCTTTCTAAACTCCTGTGTGTCGTCAGTATCATTACTGTTCTCAGAGCTCAGGAGCGTATATGCTTGTCTAATAAAAGGGCTAATCTTTTCTTTAGTTGTTTTTTCTTTGTAATTTTGCTTATTGTAATCCCCAAGTTAGTCACAGTTTTGGGATTCTGTCAAACTCTTAATGATCTTTTTTCTTTAGACCAAATGTTGTTTCTAATACAGTGTAATCCTTTTTTCCTCCCTAATTATTCAAGCTCTCTCTAATAGAGCCTGTCTGTAAAGAGTTGGTTTAGCAAAAATGAAATATGCTGATAAAGATGAATATGCACATTTAACAGTCTGCTCAGAGCATTCATACTTGGAATTACTAATAGTTCAATTTTTAAAAGGCATGAACAAGAATAATAAAAGAAATAAAATGTTTTGGGGAAATCTTTATATAAATGATAGCTCAAGGCTGAGAAAAATGAACAGCCTCACTTTTGTGCATTTGAAAAGATAAAGCACAAAGCACTTATAGCTGCAGTAGAATAAGTGAAGCTTAATCAGAAGTTTTGTGATAAAATTTTGACTTCATCAAACTTACAGAGGCTCTTGCTCCATATAGACATAACATAAAATAATTGTTTCTTTTTGAGGATTTTTGGAGGGAGACCAGGAAAGGAAGAGGCAATGTGTACACAGTGTCTTTCTCACATGAGAATGGTACATCTTCCCAACTCTTTATTTGCATTTGCTAATAGCTGAGAACATAACTGTCACCAAATCTTTTATCATTTATGTTACCAAGGTTTTCCAGGCGTCAGGGAAGAAGATTTATTCTTCAAGTAAAAAACTTGTGGCAACATTAATGCGTACCATATGGTAAATATACTTGTTAAACTAGATTTCAGCCATGATCCCATTATTGTGCATCAGTCTTACTTCATGAGCATGCATTGGAAACGTGGCTAAATGAGTATGTCTGTAGTCTAGAGAAGTATGTGGTAAATGTCATGGGGACTCCAGGGCAATATGTTATCCTGTGTCATCTTGATAAGTGTTTAGGAGCATGGGAGTTTGCTGAGCACTGAATTTTGTTGGTGTCCCATGTGTTCTTGCTCCTGTGTTTGCACTGCATGTTACCTAATAATGCTGGCTTGGTGTCTAGGTCTACATTTAGCTTTTATGTCATGTAATGTGATTGCATAGAGATAGAAGGACTGCATGTGAATGTCAGGCTGGTATCCTTTTGAAGGGTAATTTGATAACATGATTTTGAGTTGTTAAAATCAAAAAATCCATAACTGAAATCCACCTGTATTCTTATCTAATATAAGAATGTTGTTCTTGTCTGCAGGAGAAATAAATGCAAGCCCCAGTGCACACTTTTGTCAATAGCCTGCTGGTGCTCAGAAGGTCTGTGCATCACATCTATGCCAGTGACTCTTCCCGAGACCCTGATAATCACAGGGAGTTGAAAGGGTGAGACAGCAGGGCACAGTGGCTAGACAAGTGGGTTACAGAGGTACTGTCCCATTAGGGCAGTGTTAATGGGGCCTCCTTATGAACTGGTTTTTTAACAGCACTCTTGGGATTTCATCCCATCCAGGAGGACTGTCTAGACATTCATTTATTCTGGCAGACATGAGAATATCAGCATGGTTGATGAGTGAGTTGAGCTCTGCTAATGTTAATCACAGTTTGTCTTTCTCATAGTCTGATGAGTAAATGTACTTGGCTTTGTAAATTTGTATTTGCCTTAAAGGCCTGCTTGCCAGTGTTCACTGTATGCCGGTGAGTTTCTGATATGTATATGGATAAGCCAGTGTTACCAACAGTTGTTGCCCATGCTGTTAGCACATTTTCTCCCCTTCCATCCATGTTTTTGTGGATACTTGAAACTGTTGTCAAAAAATGTAGAATTGCAGTCAGGGCTTGTTTCATCCCTACTTATTGAAGGTACCTGACACGCTTAATTATAAGACCTGTTTTCATCTATTTGTAAGTTTGCTGAGATTCAACCATGCAAGATCTGTATGAAGCACTTTATAATGAAATCACTTGCTCAGATTGCTGTGCAAAGTAACAGGATATTAAAAAAGTAAAAATAAAAATACCAAACTAGCCACTTTCTTGCAAACTTTCAACACTTTACCAGCACTATTCAGTCAGTGTTGCAGACAGTTTTTGCTGGATAGTGCACTGTGTTTTGTGTGTTTGAAGGCCGATGCCATGCTGGTGCAGTGCCTGTGGGCAGCTGATGTGTACACCCTGCTCCCAGACTGCAGCTGCCAGTGCAGGCAGCAGAGTGCCGAGGCAACAGGGAGAAGATGTGCATCTGATCTGATCTTTGTTGTTAAACAGTGATTTTGTTTTGCTGTCCAAAACTTTATTGTAGTAATCAACCAAACAGCATATAAAGCCTTTTCTAATATGTGTAAATACTTACATGATGCTGTTATGCTACTATATGCAGACCAGCCACTTCCATAAAGGGTTTGGGCTCCAACCAAAGTATTTATGAACAGTTAAGAAAGCAGACTAAGAATTGTTCTTTGTTGTACTTTACTCAGGTTTTTGCTATCTTCCCATTCTTAAAAACAAATATTCTCCCATGTCATCTTTCAAACAACATAAAGCTGCTGAAGACAGCAGTTTATGCAGGATACTCTCTTTATCTGACATTTTCCTTGCTGTCCCAGTCTCACTGTGCTGTTGCAGCCAATTCAAAAGCCCCGGAGGGCCATGCTTCCTGGATCCCAGAGAAAAACAGTAGAAGGGATGGGAGATTAGGGTTGACACTGTTACCAGCATGGAAACTTGTTTAGTAATGGAGTATTTGGGAGAGGTGCCATGCACTAGTGACTTGTGGATGAGGCTAAAGAACTGAGAATACCTCAACTCTAATCCTAGCTTTTCCATTCCGTGGGCAGGTTAATAAATCCCTTTGAGACTATATCTTCATCTTTAAATAGGAATAGTAGCTACTCTCTAGAGGCATTGTGAGGATTTATGCAGTACCGAGCGCAAACTGATTATGTTTTGTATTCAGCATCAATCTACTTGTAGTCTAACCTGGAAGATAGCATCTTCTTTTGGTGACAGTCATTATGATTCTGGTTTCCAAAGGGAGTTTCCTTAATAAAATCCAAGTAATGAAATTGTGACACTTGGCTCTTTTTTCTTTAGACTGCATGTTTTTTTTTTCCTGCTTTTTCATTCTTAGAAGAAGGTAAATGTTCTTGATCTTGGCAGGTTCCTGCTCAGTTATGGTTCTGTAGCTGCTAATGTCACAGTAATTATAGTAACTTAGCTTTAAATAAGCTTCTTGGATATGGCCATCTGTGTGTGGCCATAGTACCTGTTGTTCAGAGAGCAGTGAATAATCGGGGATAAGGCTTAAGAGAAGCCACAGACTGAAGAGGAAGCAGAAAGGGAGTAGTCCGAGGTCCGTGGCAGGTGACTGGGTTTCCCAGGTCTCTGCAGCCCTTTACTTTCCTGCTTATGGCTGTGAGGGCAGGGACAGGGCAGCCAGCAGCTGTAATGAGCTGCTTAACCAGGTGCTTGATTTTTTAAATTTTGTTTGTTTGTTTTCGTTCTCTTTTATGGACTGACAGAATCCTATTCCAAAGAGTTTCCAGGATATCCCAATAGCTTAGCTTACCTAAGTGCAGAGGAGGGGAAAATCTTTTCCCCCAGCCTTTTGAATGCGTCTGTTCAAGGGTTATAAGCAGGCCACTCCCTTCTGCTCCGAACTGGCCATTGGGGACAGCGGGGACATCCTTGAGAGCAGCATCTCACAATGATCGCCTATGTGCACTGCCTGCCCGCCGACCCGATGGTCGGGTGCCTCGGCAGGAGCAAGTGGCAGCCCAGCTGCAGCGATGAGGAGGAGGAGGAACTTATCCCACTGTATTCCAGCAAAATGGGGAACACTCACACCAAGCTGCCGGGGCGCCTCAAGAAAAAGTTACTGAGCAAAGATGACAGCTCCTTCTGGCCAAGTAAGACAGTTCTGATTCCTTAGCTGTTTTGGTCATTTTGTATTGTGTTGTCATTATTGAGGAAATAAATAAGGAAGCCAGACATTAACAAGAAAAATACTTGTATTTCTGTTTTGGAGGATGAAGGCATCGGGAACAATTTTCTCACGAAAATAATGTATTTCCACTTCAGGACAGTGTATGCAAATATTGTATCCGATGGGGCCGCTAAGTTGATACAGGATGGCACTGTGCATGTGATATGCCTGTGTTTGAGAGGTCTTGAGCACTCGCTTTTAGTTCAATAATGCTCCTTTTCAGCAAAATGATTGTTTTAGATGAGTGGAGCTGTTGATGTGGCACTCTAATTGAAAGCCATAGGAACAATCAATGGATGAAAAGGCCAGGAAAAACAAGAAAAGGGTCTAGCAGACTCAAAAGGTACTTAATGTAGTTGATGAGTACTTATTTAAAAAAAAAAATCCCACAACCCAGTCTGCCTTTGAATAACCTTTGGTCTAAGGTTATTCTCCCTCTGAATGTGAGAAGAAAAAAATTAATGAATTATGATGACTCCTTTTCTTAATCTGAAGAGTTTCAAGCTTCACTGGCGAATACAGATGGGAAACAGGGAGAGAAGAGGGCAGACAATGGTAATGTTCAGCTGTTTTGGCTTTAGCATTATTGCTTGCATTCCCTTTTTTTCTGACCACCTAAGCAAAGGCACCCAGCTGTTTGTGGAATGGTTGCTCAGAAAAGTGTATTTAATGGTGATGGGGGAGATATTTCACAAGACAAAGAAAGCTTTTCCTGCAAAAGCCAGCTGGCTGGCTGTCTTGTGCCAGGTCTTTTTAAAAAAAGAAAATAAAAAAAGGAGTGCAAGAGTGAGTATATTTACAACTGTATTGATTTTTCTTTTTCTCATTAGTCTCACACTGATCATCTGACAATGGCTAGTTATTATCAGGAATTCAAAAATTCCCATCTCACCACATGATTCTAACACTGATTAGTGAAACCACCTGTATTTTTGTTTTCTGTATTACCATATTCTCCATTCAGTGTTACGCAAGCTTCATTTGGAGTCCCCTCCTGTGGGAGGAGTGTGATTTACTACATAGTTTTTTCAGGCCTTTTTCAAGAGGAAGTAATTTTTTATAATGCATTGAAAGAAAAATCTCTATCATCTGCTGAATTTTTGTGGTTTAGAGTACGAAGTCAATTCTGGTTCATTCAGAGGGGAAAATGAAAATGCTTCCTGTATGTTAAAAATGTGCTCTCTGTAGTGTCAGACGTGGGGAAGCCCTGAAGCGATTAGGAACTAGGGAGCAGCTCCAGGGATGCTCTTAGGGAGGAGGATGGCCCCTCTGGCCCCAGACAGCTGGGGGTGTGGAGGTGCGATTTTGTTTCTGACTGGCGGACAGGTTAGTTCATTCCTACAAAGTTGTGACAATGACTTTCAGAGCTGCTTCCTATAGAGCCCTTGGAGATGTTGCTCAGAGCATCAGGAGCAGCCTCTCTGTTTGAACATGATTCTCCAGACTGTGGAAATGGGACTGAGGAGCATGGGTAAGGTACTTAGAAATCCCTGCTCCCTCACTGCAGCCTGCCTTCTTTTTCTTTTTGAGCTGTCTGTAGGGAAAGAAGCATCCCCTCATCTCTAAAATGAACCTGAATTGAAATTATAAAACTTTTTAATAGATGACTGAATGCAGAGGAATCGAGAACAGAGCAGCACTTTAAAGAATATTTATGTTGCCAAGCATTAGAAAGAGATTTTAAATATATGCTGATGATCTTACATATTTTCATTTAAAAAGTTTGGAAACTGAAACACATGGAAATTTTTATTGGTTATTTTTGTGTTTAAATAGCTGAGTCACTTCAAGGCATCCACTTTTTTCTTGGATGAGTACTTATTGACCTCTGGGTGGAAATTATGTAAATAGGTGAGAAACTTTTTGCCTTTCGGAATGGTATGAGGTAGTTCCTGTATATGTAGTGGGAACATCTGCTCTCCCTATCCAGGTGCCTTCTTTTTTTCATTGTTGTTTCAACATAATCCTAATGAGGAGAGAAGGAATCTATTTAACTCTATTTAATAATTTAAAAATTGTGTCCAAGTGTGCAATTTTGTTGATTTGTAATAGAGCGCTTATATAAGCAATTGAATTGTTTGACTTGAGATCTGCTAAAGATTTTTAATGCAATTTCTGGTCCATAGAGATAAATTTTCATGTTTCAGATCAAATTCATTGCTGTATCCTTTATATTGAATTTCACTGATATCTGGTATGACCCCATGCATTTTATTTGTTCCTTTTGAATTCCAAACCACAGGAGTTTCAATGCAAGTGTTTTCAGTGAAACTGAATAGCAGAAGTCAGCCCACTTTTTGCCATGACTTTTCCCAGGAGAAGCTCTAGTGCTTCAGGGCCCACCGCAGTGCAAGTGTGTACACGTGGGACACTAGCTCTGCATCACAGGCTCCCTTCTTTACTCATTCCTGGTCCGTAGAAACAAGGGAATGGCAACGTAATTAAGCCATCATTAATAGTATTATTGGTGGGACAGGTACTATTTCTCTTTGATATAGGGAAGCTGTGTTGCTTTAAACTCTGTTAATGTTTATTTTAAGGAACAAAAGTGTTTAAGAGTGGAAGTGCTTACTGGGACCGGGTCAAGAGATAACTGCAGAGCACAGCAGGGGATTATTGGCTGGGCTTTATCTCTGTTGATAAAGGCCTCCCTTCGGGGTCCTTATCCAGCATCATGAGAACTGTGCTTGGACAGGTTTCACAGTGCTGATACACTCTGTAGAAAATGCTCCGGGCAGCGTTAGGGTTGTCTGAAAACATAATACAGTCAAATTATTTGAACTTCCTTGTGGACTGGGGCTGGGGCACCTCTCTTGAAGGGATCTCAGCAGTCTGCAGCAGTAGTCCCTGGTGCTCCTGCTACCAAAAAATCGATAATCGAAATACCTGTGGTGTGATGTAGCAGCTGTAATAGTCAGGTGGCTATGTTAGGGTTTGAGGGTTTTTAAGCTTTAGTAAATATTCTGATAAAACTGTTAAATTAGTGATATTGTGAAGTGAAGGTTATGCATTAGCAGTTTAGCCTCTTTCCAGCATCTGTGATGCTGTTCTTTGCTACCAGGCTGAGTGCAAATAGACAATGTAGGATTGAAATCAGCCAGAATGCAGCAGGTCATCCTGCCTGACTTCCTGCTAGAAAAGCAGAATTATGGTGATGTAGGGGCTGTCACCATCACATGTTCATGCCCAATTACAAACTCCGGTGGTGCTGAGTGTTTGTTAGCTGGTTTTCCTGCATCAAAGGCTTTCCTGTAACAAAGTTAAGCTGGGATACTCCACTGACTAGGTTGGCCAGAAGTGTCAAGGGCGTTGTTTGGTTTGAACACCTGCTGAATTGGAACCTGAGGCTGTTGGCAGTGACTGCTGCTGTGGGAGGCTGTCACCTCCTCCTGGACAGAGCATTGCCTGCCTCTTACAGTTCCCATTGCCACTTCATATTTTATCAAATTTGCAGAATTTAAAGATGTGGCTCTTGCTGGCTTTTTATGATGATACAGTTTTGCTATGGATTTTTGTGTTTTAATAAGCCAATGGCAGCATCAGATTACTTTTAATGTTTGTTAAACAGTAGCTGCAGTTATTTGGATTTTATCTCAGTGTTTTGTGCCTGCTAGCTCATGAAAGAATGCTTTCTTCTTCATTCATTACTCTTTCTGAGGACAACAACTCTGTCTTATCTATAAAGCTGAGACCTTTCTGTGTGATGTGTGTTTTGTGAAAAACATACAGAATTTGAAATAATAATAATTAGATCTATTTATAAATTAATAGGATGTTGTGAGCCCAGTTGGGTATTTTATTATCCGCTATTTGCTATGGCTTTTTTCCAGGTTTCTCTTCCGATAGCTATGAGATTTAAATTTCCCAATTAAAGGATGTTATATTAAAAAAAGCCAGAATCCTTGCAACTTGGGAGGATTCATTCTTTGCCTTCTCATTTAGCAGTGTGAAACAAAGGCTAAATTGCTTTCCATCTCTGCAAATTCTGGGCCACGCTGAGCACTGAGCAAGCCATTGTGGCCTTTTGTGCCCTAAATGACACAAGGACAGTCTATGTGGTGAACGATTCGGCAGGGATGGCTACTTACAGAGCCTCATGCAAGTGACTGGCCACCCTTATTCCCAGTTTTCTCTGCTGCATCCAGCTCGTACCATACCAGCTGACATATCAGATTGCATCAGATAAAGCCAGGAACTGGTTTGTTTTGGAAAAAAAAAAAAGTAAATTGGATATAATTTTTATTGCATATGTAAAAAAAAGTTTTGTTCATTTGGGTGAAACAAGCCACTGCAGTCTTGCAAAGGAGAGAAACGTCTCCATTTGTACAGAATTACTTTGTGTCTTCGATAAACAACAGCTCTTCTATTGTGTGTTTCTGTGTGTGTCTTGCATTTTTCACCATTTTACTGCATGTTCCCTGCATGTGCCACAGAAAACAAGCCTCCCTGCCTGTCCTTCTCTGGACAGGTCATGAAGGTCCAGCATTTGGCCTCCTGTGCTGTTGCCATATGGCTCGTAAGCCCTTTCGTGAGTCAGATGCGAGAGCAAGGCAGATGAAGGGAGGGTTGAAGAAGAACTTGGGATATACTGGGTAAAATGAGATTAATGTTGGGATGTTTTAAAACACTTAAGTGAATCAGGAATATGCATATGAGGGCCTTGCTGAGTTTTCTTGCTGAAAGAAAAGCTTTGCTAGCCTGACTGCTCACTGCTAGGTTTGAACTTGTTCTCGTTGTTGCAAGGAGGTGCTGGTTGTGGATTTCTCTGCCCGTAAGCAGACAAGAAGCCCTGTATGGCACTCAGGAGCACAAGGAAGAGCTGGTGAGGTTTTGGTATGGAGCTCATTAACATCACTCAAGTGCATCTGGAGAAGTCAGAAAAAATAGTTCAAAGACATCTTTTGTGTGGAGTTTTTTGTGATTGAGGCAAGGGAGCATCTGCTGTAATTAAGGAGGTAGAGCAACATAAGTGAAAATCCACGTGTGAAACAAGCAAGACTGGAAAGCCGGTCTGCGGATGGTGGTTAATGGTAGACTAAATAGGTTCTTCATTGCTTAATTTCATTAAAACTTCTGGAGTCTATGAATGGTAGGTACAATATGTTTACAGATCTGACTGGGAGTTGCTTTATCTAGAGCAGTGAAGCCAAGAAGTTGTTTTGAGTGCTGCAAGAAAATTAAACTCAGATTAAAGCTGAAACACGGTGAGGAGAATGTCCATGTAAGAGGCACAAACGTTTTAAGGGAAGCCTTTATCAGTCTGGCTAATGGGGTCACAATAGCAATCAGAAATGGATTATAGCAGCATTAGCAAAATCCATTTTACAATGCTGTGTTTCTTACAGCATTCCACCCTCCCCCAGGCCAACATTTTGAGATGAAGTGATAAAAGGTAAAAGGTTTCATAGTTGCAGTGTATCCTCTTGTGCTGGAAGAGCAGAGAAGCAAATTTTCCAAGTAACAAGGTAGATACTCATATTATCCCTTTTGGAGCCCATATTCCAGGACTCTGCAGATTGGTGACTTCTGCTCTTCTCCTGAATCAGGTTGTGTTCCTGTGCATGCTGTGTTGTGGTGGTAGAGGGCTTCTGTGGTGCTTGGCACATTTTCAGTGTCCTTACAGCTGAAATCCTCCTGGTTACTTGTCTTTTTTTGTTAACTGCTACTAAACATGAAAATTTTCAAAGGTTTCATGAACACTGCTGTATTTTTTCTGTGCCAGCTGCTTCTCACAGAGTGTCCCTTCCCTTGCCTTTTTTTCCCCACACGCTAGTGGGAAGCCAGGATCTTCAGTAATGACCCCTTGGAAAGGTGTGATGTCATGTTGCCTTGCAAATACTTTACCAAGTATCACATTTGATGCTTTGTGTGTGGCATCTTCTGCCCCAATTTAAATGCAGGTAACCTTCACTACTTTTTGCAGAGCCCATGGTAGGTGCTAATGCCATTTATGTGATTGGTTTGATAACCTTTATGTGCTCAGAAGGAACGTTATGGGCTGTGCAATGTACCAGTGGTGATGAGGACATGGGCTTCTGCTGGGGGACACCGCAGAGGCAAAGGAGTCTGGCTCCTGGATGGCAGTTCATGTGGAGGACCAGGCTGGCAGAGCATTGCTGCCACCCACCCCAGCACCTCTGCCCCCTGGGGCATCCGGATTTTGTAGATTTGCTTGTGCTTGGAGCTGGTGCTGTGATCCTTGGCCCTCTGCTCTGCTAGGGTGGGCAGTTTTTGCTTCTACTCTAAGCTCCCAAAAAGCTCAGGACTGTCCCTGAAACCACTTTTCTTCCATATGGTTCCTGCATAGACCTTATAAAGGAAATGGTATTAAAAGCCTGGCAGATTACTACAGACTTTTAGCCCTTTATTGTTTCCCTGCCCTAATCTGATGAACAGTCATTGACAAATACACGTTGCTTGAGCCACAAGATTTTCAAGCCTTTGCTTGGACATAGTTGTAGCTCACCTCTGCTTTTGTCATCTGTCCAGAGCCACTTGCTCTATACTTGCTATGATACTTGAAGTAAAAGGTGCTCATTTTCTGAAATGCATCACTTCTCTCCTTACCTCTCAGTTGTCTTGTGCAAACATCTTGGAGGTAAAGCAAACTTGCACTTCCCTAGCATTGCAGCTGGCAGCATATAAATCTGGTTTATTCATACTCTCTAGTGTTAATAAAAAAGACACATTTAAAATAATCCTAAATGCCAATAGGCTTAGTGACATTTAAGCATGAGCGATGCTGTCAGTCCATCCGCAAACAAAAGTGGTACATCTTAATTTGTCTAATTACACTCTAACATGCAGGCCAGCTGCTGCTGTGAACAAAAGCAGTTGATCGCACCATTTTATTAATTGCATATTAATTGCCACATTCATGGTAACCATATGGGAGACAGTGGAGTGGAGTGAAGGCTACTTAGTGGTGGAAAAGAGAAAATGAACTGGCGGAGTGGTGTCTTCAGAGAACAAATCTCAGAATGATAGGGTGCCTTGAGCTTGTCGATGTGATCTGGTTTTTACATTTCCCCATCTAAATTACTGTATTTAAAAGTGAGAGGGATTTGAGTAGAAACCGTTGTGTCTTGCATGGTGACTGCGTATTCATGAAAGTACTGCTGTGCAACTTGGTACTGAATTTGTTTGGTAATTTGCAGAAGGCAGCCCTGCTGGCACGTGGCATCTGCCTTTGTCTGCCTGCTGTGCTCATGGGTGCACTGGTGCTGCCTGGAATCCCTTCTCACAGGGGCAAGGCTGGAAAAGCCAAAGGGCATGCAAAACTTGCTGATTTTTATATTTTATGCAATTTAGCTACAAGTATGTAGTCTTTTTAGATAATGGTGCTAAGTCTTGAACAGAACTGGATTTCTTAGAGTGAAAAATAAAAACCTTGATGCAGGTGGGTTAACTCATGCAAAATACCTACAGCAAAAAGCAAACAGTAGTGGCCTGGCTGCTGCATTTATCTGGCATCAGATTACCTAGTAGGATGTTTAATGATGCTCTTCCTGAAAGTGAGATTTAAGGAAAATGCTCTTAACCTGTTTCTTTGGGGTTTTTTTGTGCTATGTGGATGCAGCAGCCACTCTCAGCAGATGCACAGCAGTTCTGTCAGGCAGCAGGTGTAGGTTGGAGTACACATGGAGTGACTTCTATCTTGTCACCCCCCAGACTGACATTATCACGGTCTGTAGAGCATCTCCTTCAGTGGGGCTGTGGGGTGTCCGTCTCCTGCCTCTGAGCAGCTGCTGTCCCACAGGCGGGTACCCACAACAGGGACAAATTGTATGACATGTGCGTGACCTAAAAAAAGGCACCCAAAATCTATCTTGACTTTATTTGCTCTCCATTCCCTTTCACTTCTCTTTAGGAAGAAAAGCAAAGACCTGTGTTGGAATTTTTACGCCAAAGGGATGAAAGGTTTAGTAAGAGGAAGACCCAAGGGTAGCTCTTTCTAGAAGAAAGGAAGCAGTGAGTTAATGTCACAGATCAAATAAAAATATGCCTAATTATGTGAAAGGAAGTGCAGGAATGGACGTGGAATCTGCAATGATTTAGAGAAAGTCATGTTGTTCATCGATTTGTTGCCGTAAGGAAAGGGGAAAAAGAACTTTCCAAGACAACTTTATATGGGTAAAGCAGAGAAGAGTTCTTTTACTTATAGGGTTTTGGGGTACAGAATATA
>JAWWMP010000116.1:50670003-50692303 GCA_035047865.1 Dendrocincla tyrannina | reverse complement strand
TGACCCTTAAGACAGCTAACACAGGGTTAGAGGTTACAAGCTATGCTATATGTGAGAAAGTACCTAGAAGTATAAAAGTCTACAAATTCATGAAAACCCTAAGGCAACAGATTAAATCTGCCTGCATGGCTTTTCTAAAATGAGTATTTCATAAGGCTTAGTCCCACCTCATTGCCAACAGCTGCCATTTTGCTTGCATTGCCTATGTATCTTGGAAGAGCTGGAATTGAGAGAGATTGGTTAGTTAAAAAAAAGGGAGGGGTCAAAGCCTTTGTTTTAATGAACATATTGTTTCAGAAAACCTCCCTAAAAATGTTTTTTCAAAGTGAAGGAGACACAAAGGTTGCACAGTTAAGAAATTGCTTATAAGAAGTTGACAGGTTGGATCTGTTCTATTGAAGCATCGACAGTGCAAAACAGTCAATAATGGTGACATTCTTATGTCTAAGCAGAAATTGGGGCAGAGGGGTTGTTTTCTTGTGGTTTTTTTGTGGGAGTTTTTTGTCGGTGTTTGGTTTTTTAAATCAGAAAAATGCTTTAAGTGGCTCATTGAAATTACATCTCAATTTGTGCTTTAATACATTGCAGCATGGGATATGGATTATGGGGATGATGCATGATTGGA
Source organism: Dendrocincla tyrannina (assembly GCA_035047865.1). Classification (NCBI taxonomy): domain Eukaryota; kingdom Metazoa; phylum Chordata; class Aves; order Passeriformes; family Dendrocolaptidae; genus Dendrocincla; species Dendrocincla tyrannina. The sequence goes on along the minus strand of JAWWMP010000116.1, from coordinate 50,691,678 downwards.
AAGGCACAGCTTGAATTTTGGATTGCAAGCAGTGCCTGCCATTACAGCAGTTACAGAAGCAGCTATGACTTGTGAGCTGACCAGTTTTGACTGGAAGTCATTGGAAGAGAATAAATGTAAAACCCCATGATGCCTCCTCTCCAGTCACAACAGAGGGGTACTCAATCAGCCTCCCCGTGTCTTTTGTGCTCAGACGGGCAGTCTGTGGCCTGACTATTACTAATTCAAAGGCTGAATTCCCCAAAGCACTGCTTGTGGCTGTTAGGCTGCAGCTCCTGGCTTTTATTTGGAAATTGTATCTCAATGTACTGGTGACCAACTAGGTTACCACTGAGGGCTGATCTCTACCAGCTGAGCATGAACTGGTGTCACTGGAGACTAGGCTTCCGGAGAAGAGATAAAAACTTGTACATGCTGTGGTTGAAAGGCAAATTCTCTGACTGATACCTTTACCAAGGGAATGTTCAGCTAGCTGTCCTGTGAGGTGTCAGTGGGCATGTGCCTCTCATCCCAAAGGTCTCATCCCCTCTCTATCTGATTTCTGATTTGAACCATGATGACTTTTCCTCCTCTGATTCAGTGCTGTCAGTTGTTTGTGTGTTGCCCTTTAGGAGCTTTGACAAAGAGTTTTAAGAACAGTGAAGTTTTACACACAAGGGCTTCAGAGCACATTTGTCATTGTCCAATGGCATCGACAGAAGTTTATAAAACCATTTCTATGCAGTTTTGTGATGTGTTCCAGGAAGGGCTAATTAAACTTCGTAACTGGGTAGCATCTCCAAAGAAGGTTTGGCACCTCTCCTAACTGAATAATCCCTCACGGTTGGTCTCAGCCTCAGCTTTTAACTGATTTGATCGTCCTTTTGTTTGTCAGATACTTGACAAAAACATGATGCTATGGCTAGATCAGGAACGGTGGGCTGCTCTTTGGTGGATGTGAGCAGGTCCCTAAGCAGATGCTAGTGGCAATGTTAGGGTAAATAATTTATGGCATCAGAGAAAAAGAGACTCTTCTATGTCCAGTAGCTGAAGGTGAGCACAATTTTTTTTCCTGGGTGTGATGCTAGCCCTTTCCTGATAGGTTTATAATTAATTCAAAGAGAAGCAGGATGCTAGTTGCCCTGACATAAAAGGAAGTATTTTCAAAGCCTTATATGAATACAATGTTTTAATTTATTCACTCCTGGAGTAGGGTGTGTGCTCTGTACAAACTATTATACATTGCAGATGTGTCAGATACTTTACAACGTACTTAATGTCTGTAGTTTCAACTATGTTCTTCAAACCATCCATGGCTGAAAAACAAGGATGTGAATTGAGTTTTGGTGTGCATTAGCTTAGATGATTCCTTGCATGATGGCAAAACAGGAATACTGTTAGGTGGTGCTTGTGTCTAATTTAAGTGAATTGGTATTGAAGCTAACTACTGTCATCTTAACAGCTACTGGAAAGTTGCAGGAATGAAACTTATTCAGTTTATTGTCTGGGCTGGAAACCCCATGGTATTTCTGCACAGAAATTTATTTTTAGGGTCTGGATGGTTGTCTCTGTATTTATTTGTGTGGTGTCTCCAGTCTCTCAGAGCTGGAAAACTCTCAAGTTGCAGTGTTTCTCCCATTAGTGGGTTGATACATTCAGAAGCTCTTCCAAAAATAAATTGGTCCTTTTAGTGTAAGCAGTGCTGATCTGAATTGTGAATGCATGCTTGCATTTCAGTTGTCTTCAAGGGAGAGTTCACCACTGGGAGCAAGATACTCTGAAGATGCCAGGTTACACAGCCTGTGAACTGTTCAGAGATGATGTGCCACAGGTGCACACTTTCAAAGGTTTTCAGATTCAAACTGGGAAAGTACTTGAAGAAATAATTTTAAAACTAGCATCAGCTGCCTCAAGTTTTTTATTTGCCCTTCTCCAACTTTTCTAACTTTTCCTTCAACTCTTCCAACAAAATGCAGACCTTTCTGTAGTGTATAATTTGTGCTTAGTGGGGAATCCAAGGATACCAACTGAAAATGGTATCTTTCACTTTAAATAGTATATGTTAAGCCCCTTTTTGTGTTGCAACTTTTGTGTTTTGTTGGTTTTTTCTCCAGACATAGCAGGGAATAACTAGTTTTTCTAAAACAGGAAAAAGCGTATCTATGTGCAGTGGGGATCCTGTAGAAAAAGGTAGGGATCTACTCCCCTGTCTGGCAGGAATTGGAGACAAAGTGGGAGAGGAGAGAATCTCTGTATTTTAATCTTTCATAGATTAGATTTTGATGAAGAAGATGGTGTTCCTCTTGTTTGCTTAATGCCCCCACATACTTACTTATTGAAACCATTGCTACAATGCAAAAATGCTTGATAGATGGTGTGCTCACTAGTGCTTTCTGAAGATGTTTTGTGGCAAGGCACGTTTTTCATGGTAGCAATCATTTAAACTGTTAAATGCATTTCACTAGTGACCCAAAGATACACAGCTATTCAGTTGTTAATGTCGACAGACCATGGCATGTTGTGAGGTCTGGGCTGCTAGATGCTGTCTGATCAAATAACAAGGATGTTTGCATCCCTGAAAATTTTAATCAAGCCAATGGTAAAAAAATTTTAAGTTGGTGTTCACATTATAAATTTTGAAAGTTCAACCAGTCAGCTGTGTGAAGGCTATCCTTTTATTTGACACTACTAAGGACTTCTAATAAGATCCTGAACACACAAATAGTGGGTGACTGTTATGGTAACGTGATACCTTGCTTTAGTTTGGAGACTATTGGAATTTCAGGGTGGATTGTGTCATTCTTTAATTGGAACATGCCCATGTTTTCGGATTTTGTCAAAAACCTTAGGGCTTTAAGGGCAATACCAAATGTCACTACTACCCATTTATTATTTGTGAACCTTCACTTTTACTTATCTTTTTTGTATTGTGTCATGGAGTTAGCATTTTTCAGGTAATGTTTTTGAAAATTTCTAACTAAGGAACAAAACTTTTTTTAAGTTGCTGTGGGAAGCAGTGAGTGGGTGTATGCTCCTTGATTTTGGCATGAGCAGTTGTGTGATTATGTACAGGTTGGCATTTTCCAAAGAGCTTAACTTTTTTGCATTTGTAGGTTGTAAAAGTTCTTAGGAAACTATAGGATGTGCTGGTCTAATTTGAAGAGAGTATGCTTCCAAGCTCAGATGAGACTCACACAGAATTTACTGAGAGTCAGCAGAAAGAAGAAAAAAAAAACAACCTGCCAATTCCTTATACCAGGATAATCTGTATATAAATAAAAGTATGCTAAAGAGCAATGTTGGGCGGGGAGGCTGAGATAGGCTACAAAAATTCTTTCTGTGACCTTTAAATAAGTGAAATGAGTAAGGAGCGTGTCTCCTTCAGGATGCCTATAAGGAGAATGCAGACTGAGATTAGATGAAAATGTCTGTTGCATATTAGTGTGGATACACAAGTGCACAGCTGCCAAAGATGGAATTACAGAGAGACAGTTTAGGACAGAAGTTCAGAAATGGAATTTGTGCAGTCTGATTTGGTTAGTTTTGTTCCTCATGCTACAGGATGATTCTAATGAGAAGACTTGCAAACTTGTCTGCCTGGTGTTTTTTCCATCACTAATTCAGAAGAGAAGGATTTTCCCTATGGTCCATTATTAGGGCAAATAAGAGTTAAGATTTGGTAGACTAATTTACTTTCTCCAGCCATTTTTGATCAGCTCTTCAGGATAAGCTATGGCACAGGAGCATTCAGGTGGATTCAGAATTTAAACTGAGGATATTTCCTGGTGACATTTTAAGAAGGTATTCCTAGTGAGAAAAATACTCTTCTGGGAGCTGAAATTGCCATAGCTGAGGTTCAAGAATGGCCAAAGGAAAAAGGACTGTGCCCTGCAATTTAAAGCAAAATAAAATTGCCCATTCACTGACTGTTTTCTGTTCTCTTGCCTGCCATTACAGTGTGTGGGGAGATGCTCTAACCAAAAGAAACTGCTGCTTTGTCTGCCAGCAGCCCTGCCCAAATGCTGCCTTTTCTCTCCACTGATGTGTTTGCATGATAGAGGATCCTGTGGAAAGATGTTTTCAATTGTCAAAGGAATGAATTAGCTTTATTGTGCTGTGACCTAAATAGGATCATCAGATCAATCAGTCTGCTGCTTTTCTGTCCTCTCTGGCTTAGGTTGTGTTGCTTCTCCTTCTCATCTTGCTCCCTCTTCCCCCTGCCCCCGCCAGGCAGCCCCTTTCCCAGAGCCTGCAGCCATAATCCTTTATGAGCTTGAATAAAGGAGGGCGCAGCCGGCTACCCTCTTTTCAAGTAATACCTGCCCCGTAATAGCGGCACGGGGGACAGGCTCAGCTCTGGCTCCCCTGCCCCTCCACTGAGGCATGGGTCCTTCTCACTGTTTTGGTGTGGTGGCTTTAGGATAAAATACTTTTTCCTCCTTTGTTCCCTCTCCCCTGTGCATTCTCCTCCTCCTCTTCCTCCTGATCCTAGGTTTAATGAATCGTAATTTCTCAATAGCTGGGGAAGTATCATGCTTCACCAAGGCTGAGGTTGCCTTGAAAGAGGCCATTGTGAGCGAGCAGAGCTGGAGACGGGAGGGCAGCTGAATGCAGTGCCGCCTGGGACAGCCTTTGTGGAGGGAGCACTTTTGTTCTCCTGAAAGATGCTGGGAGAGGGCTGGTCAGCACTGGGTCTGAGGGAGGGAAAAGCCCATTCTGACCATAAATTACTGACTCCTGTGCTCTGCAAGGGTGTTTTGGATGCCATTTAGGCATCAGCAAGTGGTTGGCAGCATGTGTGGGGGTGACCAGAACAGGCACAAAGCTTGGGGACAAATTTTGAAAACGCTTGAGGCATTTTGGCCTTCTTGATGTATCTTCATGACAGAAGTCTCACCTGGAAGTAAAAGTGCAGCTTTCAAACTTGGGTGGTGGTGATCTGAGCCAGGCAGGAGCCTTGTGACCTTCAGGAAAGGGTTTATAACCCTCCTCAGGTTCAGGCTTGTCCCGCAGATAGATGGCTGGGTGTCTCTGTGCAGCCTGGGGAAGGGATGTGTGGGGGTCACTTCCATTACTGCACCTCTCTAGCCACCACAGCTGCTCAGAGTGGGCGGGTGGGGGTGGCAAGGAGCAATCCCGAGCACGTCCTATGCAGACCCATCCCTACAGACGTGCTGGAAACAACCCTTACAAAAGCTTCTTCCCTGCGCATCCCCAGCAAGCTGCTGTAGGGTGGTACAATGGAAACTCATTTCGAGCGACTGACTGATGCGTCTGTAAAAAGCAAAGGCATCGATTTAATTGTTTTGAGTATGTCTGCTTGCCAGCATTTCCACTTTCCCTTTTGCCCACTGAACAGAGACTCACTGGAAGAGCTCTCGCAATGCAGTTCCCTGCTCAGTTCAATGGTTTTACTTTGTCTTTCCTCTTAAAATGTCATAAATGCTACACAGTTGTTTAATGTGAATTTTTCAATTGTCTGAATAAAGTTGCTAAGGCCTTCAACTTGAAGTTTAGGTGTTGAGATGATAGTACACTTTAGTAGTTTGATGCATCATTCCTTTAGTGAACTTGGTACATGTGTTGGGTTTACCTCTCCTTCATGAAAATAAAGTGGTAAAATTTGTCTTCATTTGTGGGAGGAAACAAGGATGGATTGCTTGAACTGTTCTTAAATTGTTTTAACTTTTTTCAAACTTAAATCCTTCCTAAATTGTGTACTGCATATATGCATGGGCTGGTGAGTAGAAAGAGAACATGAGTTGATTCTCACTGATTCCATAGTGTCCCTGCGGACAATTGCTTGGCAATTGGTTTTGAACAACTGAAGTACTTCACTTTTCAACAGTTGCCTCTTTATAAAGTCTCAACTTCTTCAGTGGATCTTGTGCACTGGTGCAAGGTTCAGGGCACCGGTTTGTGAATAGGGGCTACAAGGCAGACACCCCCCCCTCTCCCCCAGGGGCTGGGCTGGAAATATTTCCGTGGAAGCTGAATATTTGCAGATTGTTTCACAGGCACTGACGTTTTATGTTGCTGTGAATGTGGAGGGGTGGATGTCCCAGACGGCTGTCCCAGAGCAGGTCAGCTGGAAACCCCCTCTAAAGAGCAGGGAGAGGAGTGAAGGAATGGCTGCAGCGTTTCAGGCATGTCATGTGCAAGCAGCTGCTCTTGTTCACTTCTGTTCTGGATCTGTGCGGCCTCTGCTAGAAAATTAGAATCAGTTTAACCACTCAGGGATTTAAATCTGTTGTAGTGTGAATGAAGAGTTTTGCTAGTGAGTTTGTTACACAGTTGTGATTTTGAGCATGCTGCTTGGCACTGCATCTTGTGCCTCTCATTTGCTTCACTTCAGTCCCTGACTTCTTAAAAAGGAGTTTCTTCTAAGCTGAACTGTGTGACCAATCCTATGTGGTATGAAGTGAAAATCAATATTTTCTTAACATCTCCCTGTTTTCTGTATTCGTTGTGATATTCCTGACTTCTTTGTATTTCTGTGATCCTCGTGTGGTGGCGAGTGTGATCCCTGCTTGTAAGGATATGGTAACCGAGGTGGTGGTTTAATATTAACTTGTCCAAGGTGGAGTAGCAAGTGTGTCACAGAGCAAGGTCTCCCCAGTCTGCTCCTTGTCTCTGAGTCATTTGCTTTTAAAGAACTGATAGCAGCGTGTACACACCTACTGTTGATGTTGGGTTTATCCAGCTTTAACAAACTTTTAAATTTTTCCTATTGAGTTAATTGTAGGTGGTTTTCTTGTTATTTGGGGGGGATTTTTATGAGTTGGTCTGCTGGATTGGTAATGTTGGAGGCTAAAGTCCTTCATCTGTTTGTGTAGTGACTACAATATAAATTTTCTCAAACTGCTCCATCTTTTATGTCTCTTCTCAATATAGAGAGGCAAAATGCAGAGGAGCACAGTCATTTTGTTCTTACAGTTCTCAGAGAACTGCCATTACGTGCCAATTACAGTGACAGTTTCTTGTGACAGAAAAAGCATTTTAAAAAACCAGTATTGAGACAACCTGATGAATTTCATGGAAGTCAATGGATTTGTCTCAAGTGGGAAAGAGATTTTGGTGCTTGTTGAACTAGTGCATATTCTCAGAGATGCTGATGCAAGTAGCCAGACAGTTTTTCCTTTGGGGTAGCCCCTCATGATAGCCATTTTTGATGTTTTGACCTCTTTAACAGCATGACCTGGGGGAAGGTGGAAGCCAAGTCGGGGGCGGGGGGGGGGGGGTTGGGGATGGTGAAAGGCAGACATCAGCTTTGGTATTGTTACTGGGTTTGAATGACTGCCTCGGTGCTGGAGATAGGGCAAGAGGTCAGTCATCAAGTGCTTGTTCTTAGGCAGGAGAAATGCTCCAGGGTGGATTGAGGATGCCATAACAAAAACACCGCACTTGGCACACGTTGTAGCCCAGGGTGAAATGGGTGAGGGTTCCCTGATCCATCCAAAGTACCCAGGTCATGTTGATTCACAAGGGCTTAGCCATGAAAAGGGAACAAGTCTTGCTTCCCAGGGCTTGCAAGACTCTTTGAGGTTCCAGTAAAGGCCTTGTGAAGAGTCTGTCTCGGTTCCAGTAGCCCAGTCTCCCTCAGTTTCTGCCTTGAAAGTGTCTCCATCCCCTCTGCAAATACTCCCCTTCCGACATGCTGAGGAAGAGGCACGTGTAGGAAAAGGCACATCGTACAGCCTAAAACAGGTCGACACCACCATTTTTATTTTTGATTCAAAACCAACACGAAATAGTTATCCTGATGTATCCTGAGTATGATGCCAGAGTACATTGTTGTGTAAGGCGCTTGATGGAAATCAATGCAAAAAGCAGAGGTGCTTTCCCTGCCATTGCTGCCATGGCACTGTGGTCTTCTGTCCCTTTGGCAGGGGCGAGCCACTCAAAATGTGTCTTGGACAAGCAGCCGTTGGAGAGACCTGCTGCTAATGGCAGTTTTGGTGTCAACCCCATGTTGCAATTGTAAGATCTCTGGATTTGGAAAATATTGATAAAATGTTGACAGTAGTGTGTTCAGACAGTCTGTTCTGCATACTGCTGAGTCTCAACTGTTTGATGACGCTTAGAAGTTCCTGCAGAGCATCTGCTTTTCACATGCTGCACTCCAGAGGCCGGATCCTGCTGCAGCTTTGGGGTCAGCCTGAGCCCCCCGCTGCTGGCATTTTTCTTTTTCCTGAGGTAAAAAATCCTTCTCATTGTTAACCCGAGGGGGTTTCCTAAGGTTGCTTTGTGAGGGAAGGCTTGCTTCTTGAGCCTGAACATTGTGCGAAGGGCATGCCCTGCTGAGCACATTCATTTGGTGCTTAAAATTTTCCCTTTAACTTCTGCAAAATTGCAGTTCATTCCTAGGAAGGACGGCTGTGGACCTCTCTACAGATACATTTTTTTAAGACATGAGGATATAATGTGCATCTCAAAAAGCTGGGCTATTTCATCTCCTTGCACAAATTTCGTTTGATGAATAACAGATCCTCTATTAGCCAGGAATAACTCGATTTTGTTTTCCATGTATCTGGTCTGAGATGACGCTAATAAGAATAAATTAGGAGAGCAACTGAATGAAATTCAATATGTAAAATTAGTGGGCTGATGTCCCAGGCAATGGCAGTGACTGCGGGGGGAGCACTGGGACTGGAAGGGGAGGCAGTGCAGAGCCGAGGCTGCGTGCTGCAGCCAGCGCACTTCTTGATCCCTAATAAAGCGGGAGCGAGGGGTTGAAAATAAAAACGGGGAGAGGGGAGCGGGGGGGGGGGGGCATGGAGGAGGTAAAGAGAGGAGGGCGACGGAGTTAGGATGGGAGCGGTGGGAAAGCAGGGCACCGTGATTTGCAAGAAAATACAAGGCTCATTTGCAAGTGGAAGGAGGCCGGGGCTGGCCGGCCCCCCCCCGGCTCCGGGGAGGAGGGCGGGGGCAGGGAAGGTGCCGGTATCTCCTGCTGCTCCGGAGGCAGAGCCGGGTGCGAGCGATGGGAGGGAGGAACAGCACCTGCCGACTCCGGACTTCCCTGGAATAGCCGGGCTTGGGAGCGGAGGGAAGGACGAGAGCGGGAGCAGAGTAACTGCGGGGGCAGCAAGAAGGACGAGTTTTGGTCCTGAGCACACGTGAATTACAACTGTTTTTTTTCTTAACATATTTTTTTCTTTTTTTTTTTTTTTTTTATTTCTCCTGTTCTGCTTGTTAAAACTGGCTGTTTTCAGCCCGCAAGGTCACATGTGAAGAGGAGAAAATCAGGCTAAAGAATTGTAAATTATTTCGTCCATCAGAAAGGTCTAGACAGATTTAAAGCGATTTCAGGAAAGAAAGGCAGAGGTGGGGGGAAGGCTGGAGAAGAGAAATTTGGTGTGCGAAGTTTGGACAGGCTCGGTCCGGCAGTCACCTTTCTGCAGCTCCTCCCTTCTATGGGATTTCAACTCCAGGATCGCAGTTCAGCGCCCTGAAAAATGGTGGTTTTCATCAACACAAAGCTAAAATCTCTCATGAAACTTTTCAAGAGGAAGTGTAAGTAGCTGTGCGCGCTCGCTGTCCTTTCGGGATGCAGCCCCGGTCTGGAGGGGAGCGTCTCGCTCCTGGTTCTTTGCAACCTCTTTTTAAGTTTATCTCACTCTATTCTTTCTTGATCATTGTGAGCCGTGTGCAGGCAGCCCTTAGCAGGGGCTTTAGGACCTCTGCTTTGGGACACTTGGTTTGGAAGTGCCCTGCCAGGGTGATTTTGAAGGAGCCAAAGTCCTCGGTGTGGAAGGAGGAATTCGGTGACGAGACAGGGTGTGCCGGTGTCGCGATAGTAATGCCCAGGTGTTGGCCTCTGTCGTGGCATCCTCGTAGTCTGCCAAACATCTGTCTCTGCTTGGGCAGCTGTGGGCTTTTGTCTCTGAGGTACCTACATGAAGCTTGTTCTGAGACAAAGTTTGTTTCTTAAAGATATTCTTGTTTCAGAGTGCCTTTTAAAATCACGTTTCTCTATTTACGTCATGAGGGATCAACAAATGATGCTAAAGGGAGTAGTTGGCAATTGGGCACTTCTGTTGGCTAGGTTTGATGACCATTACTGCTCTTTTGAGGAGTAAACCTTAAGTCTGATGTGGCAGGACTGCAGCCAGACGGTGGGTGTTTCCCTCCTCTTCCTCCTGCAGCCTTACTCCCCTCCCCACCCACCTGCTCAGCCAGGGGATGGAGAGGGTGCCTTCCGGTGGCTTTTCCTGTAATTTTTTCTGTTAGATCAGGGTGATTGATGCTGTAAACCAGGTAGGTGGTCTGTCGTGATTTAGGTTTTACCTGTGGTTAGCAAGAACAGGAAGAGTGGCCACAGACTGAATGTGCTGAATATGTGTCTGCCTTGTTGCAGCCAGGGTGTCTGTGAGAGGGCTTGGGTTGCAGGACCAAGGCTCGGAGATGAGGACACCCACTGTAAGCCTTTGAAAACCTTTTTCGAGGTCTGAAACTAATCTAAAAATGTGAGGAGAGGTAGATAAGGACCTTCTCCCTACTCCAGGAAAAAGCAGGCATTGAGCATGAGGCTGTAGATAGGTTGAGGTGAGACTCATTATTTTCTTTAATGAATACAAATTATTTCCATCTGAAATGATCCTAGCAGATGCACAGTGGTTTTAAGGAAAGAATAATTCTTCAGATGTTAGGAGGCTCTTGCCTCCATTTTGCTTCTCAGTTTTACGTACCTCTTCTGCTGCCACAAGGGCTTCAGACAAACTCCACAAAGCGATGCTACAGGGAGCAGAGCAGCGAAGAAAGTGAAGGCAAGATGCAGAACTAACAGCAAGGTGCAGGATAGTGGGGCTGCGGCAGCAGGGCAGGTGCTTGGGAGGTAGCACAGCTGTAGTGGCTTTTTCTGCTTTGGAGAGCTAAAAAGCAAGGATGTGCAGCATGCTGGCTGAAGGCCAGAGAGTGCCTGGGGGATCATAAAATATGACCCCCAACTGCCCTTCTTGTGTTTACAGCAGGGTGGAAGGGTAAGGCTATTCAACTGTAAAAATTTTTATTGATGATAAACTTGAAACAAAAGGCAGCAGCTGTCTCTTGGGAAGTCTTGGCAATATGTGCTTTGGCTGATTCATTGCTAGACTGTCTGTAGGGAACTTTGAACTTGAACAAGGTGTGTGTTTTATTTTCATGCATGTACTGGCTGCAGAGATGTGGCCAGAGACATGCCTCTTCAATGCTGTTGTGCTCTGAGCAGTATTTGTCCAGGGAGTTGGCTTTTGTTCAAATCTGCTTTCCACTCATGACTAAGGAAAGTAGCTAATTTATTTACTTTACTGAAGTCTTCTTTCCTAGCTTGAGCAAGCACAAGGTCAGATGATGTTGTTTCCCAATACAAATGAACCTGTTGTAATATCTCATGACAACTGTCATATTCCCAGGGTCACCTTTGAGCGAGAGGAAGCTATTCTGCACCTCACAGCACCTGCCATGATCAGGGGATGGGAAAACTCATCTCCTTTGTGAAGACTGGGAGCTGGAGGGGGAAAACAAGAGTTGTGAGTTGAGAGTAAATAAAACAGCAAGTGTAAACCTGGGAAGAGGGAAAGATGTTTGTTTCCTAGAGAACATAATTTTATAGTAGAAATGAGAGAACTGGTGTTTTATAACTGTTAGGGAAAGTCAGGTTCTAGAGAGCATTTAGATAGGTCTGCAGTGGCAAACAATGCTTCTTCCATTTTTAGATGATGTGCAACAAACTTAAATGTGGGGTTTCATGGTAGAGCTATCTGGAGTAACATTTAATTTTCTTCTTGTTATGTCTCTCTGCAGCTGTTTCCAACCTAGATGAAGAGAGTAGATGGTCTGTACACTACACTGCTCCATGGCACCAGCAGGAAAATGTCTTCCTATCCTCCTCAAGACCACCTTGTGTGGAGGACCTGCACAGACAAGCCAAGCTGAACCTCAAGTCAGTACTGAGAGGTAAGATGCTGCTACTGACACAGACATGTCCTAAAGGGACAGTAGTTTTTTGCCACAGTCTTTGCCAACATATCCAAATTGCAAGCTTTGGAAGAAGTTTGTTTCTCTGCCTGCAGCATATCTGGAACATTAGTGGGATTTACCCACTCACCTGTAGGGAATAGGGTAAAAATGCTTTTGCTGTGAAGAGATAGGTAGTGTTACCTGGAAGAGCGTCTAGAATAGAGAAAGGGAAAAGCTTGTTTTCTTTTGGCCGTTTCTGTTTAGTCTTTGGAGTGTTTCCAAAATGGTGCCTTCCATTTCAGTAAGTCTTGAATTAGCCAATTTATGGATTAAGAATCACATCAGAGATGTTTCATTTGGTGATTCCTTCGGTTGTTGCAAAGTGTCATTCCCAGGGCTGTGGGTACTTGAGAGGTTAGAAAAGGTGCTGAGGGCAGAAAAGGGACATGAGGAACAGGGCACTTGCAAGGACTCCTCTAGTAGTACAAATGCTTTCTTTCAGAAGAGTGCAGCATATTTTTAAGGACCTTCATTGTGGATGTACCTGTACAGTCTGTCAAAGGAGGCATTGTGTTGTGTCAGTGCAGCCATGAGGACAGAGGCAGGCAGCCAGCAGGGAGGCCTGCAGAACGTCTGTCCCTGGGACAGACATTAAGCTTAAAATAACAGCATAATGTACACGTTCTGGGAAAGGTTAACCTAGATTTTTCTTTACACTGGCTGTTTAACAAAAGGGTTAACCCTGCAAAGAGTCAACTCATTCAAGCCCCTTTTTGTTTCAGCAGGAACTGCAGGTACTTGAGACCTTGTAGAGCTAACCTGATTTAAAAGAATATTGTATTTTTTTATTTGTTTAAGATGACATTCCTGCTTTTTAAATGCAAAGAAAGCTTCATTCTGTATGTCTGAATAGAGAAGTGTTCAACTGCCATATGTTATTTCTCTTGCCATTTCCCCAGTTAATTGATTTTCACTGTCTCTTACTTCGTGCTTTTTGTTATCATTTAATAGGGGAGTCTTGACAGCCAGTGTTATTGGTTCTTGCATGGCTCAGCAGATAGCCTGTATGTCCTCTATACTTATTATTGGATTAATACATTTGTGCAGCTCCTTAGTCTTGGAACATTTAATGTTCCCTTGCAGGCACACTTACCAGTTCCTTACAAAACAAAAATGTTCACCTGCTTTTTGTGAACTTTAACCACTCATGCTAATATTTTTTCCGTGCTCTGTTTTGGACTGTTGTAAAAAAACCAACCAACCAACCAAAAAAAAAAACCAAACCAACAACAAAAAACCCAACAAAAAACTTCACAGGCTAAAATGCTGCACTGATTTTTATTTTCATTTTTTGTTTTATCAGAAATGTATCTACTGCAGTTTCATGTTCTATTTAAATAATTTTATGCCTAATATATTTGTGTGAAACCAAGTAGTATATGCTGCTTCCCACAGCTTACATAGCTGAAGTTATTTCAGTCTGCTGGGATTTTTCTCTTGAGCTGCTGCTCATTATAAAAATACTACTACTACTACAACTTACTAGTTAGCTATTTGTGTTAAATAATCTGGCTTGTGTACATAATGTAGGACTCCTTGGTAATGAAGTGAATTTCAGTTTTGTGCTTTCAGGGTAGTAACAGAGAGAGAAAAAACTGTGATGAGGCCTTTATCAGACCTTATACTGCTGGTTCAGTGAATGCAACGCTTTCATATTTGTTTAACCTCAAGCACTTTCCTTGAGCCACATTTTTTCCCCTAAGTGCAGTTTTAAAGTAACTTCTCCTGTGGCCTGTAACTGTCCTGGGAAGATACAGCATGAATTCAGCACCACTTTTAGTAATTTCATTCTTGTTTACAGGGGCTCTGAGTAGTAAGAGAGGCACTGACTGAGGTTTTTCAGTTTTACTCTGCCACTGCTTCAACCAGCGCTGTGAAATCAGGGAGGCGCTGGTGCTTCTGATCATAACTGAAGAATTGGGTTAGAAGTTCTGTATCCAGAGCAGTTTCATTCAGTGTAAAAGCACTGTTGAAATTGTGACATAATTATGACAACTGCTGAATGACTTTTCCACCTGTTGCTTTAGAAAAGACAGAGCTTTCCAAAGCTTCTTAATGGGTAGGATGTAAAATGAGTATTGTGTGATTATAGCATAGAAGAGCTTGAAGAAAAGTAGCCTCATGAGAAGCAGCATTGGGCTAGCATAGAAGCTTTAGTTTCGCATTTCTTGGCCTCATGATGAACCTTGCATTTTGACATCTCTTTGGTCCTTCATATTCTTTGGTTGAGATGAACTGCGGGACAGTAGAACGTCTGTATGTGACCCAACATCCTGTGTGGGTGGTGGGGAGTGACTAACATTGGATGACAAGATGCACTCTCCTCTGTGCAGAAAGGACGGGATGAATGCCGTTTGTCTCCAGAAAGCATTTGCTCAAACTGTAAGGGAGTAGAACTAAGGCAAAATTAATCTTTTCTTTGTAGTAAGTAGGAAATGGCGTAGTGGACATGGACAACAGTGGAGAAATACTTGGTTTAAGAATAAAAAGTTAGGGGTAGAGATATTAAAATGTATGGTGTCTAGCCTGTCTTAAGAGAGATGGTGACCTCAGAATGCTTTTTCCAGAAGCAGTGTTTTGTTGGAGGAGGAAAAGATGTTTCCATTAATTTTTGTGCAGTTTTTTACTTTTACTTTGTATATTATGTATTGATATGCCCTCTGCTTATGACACTGTGGAAATGAATGCGGCATGTGACAGCAGATATTGCATGGGAAGATATTTTAGGCTTTTGTACCTGTGAACTAGATATTTACCTTTTTAAAATCAAAGGGAAATACTGTGCTTTTCCTTTATGAAGCTGCTTTCAAGTACACATGGTGAGATCTTACGTTCATATGTGTTCAAATAACTGAGGTAAAGCTGTCTATCCTTCTTTAGGCATGCAGGTGCTCAGCTGCCCTCTGCAGTTTTAAAAAGCAGTATTGTCCAGTAATCTGAATTAAAAAATGAAGTACCTGGAAGGTGGAAAGTTTCTGATGCACAGTATGTCTGTTCTTGAGAACCGAAGTTGCTTTACGTAGCCTATATTAAAATTTAAGGTTGTCATTGACTGAAGTCAGTGGCTTGATATATTTAACCTAGGCTGTGTTGTTTCATTTTAAATGAAAGGTCTCAGTGACCTAATCTGATGGCTAGGGGAAAAGAGCATTTTCAGCTGTACTTCGTAGTCATGGTACCACTGCAATATGATGTAAATGGTTAGAAAATGATGCAGTTCTTGGGTTGTGGTAGTAGATACAGTATTTTTTCTTAATTTTTTTTTTTTTTGCACTGGATAAATCAGACTCTCCCTTTCTTTGGGGAAGGAGCCAAGACCTTGGGGTGCCTAGTGACGCAGATGGGGTGACACGTGCCATCCAAGGTGCATGTTTTCTTACCCTCAGGGCCAAGCTACTCAAACTCACCCTTCCTGAAAGCCTGTCTTACGTGGCCTCTTTATAGTGTTTTCATGGTCAGCTTATTGAAGGTGTTTCTCAACAGACAGATGTTCAGATAGAAACAGAACAACAGTGACCAGTGAGGAGTCTTGTGTGACTCTGCTTTGTGCCACTGTTTCTTCCTAGGAAGTCATGAAAACCGGAGGTGAAGATGACAGATGGGAAAGAAGAGCTGAGGCTCTGCATGGGGCCAGGATCATCAAATCAATCCTCTTCCCTTGCACTGTGTGCTCTGTTCCAAGGCTGAAGGACTGCTTGACTTGTTTAGTCTCTTGTTCATGTCTGCTTAGTATTGGACCAGCCCTGAGAGTCTGGTCTGGTCCATAACAGAGCTGTGAGTTTAATGTTGTTCACAGTGGCATTGTTTTTTAAGGCAGGCTGTTATCTGTGCTAAAGAGGCAAGTGCCACATACTGCAGTGTTTCCTACAGCGTTCTTGGCCCATGAGGCCCAGAGGTTCAGTGGGTGTTCAATCAGAGTCAAGAGGGTAGCACTATAAAACAGCTCCCATCCGTGACACGGTGCATTTACAAATCTGGCTGGTTGCATGGGCGTGTTTGAAGAACTACTGTCTGAGGAGGTCCCTGAAGGTGGTCTTCAGCTGGAAGACATCCTCATTTTGTGAACTGTATTATACTCTAAAAATGATAGACAATAAGGCGTGAAGCACAAAGATGGGGAGAAGACACAGCCCTGTGGTAGTGTTTCATTGCTTAACTATTTGGAATGTATCATAAGTGTGTCTCTTTACCTTCCGGGCAGATTTGCAACATCAGCAGTGTGTTACAGATGTGGGTCCAATGTCCTAAAAGGAAAGCATAAAATAATCTGGAATGCATTGGCCATGGATAATCTTGCAAAAAATTATGAAGGAACAGAAAAAATGTCTTATCGTGTACCTGAACTCTCTTTGTTTCTACATTTTTTGAACTATTCTCTGTTCTCTTGTCAGCTGTGGATATAAGTCAGTTGCAGTGATGGGAGCCAGAGCAGGACATACATAGTTGAATTTCCAAGGAGCTGTTATCTTCCAGTTCCTGCAATTAGCACTGCAGAGCACTTTTGATTTAAAAAAAGAAAAAAAGTGGGGGAGAGCAAGCTCCACTCTTGTGTGTTGTCACTTGTTCATGAGTTGGGAGACAACGGGCATCAAGGGCAGGAATGAAATAACTGTATTAAAGGGCAAACACAGCCCGACTGAAATGATACCAGGCTGTTAGGAGATAGCCAGCTGCTGAGGGGTGCTGTGGATGCATTCTCTGCACTGTTGAAGTTGCAGATGAGGACGAACATCTTGGCACAGAGTGCTCGTCACTGCCCGGGCTTGCTGTCCTTTCCAGCAGATAGATACAAGGTCTGAGATATGTACTGAGAAAGGTGTAGCTGTAAATAGGGGGAACAGTCCCATTATATTGACTTTCATGCCCCTTTTCATACTATAATGCTGAAACTTCCTGCACAACTGCCTGTACTTTGTGCCTTCCCCTCACCCCCCAGGGTAATTGTGTTGATTCAAGCTACATATAGGGCTCGTTGTTCCAACGTCTGTGATGATTCATTTATTATCTCATCTTCAGAAGAGCAGGATTTGGCTGACTCTAGCTTCTGTTTAGCTTTGTTGGCCAAATTCAAGGAATGTATTTAAGCAGCAGTGATTGAAATACTTGATTTGTTTTCCAGAAGACATCTGGTTAGCATTGTCAAATAAAACCGGATTTAAGTAGTTAGTCATAAAGCCTCTATTATGTCTTGCTGCAAGACCCTCCAGACAGGTATGGTTTAGCCTTTGTTTTCTTGGTGCATCTGCCAGATCACTGTTCAGATGAGCAATATTAGGGTCAGCCCTACTAGTCGATAATCCTGCTGAGAAGATTATGGACTTAAAATAATCTTATGTTTCATTAAAGAGCTGCAAAATAACGGGAAACCACTTCATATTAACAATAGGTCTGGTTCAGGTTCAGAGAGATGTCAAGATGTGAACGCCCTACCAAGTGGAAACCTCAATGAAGTAAAAGGCCATTAAAGGCTAGGGGTAAACCATATGTTCCTGAAAGGCCTGGGAACTGTAAAATTAAAAAATGGAAATCAACTTTCTTCTCATTATTTTAATTTCAATTGTCATGTTACTACCGGAGCTTCTGCCCATGTATCCTCCTTTTTTTACTGTTACTGAATTAATTCACAGTACATCTGTTCATGGTTTTGGCCAAGTTCCATACTCCAACTGCCCTTTCTAATAAGGAGTTTCAAAAAGCAAATATTCAAATGAAACGAAACAGGATTTGACCAGGAGTCTGCACTGCACATGTTTGAAAACTGGTCTTGTGCTGCAAAATTGAGCTACTTGGAAGCATTTAGGCTCCCTATTTTTAGGTTTAGTTTATATAGTGCAGCACTAAGTGTTAAAAACATCAAGGGTAGTTATATGTAGATTGATTGCATGACACACGTGATAAATGAATGCAATTCAAGTTATAAGGGTTTAAAGAAGAAAAAAAAATTCTTTTAATATAGTACCAATGATACTATTTTTTTCTTAAACTAGGTGAATGTGTTTTCTTAGGAAGATATACCTGAAAGATTATTGAAGCTCTGCCTGTTTCAGATCCGTTCCTTTAGTAGAGAGAATAAACTTGAACTCTTACTGTCTGCAGCATTGTTGTTTCAGTGCTAAGTAAAGCAATGTCCGTCTCAAGGAATATCAAACTTTGGGTTTAATTTCTTTTTGCTTTGTTTCCTCTTACTTTCTTAGATTAGGATGTTATGTAGGCTTGTTTGCAGCGTTTTCGCTAGCTTTACACTTAACATAAAGTGTCCTGGGAGAAAAAAACCTGTGAAAAATCCCTTCATATTTTTATATTAGGTGTGTTCAGTTGTCTAAGAAGCAACAAATATCCATAAAAAATGGTAGAGAAAAAGCAGGGACAATTACTTTAATGCGAGCATAAAAAATGCAGAAGGAATCAAATACACTGTTAAACTTAAGACATCTTGTCACCACTAAATGCAGTCATATGACACACTTGCAGAAATTCAAATTAACTTGAGACAAACGGTGATAATTTTGAGCACTCCCTAGTGACAGCTTGTTAACAAATAGAATTTGTCATGGCTGCTGCATTTTGGTGCCATTAAAAAAGGTTTTCTGTATGGCTAAATCATGCAGATTACCTGGGGAATTAAAGGTTGAGATTAAATGTATTTGGTTTTTTTAAAAGCTCCAAGAAAAGAAAGGAATGCTAACACGTTTACTTAATCCTGTTTAAGGTATTTTCACATTGCAGAATTCTCTTTAGTTTGGATCCTTCTTAAACACTTGCATCTGATTTAGACCCTTGCAAATAATCTAACTGTACTTGCTTCCCTCTAAGGTTGCACTTTGATGCCCCATCCTTGCGATACTACAAGTACCTGAAGCAGCTTGGAGAATTAGTCTGGAAGGGTGGACTTCCCAGCCTGACGGGGCCTCCAGTTACCACTCAGGACATGATTCCCAGCGAAAGGGCAAACCTTTGTGTGTTGGAGGAAATAGACCTAACATAAACACATTTGTTCACTTTCAGTAAGACTTAGAAGTACCTGTTCACCATACTTCTCCATCGCTAAGTCCAGCAGCCCTCTGTTATGGTTACCTTCATCCTGTTGGAGCCCAAGACACCTTTGTTTCTGGGAAACTCTGGACAATATCTGTCATTAAAAGCTACCGGTGTGGCTGGGCTTGCCTACACATAACAGTCTTTTAAAAAGTCTGATACTTTCTTGTTACTGATCAAATAAGGCGGCCTTGAAGTAAACAAGTTTTGCTGGTGGGTTGAAAATTTGCCACTTCATATGGCTCTTGTTTGTGGAAGAATGTGTTGCGTACCAGTGTTCGCTGTGTTTGGGCTTGTGTTAGTCTTTTTTATATGTACTGAAAAAAGATCTAAAAATACCAATATTAAAGTGCATTTTGGGACAAGAGCAGGGAATAATATGAAAGGCAACTGTATTGGAAAAGGCTGCTACTAACCAAAGCACCTAGATCGAGTTGTTGAGCAGGTTATTTTCAGCTGGGCAGCAACAGTACTACATGTGTTGAAAATCCTGACCCGTTTAATTGTGAGTCTGAGCAAAATGGTGCACTGGATATATCACCAGCTGAAGTTCATGAACTTGCTTTGCAGTCAGCATTGGTTACAGCTGAATTGTTACACAAGGGCATCATTGCTGTGGCTTAACAACATATTTCAAAGCTTTGATATAGAAGCACTCTCTGTGATAGTTAAGTTCTGTGGATGATACGGGGATTTATACACTTAAGGGAAGTGGAATTTGATCCAAGCTGAGTGAATTTTTAGGAGGAATGTAAAGTCATAGAGGCAAGCTGTCTGCTGCATATTTAGATCCAGGGACAAAAATAGTTGCTGCGTTGGAATTAAGTTGATTTGCATTTTTTTCAAGTCATGTTTAGCATGAGATATTTGTGAGAAACAAGATTGCCTTTGTACAGCTGTGCTTTTATATAGTCTCATCCACACACAGAGAGCTGTG
Source organism: Dendrocincla tyrannina (assembly GCA_035047865.1). NCBI lineage: Eukaryota > Metazoa > Chordata > Aves > Passeriformes > Dendrocolaptidae > Dendrocincla > Dendrocincla tyrannina. The sequence continues at coordinate 50,671,727 of JAWWMP010000116.1, read as the reverse complement.
CCTTCTTAACCCCAGTTTACAAATGAGGGACCCATAAGGAGGCACAGAGTGAAAGGCAGTAATTAGAGTTAGGTTTACTAACCAAAGAGACCTTTGAACTAGGGTGTCTGCTTTAATTATGGTCCCAGGCATAATCATTTTTAACAAGCTCTTTATCTTGAAAAGTTACCTTCCTGTAATTCCCTGGTTAACTACAGAGACTAGAGTTACCCTGGGTTTACCCACGTCTTACTACAAGTGCTGCGAGCAGGCAGAGAGGCGGCTGTGTCCTTTGAAGAGGTCCCAGTATGGTGCTCAGATTGTCTCAGTACACACCACCAGACCATATGAATGGTTCAAACAAAGCATAACCCTAACTGTTACATTTCAGGTGACAACCTTTTTGCTTAGTGTTTGGAGCGCAGCATTAGGAAACTGAAGGTTTAGCTCATGCTTCCTTCATCTGTTAAAATGGAAATTTGTATTTAGATGAAAAATACGTTAACTTGCAAAACTTTAAGCATCTGTTGGATGAAAAGCACATCATCCTAGAAGTAAAGATGTTGAAATCCCTGTTAAATTCTCCTGCCCCTCATGAGAAGGACCTGTGGCATTGGACTCAGTGCTGGGCATTACTGGTGTGGCAAGGATGAGAGTTAAGGCATCTCAAGTTCTTACTTAGTTGGCTTTATCATGAGATGGCTCTCTGTATAGTAATATGCTGCAGTCAAAGTAGATGTACCTGCTCGGACTCTGATTTTAGGAGGCACATACATGAAATTTTGATCCTGTTGTGTCTGCCTGTAGTTCTTGACTGAATCTAATCCAAAGTGATTTGCTCGGATGCAGCAATGCCAGCTCAGAAATCCAGGTCTTCTGACGCCCACACCTGTCTGTCACAAGCATACAAGGTCTTAATGGTCTCAACTCAACTGGAAAAACAAATTCCAAATACATGTCAAGTAAATTAAAATGACACGTAGGTATTTACCAGTGGTGAAAGCAATTTCTTTTAAAACTAAAAGCGGTGATATAGTACATGCTTTGATTATTGAAGTGCAGTGTAACCTATAAAGTAAGAGGTAATTTTAAAAAAGTTTGCTTTTTTAAGACAGATGTACGCTATATTACAGTCTGTCCGGTTTCAGGTGAAATTTTGAAAAGCTACTTGTAAGACAGTGTTTGTAGTTTTGTCTTAGGGAGGAACATGTTTGTGTGTATTTACAAAAGAAGGAGTTGGCTACAATATTTGAACACTGAAAAAGATTTCTGACCTGGGAGAGTAGAGCGGTTTCCCAGTGATATGTGCAGTGAATGAATAAATGTGTTTTAATATACTAGTCAGCAGATTTATTTCTGTCGTTGACAGTTTAGCTGACTGGTGCATTTAATAGCCTCTCTCTAGTACACCAAAGAAAAGGGAGAAAATAGGAAAATTGAAAGAAAACTACAAGTTACAACATGAAAGGCTCTGCCAAGAAGTCACCCTGACTTCAGCTGAGATAATTTTTCAGGCATGCAGATGCAGCTGTCAGCTCATCGCCTGTCCCTTGCTGACAAGGAGACAGCAAGAGGTGGTGTAAAAATAAGTGAAGAGTGTGCTGGTCTCTCGCCTTTCTAGCTCGGTACCTGGGGGTTTCCTCTCTCAGCAGCTTTGGGCAGCACACAGTCTGCTCTGCTGGAAAGCAGCTCCTGGTCTGACTTGCATTGTGTCTTTAGGTTTTAGCAATTTGTTTTGAGTTCCA
>JAWWMP010000116.1:50604887-50669903 GCA_035047865.1 Dendrocincla tyrannina | reverse complement strand
GTCTGCTCTGCTGGAAAGCAGCTCCTGGTCTGACTTGCATTGTGTCTTTAGGTTTTAGCAATTTGTTTTGAGTTCCAGGTACTGGTTTTGGATACAGGGAACATTCAGATGTTTTCAGGACATTATTTTCTTATCTTTCATTGCTTGACCCGTCCAATGGGATGGGTAGTTATGCCAAGCAAGTTGAAGCTATTTAGATGTCTGAATAACTTTGATGCCAAGTTTCTAAGTTTATACCAGTCAATGTCATAGGAATTTAATTCTTTAACCAATCCCTTTGCTGCTTGCTAATAAATATTTAGAAATGCGTATTTATTTTTTTTTAATATTAAACTCTTTAATACATGCTTGTGAGAGTGTGTCTGAGTATGTGTGGATGTAGACAGCTACAGAGCTTAAGGCCTCATCCTGAACAGTCATGTGAGCAGTGTTTACTTACACGAATAATCTCATTAGAGCTAATTTAGTGAGTGATGGATGCACTTTCAGGCCTGAGGCATGGCAGACTGGTCCAGGGTGGTGGCAGAAGGCTGTGGCTCTGTGCTGCTGCTGGAGCTGCCCCTTAAGGAGAGGTCGCAGACTCAGATGGGGTCCAGCCCTGAAAACCAGCACCTGGAGCCTTTCTCCATGCAGCCAGGTGAATATGGGGCACCCTGATCTTGGCAGATAAAAGAATAGTTTTATGAAGAAGCTTCTGAGAAATGGTACCTGATCTTGCACAGTTCATTTACAATTACAAAAAAAAAATCGTGGAAAATTTCTGAAAATTGCCAAATCTATCTCCCTCTGACCAGTTAGGCTTCTGGCAGGGTTAATGCATTTTGTTTTGTATAAAGTTTGAGATATTGCAACTAGTTTAACTGGTAGGAAGTTCAACAGGTACAAGATGTTACCAAAGTTGGTTAAAAGAGAGGAAAAGAGCCAATGCATCCGGTTCCCTCCCAGCAAACCCAGCCTTCCATCTGTCACAGCACAGTATGGTGTGTAGGTCTGACAAGGTAAACATTAATCCTACTTTACTATGGTAATACCATGTCCGACGAATTACTGAGGTATCAGTGCTGTGCCTTCTGTTCATTCATGTGATTTGTGGCTCAAATTATCATGCAAGAATATGGTTTCAAATTGTTGGAGAAGCAGGAGATTGCCTCTGTGTGTGAGACTTGCTACTGTGCGTTACCAGCTCAGGGGCAGATGCAATTACATGCAAGTCCCTTTTATGAAATGGAGAGGAGATCTGGGCTGAGAGGTCTCAGAGGTATTTTCATGCACTTGCCCTGACTGTCACAAAGGCCATAAGCTTTTACATGGAGAGACTGAGTTATTCACAAGAGTGCTGAATTGAGTGCCCATGGCTCAAACTCTGGTGCAGAATTGCACCTGGCTCACCTGAGCCCTTGGTCTCAGTGTGGTACTGCTGCTATCTGCCTGTTTCTCAGCTTATTGCGTAGGAGGAAATAGAGCAGAGATAGGTGGTGTACAACATACATCCCCAGCACACTTTACTCTGATGCCTATATTTAGCAAAGGCTGCAGTACTGCGATCCTGAGCAAATCTGCGCGTGGTTGGGTATATGGCAGAGGCTTGGACATGATGGTATTGGATGCTGACAGCTTTAACACATTTTCTTTGGTCACACATCTCCTGAACCCTGTTCTAATAACTGTGGAAATTATGACGGGGGGTGCGGGGGGGTGGCTTTAAAAGGTTTATGACTGCATTTCCCCACACACTTTCTTCACGCTTAACTAAAACCACCCTGTGAACAGCAAAAATCAACTTCAGGCAAAATTTCCTTTTCTAGGAAGGGTTTAACTTGTACCACATAAGTGGGAATAAATTAGATTATAATATAACTGCAGTCATTTTTAAGCAACTCTTGTAATACAAAGGAGATTTGGAAATTTAATGTACCACCAGTGTAGAAGAAGGACTAGAACTAATCTGTGGTTTTAGCTAGCCAGAAAAGCACTTGCAGGGCAGAAGATGATGACAGGCAGCATCCCTGCACCCTCAGCCCCTGAAGCAGTTGGGGGATGAAGGGGAGCCTTTTTGCTGTGGCACGACCCAGTGCAGCCACCAGTTGGAATTGCCAAGGCAGTGACACTTGCTGATCTTCCTGGGCAAATAATCAGTGTTTATGTGAGTAAAACTAGTTCATCTGGGGCATAATCATATTATTGCACATTTCAGATCAGAGTCATTAAAAATTATGACTTTGAGCTTGACTGCAGCATGTGCTGCGGATTTGAACTGGCAGGCACATTCTTAGGAGTGCCTGCTTGTGTCCTGCTTGATGCAGTCGTCTGAGGTTCACCCTGGCAGTTCTTTGGCAGAAATATGGAAAGGCCATGCATTGTTCTGTATGTTGGATAATGTGGGAAATGTCAGCCCTGCTGCTAGGTCCGACCAGGAATGGATATGTCCCTGGTTCAGCTGGCACTAATGTAATGTCACATTCCTAAAACTGAAGATTTTTAATAACTGCAACTGAATGAATCATTCTCTTACCTAGTCAACTTCACTGCAGATGTATCTGAAGTAATGTGCATAACTGTAAGAACTTTTTCACTTAGTGTATATTACTCTTCTCTGTTTGGAGTTTTTGGAGTAGGACAACTTACTGCCTCTCTGGGAAAAAGGGAACATGTCTGGAGTCTTTACTCGTAGAGTAAGTATTTCTAGCTTCTTCATACCTTTTATCTGAAAATAGGAATCTGATTACTTAGAGAAGACCATATGCACCTTTGACAGTAGTAATGAGATGGAGTGGGGGAGCCTCCAACCAGAACAGTTTTTAAACAGCAGTTGCCACCCTTCGTTTGGCAGTGACAGTAGCTTCAGTTAAATGCAATATTTGACCTTGTGCTTGTGAGCTGTTGCAATGAGAAGTAAAAGATATCTGCTTAAAGCCTCTGATGAGGTTTGTTGGCCTTGGATGCTATCCACAGTGTGTGTTTTCTGCTGAACTGCAAAATGTACAGTTACATGGATTTTGTGGTGTGGACAAATGGAGGTTGTGAGCTTGATAAGCTGCCAGGTTGTTCTCAGTCCACTTGAGATGGACTTGAAACTTTTAGTGTTGATTTCCTTGAGTTTTTGGAGCTCTTCTGAGCTTCATGAAGTGCGCTATTTGTCATTTTCACCTCCTTAGGAGAATAAATAAGGTCAAACAATTAATATCAGGGCATGTATCTATCATGCTCCAGAAGTGCCAGTTGCCTCCAGAAGGGTCCAGCGACAGCTGTGACTCTGTGGGAAGCCCTCAGTGGAGCAGGCTCCTGGCAGGACCTGTGGACCTGTAGAGAGAAGAGCCCATGCTGGAACAGGTTTCCTGGTAGGAGTTGTGACCCTGTGGAAAGGGACTCATGCTGGAGCAGTTTGTGAAGAACTGTAGCCTGTGGGAAGGACTCGCATTGGGTAGTTCTTGGAGGATTATCTCCCATGGGAGGGATGTCACACTGGAACAGAACGACCTCCCTGAGGAAGAGGCAATAGCAGAGATGTGATGAACTGACCATAATCCCCATTCCCCATCTTCCCATGTTGCTGAGCAGGGAGGAGGTAGAGAATCAGGAATAAAGTTAAGCCCAGGAAGGAGGGAGGAATGGGTGGAATGTATTTTTTAGGATTTGCTTTACTTCTCATTAACTTGCTCTGATTTTGATTTGTAGTAAATTCAATTAATTCCCCTAAGTCAAGTCTCTTTTGCCTGTGATTGCTACTGGTCAGTGATCTCTCCCTATCCTTACCTCAACTCATGAGCCTTTTGGTATACTTCGTCTCCCCTGTCCAGCTCTCTGCAAAGCAAGAGAGTGATAGAGCAGCTTTGGTGGGTACCTGGCGTTTAGCCCAGGTCAAACCACCACAGTCTTTTTTTAGGCGTGGCCTTGATGCCTGTTACCAGAGTCTCACCAGCCAGGACCCTAAGCCTTAGTCCAAATATGGGAATAAAAAGAGCTGCATTCTCATGCACCCCTTAGGTTGTATTCATATTTGTTTGCAGTGATTAATGACTGATCTAAAGGTGAAAGTTGGCAGTATCTAAGTTGACAATTAAGCACGTTAACCTATGCTATAAGTTGATGCAGGTCTTTCGGTTGTCTTATTCCTCCACAGCCTGCTTATCCCTGTTAATTTGTAGCTCAAACCAACACTCAACCCATCAGGGTGCTCACATCTGCGTGTTATGTGCTGGATCTGGCTGGATCCAGTACCAGATTTGGAAGGGTAGTGAAGGAATTTGTTTTGCTGTGGTTGCTGACAGTCATTTTTCACCCCCACCTCCTGAAGTACAGCAGCAGTTTGCCAGATGTGCACAGTGTCAGCATGCTTGCACATGTGAAACAGGTAACAACAGGGTTACCAGCCCTCTGTTCCTGAGATGTAGCAATTGATTAGAATCTCAAAACCCACCACCCCCACCCTTGGTGAGAGAGAGAGAGAGGTGACAGGTTTATGCCATACTGCCCTTTTTGACCCCATATGGATATATAGGCAAGGATAATGTATTTCTGGTGGTGATAGAAATGGCTAGTTGTCAGATTATCAGCTTGCCTTCTTGATGTGGCTGTGCAGGTGGAGGGGAGTCGTCTCTGAATAAATCCTCACAGGGCTGTCCTTGCTGTAGGTCAGTTAACCCATCAGAGCAGTCTTCCAGACCTCAGTCTCAGAAGCATCTGAACATAACAGGAGGATATGTATGTTGAAGTTGCAGATCATAACTCCACTTAACCATTTGCCAGCCAAAAGCCTCTCTAAAACACTGCCCAAAATATAAGCATTTCATGTTTCCATTTTAAGGAGTATTCAGAAGATCAGGATAAGCAGACAGATGATATAATCACAGAAAGTCTTTCTCAAGCAAGAGAACGCTTTGTGTTGTGATAATGCCTGCTTATTATGCAGAAATTCCAGTTCCTTAGACAGAAATATACCAAATACTTAATTTTGTTCCTGCTGTCCTCATCTTTGAATGGATTCAGATATCAGTTTTTAGAAATGTAAAGCTAACAGTTTGACTGGTCTGATAAATTTGATTGCCTCATCTTGAACATTTAATTTTTCCTTCTGCTCTGTCATCTGTTATTCTTTAGCACAATCACACTGAATATCAATTAGGAGGCGGGAAGATGATTACAAAAAACTTGGTGAGGGGGATGAGATGCTGACTGGGATTTTGGCTATTGTGAGTGGGGATGCATGTTTGCTGCAGATTCTTTCTGAACTTTGGAAACTGTTCAGTATTAAGCTACATGTGCTGTGCAGCAACATGAGATTTTGAGATCCCCATGGTTTGCATTTGTTCTCCAAAATCACAATAAATGGTCGCTTCCACAAACAGGAAGACAAGACAAGTGGTCAGTGCCAAAGTTGTTTAGCAGATGGTGCTTGAGTAGTGAGCAACATCATCGTTTCAAGTGTAAGGCATATAAGAGATGTCTACCGGCCTGGCAAATGAGACCCCTGGTGTTACTCACATGCTTCCATCTCTCATCCTGCAAGATGCTGCCATCTGTCAAGACACTGAGCCAGGCCTCGAATAAATAAATAAATAAAATAAATTTCCCCCTTTTTTCCAGAGCACTTGCTATCGCCTGGGTTAATACACTACGTGTGGGCTTACGTATATAATACATATGAGGGAGGTGGAAATATAGATACCAATATGATAAATGCACCTTTGGGTTTTGTTATTTGGGAGAGACAATGCTAATGCATGGTAAACCTTTTCAGAAAAATATTCAGTACTTAAGTGCCATTGTACGCCAAGCTTTTGCCATGAATTAATCTTCTCTCTTTCTTTCGGCAGAGTGTGACAAGCTGCGGCGGGATGGCTACCGGAGCTCGCAGTATTACTCTCAGGGCCCCACCTTCTCCTCGTCCTCCAGTGCAATCTGTGGAAGTTACCAGGATGATTATGAAGAAATTGAACAAAAGGTAATGGTGGGGGCAGAGTGCTGGAAAAAATACTTGCCTGGTGCAGTTTAATTGTCTGCCATAATACTGTTCAAATAAGGCAGGATTTTTAGAAGATTGCGAAGATGTTTATTCCTTTGAATTACAGTGATATTACGTCATCTGACTTCTACAGTCTCTTAAAAATCCCAGTTCTTTCCATGCATTGATGTAAAGTGCCCACTAGCATGTTCAGGCTGTGAAAGCAGGAAGGAGTTTGATAATGTTCTGGAGGGAAGACCCCAGCAAGTGTAGGTGTTAAGTATTTGCATTCAAGTAGCAGGAAGAGCTGTTCATCAGCCATCAGCACAGTTAAATGATAACTTGGATAGGTGCACACTTTGCGTTGCTAATACAGGCAGTCGTGCACCTGGGTAGAGGCTTTGCTCTAATGCATGACAATTGTGTGCTAAAGGCGTCCAGGAAATGAGGATTGCCCACTGAATTGGGTCAGCTTTCTTTCAGTTTACTTCATGATTTTTGTGTTTATATCCCCACATCTCAATTCCCAGAGTGCTTAGCTTAGAATCTATAAATAAATCAAACAAATGAAGAGAAGAGACAGTTGAGCACAAGTCCTAAGAAAGTTGTGAAGGCACATTGCTATATGCATCAATTTATACTCATTTCAATTACAGAACTAGTAAGTTGCATTAATGTTCTAAAGAAGAAGAGAAATTCAACTCCCCTGTCCTTACTTTACCCTGTTGTGCCTGTGGGCTCTGAAGGAGAAGCTAACTTTGGTGTTGTGGTCCAGGACATTACTTGTTGGATTTGAAGAGAAAAATGCACTGGAGCCTGGCTGTCCAAAGCTGAAATGCTGGGGCTCCTGGGATTTTCAAGATAGATATTCTAGAATACTTTGCCAAAAACTACTGTTGCTTATAGAGTGGGAGGATGTCCTTGGTTGTAATGCAGTCTAATTTCTTTGAATTGTTACTAAACCATATGTGCCTCTGTAGTATGGATCCAGTAACTCTGTCTCTCAGGAAAATGTGCAGACCCTGAGAATGCACTTCAAAGGGTACAGAATTTTCAGTTTTATCCTCCATGGCTTTTAATCACACAATAAAAGGTGTGAAATATGTACAGTCTCTCATTCAGGTGGTGATTGCATTTATCTGTGTATTGGCAGGGAATGTTAGAGCATCTTGTTTAGCTGTGTGTGGTATGTACTGGCAGTGAGCCGAGAATGTAAAGCACATTCTTGTGGAATGATAATTTGCAAAACTTTGCTGAAATCCCTAGAATTTCTACTGGGAAAGGTATTAACACATTGTTTCTTGCTGTTCATCTGCTGCACATATATGCACACATATATGTCATTGACTGGTCTTGGCCAGTGCTGTGCAGCATACAGCCATCTCACATGTAAAACTAAAGTAACATTTAAAAAATATAATTACACTTTTCTTTAGCAATTTAAATGAAAGCATATAAGCATGCATGAGGACTCTCAGAGACTGAGAGCTGTCATCCTTTTCTTGGTTAAGCGTTTTTCTGAATGTTAAAATAATGTGTTACTGACAATTTCTGTGCATTCTGGAGAAAAATATTGCGACTAAGTAGGCTTCAAGAATAGGATAGCACTTCCATTTCAATTTGGAATAGGTTCCTTTAAATATTTGTAGTTGAAAGGATGATTCAGAGCTGTGGAGAAAGATAGCTGCCAAACTGACAGTCTTGGCTGTTACTGATTATTTCAGAACCTTAACCCTGCCATTCTTGCTTGCAGCTCAGAAAGACATTAATTCCTTGTAAACTGTAGTGTGATTCTCCATTCATATTGTATAACTCAGTGTTTTGTGAAGTTCTTTGACCGGTGTCTTTGCTTAATTGGCTTTTTTTTCCTTGCTTTTGTGACTGCAAACATTTTACTCTTTTTAAATGAACGTTTGCTACAACAGATTTCTGAACTTGAATTATTATCCTACTGGTAAAGTGCCAAGTAATTCTAATAAGTCTTATGCCTTGAGCGAGTCGTATTTCAGCTGTCAGGAGAGTTCTTCAGTAACAGTGTGGAACTGGGGTCACCAAAAATCCTGTGATTCAAAATGTGAACTCTTCACGACTAGATGAAAGCTTTGTAGCTTTGTTGTCTATTCAAAGCAAAAAAGCCAACATTTAAATTCTGTGCATGCAGTACTTATTAGTTGAAATTCGAGAACAGCAGAATAATGATGGGTGGATGAATAGCTATTTACTGTTTGAAAACTTACTTCTTAGTTGATATAATTGCCAACTTGCAGAAAAAACCAGTGTACTGCTGCATGGTGATTTCACAAAAGAAACCATCTTTCCCTACTCTTTTTAATCTGCTTCTGAAAAAAACCCAAAAAACATAGCTAGATATTCTACTTGTCTCTACACTGGAGGCAATGTAAAACCATGGCAAGGTGATATGAGAGCAGACCTCAATCCATAAACATTCTCAAATTTTGTGGAGGTGGGGGTCTGTCAGCAGTGGGTAATAGTCATTCCACAAAGTGTGTTGGTTCAGTGTGAATCTTAGAAAATGTCTAAGATGAGCAGAACATTTGCTGTTCCAAAGGAAAACCACTAGGGAGAAGCAGGCCCAACTCAAAAACAAGCAAACAAAATTAGAGAACATAGAAAGCTGGAGTCACTGAGTGGTAGTTGAAATAACATTGAGTTATTGGAACTACCCTTTTGCTTTTAATGTTGATTCTTACAAGTTAAATTAATGGAGCACAGGCTAAGTTCCATTGTAATACTGACCCTAATTGTGTTTGTTGGTGATTAAATTGGTTTACCTGGATTTTACGTCTCAGTACTGTGACCAGTCTCCTCCTTTCTCATCTCTTACATGCTGCTGCTGTTTACACAACTTGAGAGCTATTCTTGTCCTTCGGTATTGCTGTTCTAACAGTGTAAAAGATGTACTGAAATGTGCCTTTCAAACTCTAGTTCTCCTTATGTCCTGAAATGTATACATTGTGTATATTAACAGTATTTGTCTTTTGTGTGTTTTTTTCTTATTCTTTATCTTTCTCCTCCTACCACTCATTCTCTTTGTTTCTTTTTGTCTCACTCAACAGTCTAGTCTGTTAGACTGCATCTCTCAGTCTTGCATTAGCGCCTGCTGTAACTTGGTTCCCTGGAAAAACAAGGTACCTTGCCCACAAGTGGGACCATCCAGCTGCCATATCTGCAGCTTGATGTTACTTGTAGCATTTAGCGTATATGCAGTTTTACTCTGCTCTTAGCCTTCAGTCATTACCTGCTTCTTTTTTCTGCGTAAAAAAAAGCAATTAAAAATATTAGCTGCTCAGTAGGAGAGTGCCATGACAGGTTTGTTCCCTTTATTTTCCTTTCTACTCGTTTTTGTCTGCAGAACAGTACCCTATATTTACTCGGTTTGCTGAATTTTTTATTCCCTTTTTGTCTATTAACATTTGCCTCCTTTGAAACCCCTCCGCCAATGGACACTGTGTTTTATTTAATTGGCTGCTTCATTGGTTTTTAATTAGCCAAGGAAAATCTCTACTAGTTTCAAGGAATGTATTTTTATTAAATGATGAATGTGAGCAACAGAGTACCTGCTCCCAGGCATGCAGTATATTATGTCTTTATTCCATCTGTGAAAATGTTTGTGTGCCAAAAACTCATGGTATTTTTCCCTAGGTCCTGTCATTTGGCTTACGAACTTTGCCTTGATGCAGTCTGTTACTCTTTGGGTGGAAAAACATTTATTTTGCTTATTCGTGGGGGGGAAAGAGGTGTATTTTTGCCACTCTGCTCAGCTAAACTGTTAGCTGTCCCTCCAATATCTGAAAGAGACTGTTTAGTAACTTAAGTGAAAACAAATGCCCTAACTATATTAGACTTGAGGAGGTCTAATCCAAAACTTTGCTTGGTGTTAAGAGGAGCTAAAGCTGTTGGGCACTTCAGTTTTGGAGGTGGAAATGCCTAAGATCCCTGAGGCATGGGGTCTGGCAGAGCTGAGGATACTTCTGGGTGTAGGTGGTGGTGTCCTCAGCTGGACTCCTTGCCCCTCTGCTGCACCCTAAATTTCACCTGTTTAACATTGATTAGTTTTTATTTTAAAGCAGATACTAGGTAAGCTTTCAGAGCTCCAAACTGTACAGCTGTTCTTATGGTTTTTATCCTGTTGCAGCAGAGTAGGGGAAGAAGAAAGGAACATTTCTGCAGTTCTGGTCAAGGTGATAACATGCTTGATAGTCGGTAATTTCTGCTGACAAAAAAAATTTCCTTCCTTACTGAGGCAGTAAAGGTTATGAAGTGAAGGATTTAGTAGGATAGCAAATTTGGCTGGTGCAACTGAACCTCTGTATGTAGTAATAAAATGGAATATTCTGTGAAAATTGGGGAAACTAGACTGGTGACCTTCGTCTAGAGGGCACCAAATAGAGCAAGACATGACTAATTAATCTTAAGTGTAAATTCGTGTTAATATATAACCGTGACATATATGACACTGTGTTCCATAACAGGGTGAAATACCATGGGTGGAATTAGACAAGTGAAGTGCCCTTCTCAGTTGACTAGGTTTGGGTCTTGGATTTCTTTCCCCAGTTATTGTTTGTCTTGATTGATCCCTGTTTATTGGGAAAATGGCACTTGAAGCTGTCAAACGTGGTAAAATGCTGAAGCAGAAATAGGATGTTGACAAATGTAATAGACAGCTGAAATGGTATGGCTGCTGTCTGCAACAGTGATTTTTTTTTTTCCTCTGTTTTTTTCGGGTTTTGTTTTCCCCTTCAGAAATTGTGATATTAGAAGCAATTGCAGTAGGGTAAATGACATGACTCAAAGTTTGAAGTCCCATTGCTGAAAAGTAAAATTTCTATGGATTGAGTTTTCCTCATGGAAGTCCCATCTTTTTTCAAACAGTGTAGTATAAACCCCTGGAATATAAAAAAGATGTAGAATAAACAGATTATTTAGGCAGAGAGTGCTGCAAGATACATAGCATAAACTCATTTGTCATCTGGGACGTCTCAAATGGCACGAATGTGCTGAGATAGCGAAACCTTTTTGTTGTATCTCAGCAGCTGAGTTGGCTGGGGGACAATATGTCAACAAGGCTTCGGAGAGGCTCTGGCTTACTGAGCCATATAGCTTGTCTGTAGGATGTTTATAGGCCATTTTTCTCCTGGATTCTCATTTTAACTCCCCTTTGAAAGTTCATGGGTTTTCCCCTCTAATGCATGTTCATGGAAGCACTGCAAGGTCCAAGGCTGCTGTTGACACACCCCACCTTTCCCTCTTACCATGTCCATGAAGAAGAATGAATTCCAACAAATTTTCCTGTGGAGATGAGTGTAACAGCCCTTTGCAGAGAAATGTGACCATTTAAGACAAGCAGTAAGGTGACTGACTCAGAGATGCTTTAAAAATGGGACAAGTACTTTCTATTATGAACATAGAGTTTATGATCAGCTTTGCTAAGCAGATACATATTCTCAACTGCCTAGTAATACTTTTGGTGTAACAGAGCTTACTTGAGAAAACATTCCTGTCACACAGCAGCAATTTGTCTTTCAGCAAGCTTCTGGGCTGTAAATCTGAAAATATTTGCTAAAAATATGATAATCCCTGTGATTTTTCCCTGTAGATTTTCATCCTGATGGTAGAGGTAGATAATTTCTGTCTGAAGAAAGCTCAGAGATGAGCTTCTGCTTTCCTCTGTACAGTCAAGCTGTGTATGGCTTTGTCATGCCTATACCAGTATCACTGAGAGTACTTTGGAAGAAAGGAAGTAGAGACAGTAATGTTTCTTCAGGATCCATGGAAAATGTACCTATAGTTGAAACATGAACACTTATTGTTATACGCAGAACCACCACAGCTCTTCTTCTGAATTATTTTGTAGAAGTCCTTATGGCAGAAGGTTGTTCTCACTGACACACTGCTTTGAACTCAACTACACAACTGGGTTTTCAATTGCTTCTCATTGGTTATATGTTCACTGCCTTCTTTCATTTCTGTCCATCTTAACACCATCTGTCCCCAATTTTCTCAACTTCTAATTCTGCAAAATTTGTGATTGATGGTCCACATTTCTTTGGATAATTAGGATTCCCTCATAGTAGATGCTTCACTTCTTCAGCTTTTCTATCTATTCATATACTGCAACAAAAAAAGATGTTCTGCTTGTCTTGGGTAATTTCCCTGAAAAGGAAGGATGGCTTTGTAACCAGTACCTCTGGCACTCAGCATATTGGAGTAACCCCCAGTGACTGCTGTGTGTCAGCTGAGACCTGGCACTGCAGTACAGTCTGAACGTGACAGATACTGATGCTGACAGTATCAACCAAGCAGAGTATTTGAAGGTCACTGGAGCTCATCCTCGCTCCAGACAAACTGCAAAACCAGGCTTGAGGTGTCTGCCTTGGGGCCCTGCGTCAGATGGAGAAGAGCTCACTGTAGATCAGGGAAAGCAGTATTTCTTTGCCTCAACCCCTGGTTACCCTGACACTCAGCACCCCTGTGCCATGTTCCTTTCTCTCTCTCTCTCTCTGTTTTTCAACCTAACTTGGGGGGAAGCATGATCTGGAAGCAGCTTTCCCTGTTGCAGTGACATTTCTATCCTAAATTGCTTAAGTTAGTAAAGGTCTTTATAAATTTGAGTGAATTGAGGTGGGAAAGTCCTTGTGTTTGTGTGTCAGTACATATGTGTGTATCTACACTGTGTATGTGTTTAAACAGTCTATGTACACACGTAAAAAGATAAACATTCACATCCTATTGTAAAGAAGTGGGTTTAGACCCTTTTAGAGACAGTGGAGCTCTGAAAAAATACTGATGTCCTCTAAGAAGGTTGCATTGATAAAATTGCTAGGGTTTTCACAGGGCTAAGCCCTTACCTATTGAGCAGCATCTATCCCATTCACAGCCTTTCTAGTAAAGAAATTCAAGGCTGGTGGAAATGGATTATTTCCTTGAAGAAAAGCTCCCACATTTCAAAGTGTGGTTCCAAACCACAGGATGACATTAGTAGTAATTTCATAGCCTGAAATGTTTGGGTTATTTTTAGTATTGCCTGAAGAGGTTTTACTTCTCCATTCTTTTACTTTTTTCCTGGAAGTTGCTATTATTTTTATTTTTTGTTAAGTAAAATATTGGACCCTATCCTAAAGGATGTGCAGTCAAAGCATAATAGAATAAATAAATAGTTATTTATTTATAAACAGTGGGAACTCCTCATAGTAACAGGAAGAAAATTAAAATCAGAAATGATAAACAGCGGTTGCAACACAGTGTTTGGGCATGCCCTTTATATAGCACTCAGCTTCAAGAGAAAACAGATCACTTAGACTGAACACCCACAATAATAATAATAAAAAAAGCCATCTGTTATAAATAGCTGTGATGTTTCTTTCCATGCCTTTGTACAGCAGTGAGGGAGGGAGAGGCAGTGGTCTAGTGCCAACAACCCTATTTCAGGTAGTATTTGTCTCTCAAAATGGAGAGAGGAATGAAGAAAAGGTGGGGGTAAGGACTGTAATTCTGGTCTGCTGGTAGGAAGGGAGGTCCCAAAGCAAACACCTCTGAAGCAGTGGAGGCAGCAAGTTGCAAAGAGATCTCTGCCAGTGCAGCAGCTGCTGTGCAACACTCCTTCCATGGTTTTTTTCTCTTTTTTTGTATTACCTGGGGAGAGAAGGAGACTGAGGTTGTTTTTCCTCTGGGTCTTCCTTCCTCTCCTGCTTCTGGGATTCCCTGGAGTGCCTTGAAGGAGTAGGGAGGAGAGAAGGCGACTTCTCTCAGGTTTGCCTGGAGTTTGTGACCACCTGCGAGAAGCCCCAGTGATGTCTTCTGTGTGCTGTGAATCTGCCTGCCCTCAGTGTTTGCCATGGGCTAGCACTGTCCTGTCAGTAAAAAACTGCATTATGGCTTTCTCTGCCATTACTGGCATGCAAGCAAGGAGCTTGTAATGGAAACAGATTTTCTTCCCTAAAGGAAATGGCTGTTTTGGCTTATAACTTTGGTGGAGGCATTTGCGCAGGCTGTTGCAACCTCTTTTTCTGGTGCAGAAAGTTTCTCTGTTTTATTGGTTGGGTTTCTTTTGAAGTCAAATGCATGGAATTGAAATCTGCCACTCTGCAAAGGACTGACTTTTAAAATGACCTCTCTCTGGCTACTGATAATGGTAACTTGCTTTGCCCCTGAAAAATGGGTAACCCCTTGAACTGTGGCATGAGTTTCTCCAAGACCCAAGTTATTCTTGCTGTCTTACTGATCTATGGCTGATTATTTTGTGGAGTGTGGCCATTGGTTCTATTACTGAGCTCTACTAAAATCTGTCTTTTCATAACAGG
Organism: Dendrocincla tyrannina; assembly: GCA_035047865.1. Taxonomy (NCBI): domain Eukaryota; kingdom Metazoa; phylum Chordata; class Aves; order Passeriformes; family Dendrocolaptidae; genus Dendrocincla; species Dendrocincla tyrannina. The sequence goes on along the minus strand of JAWWMP010000116.1, from coordinate 50,655,641 downwards.
CTTCTTGTCAAGACCTTGCACATCCTTATAACCTAGTGCAGCTGGAGCAAAGCTGTGCTCACGTTTCATTAATAGGGGACAGGGAGGTGAGAGGGGAAGGGAAGACAAACCTGGGAGCAGGGAGAGAGGAGTTAATCACTCCAGGAACGATATCTTTGTACAAGGGAGTTAGCTATTGTGCTTTGCTATCTGCAAGACCACTCTTCTCTCTCTAATTGGTACATATTCCTTAAAGTGATCAGATACCTGGAATAAATACAATCTAGGTGTTTTGTTGTGTGTTACTTTTTTTTTTTACACATTTTTAAAATTGCTCTTTACATAGGTCTAAGTGTGATATCTGTGAAGGTGTGTTTTGCTCCACAAGCAATCATGCTGACTGCAGCAGCAACACCTTAGTAATACCATTTTATTTGTAAGTAGTAAACTTACGTTGTTGCATGTATTTCTGTTTGTAGTGTCCTGTCTCTCCCCCTGAGGAAGAAAAGCTTATTACCATCAGAAGGCCTAAAAGTCCAGCTTCAAATGAGGTATCAGATATCAACACCCAAACCAACTGGACTAAGTCACTCCCACTGCCAACGCCAGAAGAAAAAATGCGACAACAAGCGCAAGCTGTTCAGACAGATGTGGTTCCTATTAATGTGACTGGTAGGCTTTTAATTTCAGTAATTGCATTACACTGATGGGGGAGGAAAAGGATAAAAAGGGATCCATATAGTTGGCTGGTATTTTGACACTCATGTATTTGATGCATGAATTTTAAATTACTTACCACACCTTTTTGTGAAAACAGTGTTTTGTAGTGTATCTCTGAACTTAATTAGAAAAGATCAAAATGCCTTAAAATTATCATTTATGGAGATAGTCTATACTACGTGTTATTGAAATGGCATTAGATATTCATGAAATGAAAGAAAAGGACTGATAAATAGCATTGTTTTACTGTGGACTACACTGAGGATATGTAATGGAAAATCATGTTTTATCCAATGCTGATGGTATTTCAGGATTTTTTTCTAGCAATTTTATATAAGGAAGGTTATCAGGGACTTCTGTATTCCAAAGACTGTTGCAAAAATCCAGAAAAAACCTCTAGGGTCTTATTTTTATCAGCAACAAGAGGTTTAGGTGTCAAGGAGACTAGGGTGAGAACAGGAAAAGTTAATGAGGCTACACCTTTGAGCAAGACTCTTAGTAAGACACTCCACTTATATAATCATAGTCCACATTTTCTTGTTATGAACTGTGTATTAACCCTTCATTTTGAAAATGCTCTTTGGTTTTGCAGTTGCAGAACTCTCACTCTGTTAAAGCTAAGTTAGATTAAAGCCTAATGCTGAATAGATATTTTGTTGTGTGTAAAATAGAATTTCTGTGAAAGATGGAATTATCACTTCAGTTTAATAATCCCTCTTTTTCTGCACAGCATCAAGATTGTCTGTTATTAGTTAATTCAAATAACTGACCGCTTGCCTGCCAAACATGAGGATGATATTCAACATCCAATTTATTTCAAATGCCATATGGCGCGCTCTGACTCCACGCTTACTCTGACAATCAATGGCTTGCAATTTTTGGCTTTGTTTTGAAAGTAAATTAGGTTCTCTTTCCCTGTTTTTTTTTCACCTATACCTTTATAAATTAATATTTTAAATAGTATTGTTAAACAGCATTTAAATACTTCAGTAGTGTAGGAGCAGGACTTCCATAACAAACATCAGCAAGCTCTGAGAAATCAACAAGAAATTTGTCTCTAAATGGCAAAAGATACTAGAAATAAACAGCATGAAGACAACAAAAAATTTTGAACACCCCGCCTTTGGAAAATTAATAGAAGGAAAATAAATCCAGTGCTGAAATGTTACTGGGCCAGTTGGCATTATCTAGGGAATTCAGGATACAGTTGCAGAAGGCCAAGTTATGGGAACAATGGATAATCTGACATGATCAATAAGCTTGCATAGGGCTCAGATACTGTGACAGCAGGAACAGGGTATACTTAGAGAAACAGTAATCTGCTGTTTGATTTAATGACCCTGCGTACTGCAAAAGATATAGGAGAGGTAAACAGATGGAAAGAAAAATGAAGTAAAAGGATCAAATAACTCATAGGTTTAATTCAGCATCATTGGAAACGTTACTGTTGGATAAATTACACTTGCGACTTCAACCAGCATAATTCAACTGGGGTAGCAAACCTTGTGTCCCTTGAATTGTTCAGTTACCACTCAAAACTCAGCAGTTCTCAACTTTCCTGATTGAAATGGTGCTCATGCATTATACCTCACCTTTCTGAAGTGTGTGGTTGAGCATTTATTCCCCTATAAACACAGTAATCAGAAGAGATGGAAGGAGAGGGCAGTAAAGGAAGACTGCTGTTGCAGCATGTGGTCTGGTCTCCAGGATCCACCATTTCTTTTCCCTTGAAATAATTATATTGCTATTGTGAAACAAGGCAAGCGACATGAGCCACATACAACATACAGAAAAAGCTGCTGTCCTTGTTCCTCTTTAAAAAGTCACAATCTGCTTCCCTCCTCTGCTCTCCTACACACCAAGTAATTTTATTTTGTGAAGTTCCTTATGTTACTGCATGAGGCAGGAAAAAAACGGACAAAAATTTCTGTGCTGTTTGTTCAACATGCTATGGAACAAACCATTGAGGATTTTTCCTTCACATGCTCTTTTTCTTGCTCTCCCAGAAGAGAGGTCAAAAACTTCCATTTTATTACTCCTGGCATGAAATAAAAGGTTGACCTCTGAAGAGGCTGCTGGCAATTGATAACATTTTCAGCAATGCATTAGTGATGATTCTGGTACAATGGCCTCTCACGTGGCTGTGCAGTAAATGCTCCATGAGTTCAGTTTTCAGGCTCTTCAGTGAACAGATTGCAACTAATACAGTAGTCATAAAAATCTGTTGGATAGCCTGCAGGTGCAGGGGCATTGCATTAGGCTGACAAGCTGCTAGCTAGACATCCAGATTTGGAAGTAGTTTCAGTCTTTGGGAGTGCCTGGGCTGAGCTTTATTCTGGCCTTTATTCTGGAATGGGTTGGACTGAATTTTCAGTGGTGGCCAGTCTTTGCTTTTACATATCCTGTGGCTTAAAAGATGTATAAGGGTCTCTGTTCTTGTGGGTTTTCCGGAACTAACTTTCTTTCCAGATGGAGGAGTCTGATAATGGTGGAGGTGATCAGTGCCAGGCTGGATCCTGCAAAACATTTAAGCATTTGCTTGAGTCCAGCTTGACTGACTTCAGTGAGATTTAAGCACATACTTAAATATTTTCAGTGAATCCAAGGAAACTGAGTATACTGCATGGGGGACAACTGAGTAAAGTGTATAAGGAATGCCTAGATGATTTGTGACAAATCTGTAACAGAAAGAGAACAGTATTCTTAAATATGGAAAATTTATTTAACATCGGTATGTTCTAAAATGAAAAAGATGACTGTGAAAAAGGCCAAAAAAGACTGAGACATTCTGATTTTGTTTGTTGGATTTTGTTGAAGCTGCTGCTTTGAAATTTTACAAATTTGCGCAGTGGCCTTCATTTATCAGGAGTCATTAAAGACGAATTGGTTGAGTTAGTGCTTGCGTAGCTCATTGGAAGAAGTTACTGTGGATCAGTAACGTTTCTCCATGGCCATCTGGTTTGTGCTGTCTGAGGCTTCATATAAAAGACTCTCTCCTTGTTTGCAGCCTCTACTTACCCCTTATGTTTTATTCCAGGGCATTCAATGCAACTCACCATTTCTGGCATAATTGTCAACCTTTGAATAGATAAATATGTGTTCAGAGGTGCAAAACTTTCTTCTTCAAATTCTTTGTATTTGTTATAGTGTGGCTAGAATTATCATCATCCTGCATGGCAGGATAACCTAATGTCCTGACCCTGGCCACAGATGGGTCCTAATGTCCTAGTAGTCCCCAAACAGTGGATAGTCTGTCTCAATATTTCAGGGCTCTACTAAGCCAGTGGGATCCATAGCTCTAAATTTTATAGATCCCATGGCATTCCTTCTCCCTTAATCTGCCCTGACTTCAATAAGTCCAAAACTTAGATGAAACTGGCACTTCTGCCAGCTGCAAGGATTCCACTTAGCACAAGTGCCATTCATGGTCAAGGCTACAGTCAGAGTCAGTCTTTATATTTACAACATGGTGAATGAAATTGCTACATTTTTTCCTTGCATTCTTAGAAGTCCACATGCTATACTTTAATATGTGAGTGCATCTTTAACTGTTGTAGAGGTAATGAGGTTTTCTATGCTGTTTGCATGACACACATCATACAGATGTGCAGTCAGCCAGGGATAGTATTTATGACGTATTTGTTACTGTGCAGTAATCACTTCTTAGAGGTAAATAATTTGGTCATAAATTTTCAGAAAAAGTGTACAAGGGTAAAAAACATACACATTTGTATCAAGTTTTGTCTGCCTTTAAGTTTTAAATGGGTCATCTAAAGGATATTTAGCCGTTGTTTCCTCTAAAACGCAAACGTACAAGTGAGCTATGGAGGGTAGTCCTTTGATTTTTAGAAGTGACAGAGAATTAGCTCACAATCTGTAGGGTAAGCTTTATCTTACTACTAGTAAAATGGCCAAATTATAAACCTCTAAACAAAAGTGAATTCCTAAAGAAAAGCTGCTTAATGATAGTGGTGCTTCTGGGTCCCATTACGATACAGTACATGGTCATCATAAGGCTTTGTCTGGCAATATGCTCTTAGACACACATTTTTTCAGCTCTTGGCATTGTTTATTTTTATAATCATCTGTAAAGTTTCAATTTTAAGCAGCTTTCACTCTGAAATATTTATGAGTCCACAAGATCAGTTTGATCTCTGCATGCTCCATAGTACTTATTTGTATTCGTGTTAAAAGATCACCACCAGAAATGTGGTACACTTGAAAGGTTCAGAGAAACTTGGAATGAAAAAGAAGAGTCTCATGTGGTTTAGTGATGGAGCTGTGCAAAGACATAATAGCTGTTGCCAATAGCAATGTCTGTTCCTGCCTAAACCGTTGTGATCTTTCATTTTCGTGAGCAGACTTGCTTTTTCTGCAGCCTATTACTTAAAAATAAAATAACCACCCAAAAACCTATAAAGGGCCAAATTAAAGCAAGGATTCTGTTTGCTTGTGGAATTAGCGCTTGTCTCGCCAAATCTGAACTGAGGAAGTCAAAATTCCTTTTTAAACATGCAGTACTGTGTCGTGGATATTTGTGTCCAAAGCCTTACTGTGATGATGTGCTGTATCTTCCTTCAGTGTAAAACTTCATTGTAGGACCAAGCTAACATCATTTATTAATGCCTTTTTTCCCATTTCTACAACAAAGCTAGTGGAAGAAAGTGCATGATGTCAGCGTGCTTGGAAGTAATGTTGCTTTGCTTGTTCTACCATGTATTAGGGGAGAATTTCGACCGCCAGGCCAGCATTCGGCGGTCTCTAATTTACACAGACACGGTGGTAAGACGGCCGAAGAAAGTCAAAAGGAGAAAGACTATTACAGGAATCCCTGACAACATACAAAAGGAGCTAGGTATGGCTCATCAGAACTGTATTCCATTCACTGTTCATTGTCACTGCTTATCATTACTCGACTAATAACATTACCAGTGCTCATGAAACCAATACAGTCTGATAGCCTATTACAGTTCCAAATACGTGTGTGCCTCCTTGCCACCTCTTGCATTGGGAAATCGGGACCTCTTATCTGTTGACTTCGTCTGTTAAAGGGAACAGGGTGTTTGGAAAATGGTCTGCTGGTACAATGAAAATCTGCAGGGATGAAAGGTTTCTTGACTTGAATGCTTTCTTTGAGCTTTGGTACTCTTCTCCAGGATGTTCACTGAAGCAAAACTGAAGTGGTCAGGCATTTTGGCCTCTGAATAATTACTTAGAATTAATTTCTTATTAATTACTTTATTAGAATTATTAATTAGAATTACTTCTGAATCTGCCAAAAATTGCATCAAGAGTGAAAAACCTATTTTTTCAGTTCAGTTTTGATCTAATTGGCGACCCCTAAAGTATCAGTGTTATTTGATTGGAAACAATTTACATGGGCTTATTAGCTATTGCATATATTCCAAAGGAAAAATACCTGCTTGGTCAGATTTACATTACCTCAGGCAGTCCTCTTTCACACTTAGTAGCAAATGTAAATTCAAAATTGTTGAAGCAGTCTGAATATTTGTAGACCTTTCAGACACTTTTTTCAGAACTCTTTAAATCTGATTGTTTTTGTTTAATTTTTTTTAAAGTTAATTTTCTTATTCAGTTTTTCCCAAATGATAACTTCACAGATCAAATTATGCTCCCCTCCTTTTCCCCTTCCACCTTTTTTTTTCCTTTTTTCCCCAGTAAAGGAGGAACGTCTTTTAAAATAGACTGACATAACATAATTTTGGTGCTTTTTATATGAAATCGTCTTATATATTGACGATTTCAGTAAGTTTTACTACCTTGTCTTTTATATCTATTTCTTTTTAAATTATGTTTTCAATGCTTGGTTCTTTGTCTAGATTTTTCAGAAACAGAAGCAAAAATATGTAACTTATCTGGATGGGTTTGACATGGGCTAGAGGGCCAGGCATAGAGAAAGCCAAGAGACAAACAATTACATGAAGAGCAATTCATGGGAACTGTCCTCCTTCAGCATCTGTAATGAAATAGTGCCCTGCCATGGGAATCCTCTGCCTCAGGAAAGCATTTAAAGAACTTAGAGGTTACATTTGTGGCCACTTCAGACAGCTGTTTAATGCCTGAAAACATCAACTGTAGTTTTACTTGCTGGAGTAAACTGAGAATGTAGTTGCCATCTCTCCTAAAAATAAATTGTTCAATTAGTGTCTCGAAAGAAGTTTGTAATGTGTGCCAATCTGTTCACTAAGGGTGACAAGTTTTATGCCTTGATTTTGGTCTTTCATCTCTGTGCTGAGCACACTTCATGTTGCACTGCTTGGAGGTTTTCCTTGGCTTCTATTTTAAGCTGTGGGCTGGCAGTATCCCACTGCAGGAGCTCTCCCTGGATGGTTCCCCAGCCCACAACGTGCAGCCACATAGGTCTTCAGCCACCTGCCCTACAGCAGAAGTTGTCAGAGGAGCCTCATGTTGCTTCCGTGGTGGTTGTATGTCTTCCAAACTGTATGCCAGGAGAACCCTCTGAGGGCAGTGTCCATCCTGTTAGCATGTTGGTTTCCACCACTAGAAACAAAGAGCACTTGGAAGGAATGATAGTGTCTTCATCTGATAATGGGGAAACCAGGCATGCTGCAGTGAAGTGACTTAGCCAGAGTCACCCACCAGGCCTCTGGCAAGGCTGGGAATAAATTAGGTCTCCCTCATCCCTGTTCAGTGTTCTTTCTGCCTTTTCTCCCCTGTCACTCTGCAAATATTTCTGTAGCAGTCCATTCCCTATTTCTCTTACGCTGTCCCAAAACAAACAACGAGTCGTTTTAAAACATTCCACAGTTCATTTGATCGGAACAAGGATCCGGACTAAACTCCAAATCAAGCAATTGCATTATGCGTATTGACATTCTCCCTGTGGTTTCAGCTGAATAAATCTTTGTTTCTCCCCTAAAGCATTGCTGTGAATGGCTATAATATTTACACAAAGATTAAAACCCCTTGGTACACCAAAATTGCTGCGTGCAGGCTAAATAACCAACACATACAGCACATTCTTGTTGCCTCTTGTTTATCCTTCAGAAGAAAGCAGAAACTTGAGAGAACCTCAAAGCTTCAACCAGGCTTGAACTATTTTCATTTCTTGTGAGAGTGCCTGGAAGAACTTCTGCCAGGCCAAGCTGCTGGGGTTCTCCCCTGGCTGCTTTGGCTCCTTTGGAACAGAAAAGACCAAACAGAAGAGAGAGCCTGCACTGACTGCTGACCTGAGGTACCACGAGGGACGTGGTACCCTCGTAGAATTCAGGCAGACATACTGAATGGAAACATTAACTGCACCCATGTGCTGAAAGTGTCTTTAAACATTCCTACTTTCTAGTGTTGTAATATAGTTGTGTTTTCACAGGTGTCTTCCAGCAATGAACCAGTCTCTCTGCATAGACTGAAAACTTCTGCATAAAAAATTCTGCATAAATAAAATGCAATGTGATAGATGGGATTCTGAGATAGAGTAAGAATATGAGATGTCTTCCAGTTTAGAGATGGCAGTTGTTTTCTGAAGGTGTTTTTTTAACAGCAGGACCCTCTCAGTACTATTTAGCAGAGTGACACCAAAGTAAGAGGAGAAGGCAAAGCATTATTCTTTCTGCCAAACACAGCAATGAAAAAGTTAATTTTGAATACTTCTGAATTGCCTTCATTGTCTTATGGAACACAAATATACATATTTAATGGGAGTCAGTGTTGGATCAAAACTGCAGAAAGGGCAGGAGACTTTGAGATGGTATTTTACTTCACGTTTCTGTGCTCTCAGTTTCTCTGCTCTGCGTGGCCATTATCCATTGCCTCTGGCTGTCTTCAGATGGTACCTTATATGCAAACCTGTGTCCTCCCCTCAGGCAATAAGATGATTCCCAAACAGAAGTTTGGTAGAGATGAGCACTTCTCTGGGAAAACCTGTCTTGCTCATTTCTTGGCTCTTGGTTATCATCAGCTCTCTTCACATGTTCCAACTCTCTGGAGGAAATAAAGGCAGCAAAGTGCCTTTACATTTCATTGGTCCTTTCTCTGTGTCCATGCTCTAGGGTCTGGCTCAGACTTTCTTCTTGTGAAGGTATCAAGTTACCTGATTGTTGTATATCTCCAGAGCTCTCTACCAGTGTAGTCCAGACTCCCTCCCTGTCTTGCAGGGGAGCAGGTCCCAGACCTGAATATCAGTTCCACCACAATTCATCTTCCAAAAAAAATACCTGACCAAAGCAGGGGAGAGGAAAACATCCTCAACTTTTCCACCTTTTGATTTGTTCTTCTTCTGAGAGGCATTTTGCTTTTCTTTAATCAAACAGAAGGTTTCTGTCTTCTTGGTTTTCAAAAATGTCTTCTAATTTTATGATTTTTTTTAATTGTCTTTGAATTATTTAAATACTATTTTTACTTCTGAAGATGCAATTCATAGGTTTTTTTGCTTATTTTTTTCTCCATCTACTTTTTTTTTTCCTAAGGGTTCAAAGGGTCTGAACTGTCAGTCCTTCATTTGCTTTCTTGCAGCACAGCTCAGATCCCTGATGGTACCAGTTGGTGTCTCAGGTATCATTTGGGACTGTTGAAGCTTCTCCTTTGACATGCCTGAGAAGAAGCAATTCCATCTCAGCAATATGGGGGGGCAAGTGAGTCCTTCTGGTCTTAGGGAACTGAGCTGTTCTATTAAAGACCCCTCTTAATTGATGCTCTTTTCCAATTAGTCCCTCCAGGGTTAGCAATCACTCAAGTTACAGGTCCCACAGGTAAGAAGAGTATCAGTTATCCAGTTGTCCTACAGAAATACCACAAAAATACCCAGCTGTTCTAGCCAAGTAATTCTGCACCTGCTTCAATTTGCAACTTTAGCAGTCTTTGGAGATAATATCTCTCTTTCAGTGTTATTATGCCTTTTGACTAATAGTGGTTTTATAGCTGTAGTTTTTCAACATTGTATGTTTCTAGCACTATTCATCCATAGATTAGTGTGTTCAGGGGGATGAAAGGCACAGATGCCAGGAGTATAAATTTTACCAGAGGCTGTACAGTTAAATGAATAGAATCAAGAAAACTTAAATTGCCAGTATTTTTATCAAAATTCTCCCTTTAAGGGTGGCACTGATATATGCAAGCATTCAAGATATTTTTTAGCTGGCAGTACGGAAAAGTATCACAGGATTCTCTGCAATGTTTTTCTCCCCTCAGAGATTGCAGATGCTTATTGGAGCACAGTGAAAATTCCTTAAAATTGCCATGAGCCCAATGTACTTGTCTTGTTTCTTGTTGAGTCCCTATTAAAAATCATTTGGTATGTTTGTACTAGGGTAAAACAGATTAAGAATCTCTGGGGATTTTTTTGTAACACTGGTAGTTTGTGGTGCCTGTACAGTGACTTGGTCAGGTTACCAGGTTTGGAGGAGGATTGCTAGGCGGGGCATGGGAAGGCAATGAGAGCAGCGATTCTTAGGAATGTGCCTGTGGCATAAGAGACAAGTGCTTATGTTAGAAATGGTTAGTCAGAAGGGAAGGGAGATTAATTCTATATGCTAGTTGAAACAAGCATGTACTTCCTGATATCAACATACACTGTTTATCATCTCAAACCCTCAATTTCCTATGCTCATTTCAGTGCAGAGGACCTTTTGTCTGATTCTCTGCAGCAAGCTGCTGGTGCCACTGGGTCAGCTACAGTCACAGGGAGTCTTCTAGTAGCTAGTATCTGGCCCTAGGGATTCCATACAGACACTTTCTTTTTACCATCAAATTTACAGTCAGTCTCAATTCCCATCATCTCTAACGCCTGTCTTTGACCAAGCGCTTGGAGCTAAAGTAAGCAGTGCCTCCATGCTTCTCTGTGCCTCCATGCAAGACTCGTTCAATGTTTTGCTTGTACCAGATAATGGTGTTCTTTACTTGCTGTTGGACTCTGCATTGAACATTTGTGCTAGGGAACAGCATTTGCTGCATTTAGCGTAGTCGGGCAGTAATGAAGGAAAGTGTACATACAGGTCCCCTGCGGTAGACATAGCACTGGCTGCAGAGCTGGTGGACGCAGGATAATGTACAATGCAGACATGGTGACAATTACTTTGAGCCACATTTATCACATACTCAGTTTGCAGCCACTTCTGGCTTCATAGCGTTCAGTATCTGTAACCTGATGTCCAGTTCTGCAGTATTTTTTACTGCTGTCTGCTCAGACATCACCCCTGCAACTGGATAACTAGATGCTCTTTATTCTTTAAAAGCTCTGATTCAGTTCAAGAATTTTGGTGTTGTAGAAATCTTCCGTCTTCTGACTGCTATTTATTTAAGCAGATGTTTTCTGAGAAACATAGCATTATCAGTGTAATAGCCAATTAAAAGTTTGAGCTGTCCCTTAGAATTGGATTATTTGTCTTCTAGTTGCAGTACTGACAAATGTAGTTTGATAGTAAGGGTTTTTGAAAATCCTTGCTTTTCAATATTAGCCTGGAAGCAAGTGAGGACTTTACATTGCATTTGTAAACTGCAAATACAATGTCCTCGCTGCCATCCTCTGAATTCCACCAAATTCATATAAATCCCTGAACATTTAAAAAGTATGCCTGAGTCTTAAATGTTCCTTTGGTTGGTTCTTTGAACCATTTTCCCCTGCAGATTTCTGTTGTCCCTGTTCAGGAAACAGAACTGTAAAAAAAGGAATTGCTGTATTACAAAGGGCAAGTAAATGCTCACAGCTTTGCATGAGACTGTGCATACATGTTAAAGCCAAAACCAAAGCTGAAACAATTTCAGAATATGCTGCATTTCTACAAAAAAGAATTAAAACCTCAAAGCTGTGTTGTTGTAATAGCCATGAAAAATCTCTCCCTTGACCATATGCCATAGAATGGTTGAAGGATGTAGCACTGTATTTTATACTTCTGAGGCTGGGCTATCTTGTTCTCTCTGAATGCTGTATTTATTTGAGCTCTGAATCATTCCTAGCTATAAGAGGCCTCTCACTGGTGCAAATACTTGCCCTGACAGGCTTCCTTGCAGTAGTGAGGTTGTAAACATTTACTGTTGTTGAGTCAATTTATGTGGTTTCCCAGAGCATATTAGGCTGGACCCTAAATTACATCTGTTCTGGTAACACAGGGTTAGCACTCTTTCTCAGCAGCATCCTGCAGTTGGTTTTTCATGCTGCCCTCTTCTTAACATGTTCCCCTGGCACTGCTGCAGCTGTGACCAGCCAGCAGTCTCCAGGCTCTGTTGGGGCATGAGTGCCAAGGGATGGGGCAGAAGCTGTTCCCCAAGGCATTTTGGTATTACCATCACTGGCATCTTTTATTCAGTGGTGTATAGACATAGGGGCCATTAATTTTCTATTTCAGCTATCGCTGTGCATTTGCCATGAGCAGTATATCCCAATAAATGCATTCCAATTCTCATGGTTTTGGAAGGAGGAACAGGGGAGGTTGGCAAGTCTAGCATCATCCCACTTTGCCATTTACCTTTTCTACCAGTAACATTTTAAACAAGCATAAACCACCCATCTGCGTTATGCTACTTGTGAAACAGAGTGCATTTAGCTTCCTCTGTGAATACAGACATACCACATACTGAAATGAGGTGCTCTCAGCCACAGGTCACTATGTGACAGTATTAAATACTGGCTGTAGTGCTGACAGCTTCGTCTTCCAACAGCCCCATCCTTCTGTCTCGTCTGTGTGTGTGTGTGTATTTGTGTGCATGTGTGTATTTCAGAGTGGCAGAAGTGGAAAAATATCCCATCGCTTCACTTATTTTTATATCTTGGTATGCAGATTTTTGTTACTGGATATTTTTAATTGGCTCACAGTTATTATAAGTGATGCCGTGGTTCCAGAAACATCCATAATGTCTGCCTTGACTTTTTTCTCTCTCTTAAGCAAAGGGGTACACTAATTCTATAGAAAAAGTGAACTTGGAAAGTATAATTATTTTTCTCTGTACAGTTTTTAATAACTGTATACCAAATATGCAAACCCCTTTCTTGGTTGGCTGCAGCAGTCCATCTGTTCTGACATTATCTTGTATTAGATTATCCAAAACGTTTGCCAGCATCTGAATATCTAGCTTTGCAGCAAACTTCTACCAAAAGCAGAAAGAGGCTGGATTTTCATGAGAGCAGGAGAGTCTCCACAAAGCAAACTAACTAGGCTTCAAGCTGCTAGAAGACTACTTACATGCCTGGGGGAAAGAAGTAAACAATCTTTCGTGTGTGTGCTGCTTTAACTGTAGCATTTTCAGAGACCTCTTTTTCTTATCCTAAATGCCTCTGTTGCCTGCCAAGAATGAGAATAATTAAATGTCCTTTAAGTGGTGTTTAAAGCTGCATGATAAGAATACCTATCCTCCCAATGCAGTTCCATATAGTAAATATGAAAGGAGAACAGTCCTATCAGACGTGCTACTTCATTGCTCCTGAGACTAGCTAAGGCAGATACTTGAAATAACCAATTTCCCCCCCAGTGACATATGCGGCATCCTTACCAGCATCTCCAGCAGCACGCCTGCCTCTCTGTTGCTATTTATACAGCTGAATTCAAAAGCAGCAGCCTTGCGCAGACTATTTTAAAGCAGTGCTCTGGTTTGTGATTTTAAAAGGAAGCAACCAGTAAAATTGTAAATTTAAGAGAGCCCTAGAGTCCTTTCTACTGACCCAGTGATAACTATATTTTTAACTAAAACTGGTTTTCCATTGTCCTCAAAGTTGTGGGGAGCAGGGTTATGCCAATATATGATTATTCCTTTCTTTGAGAGAAAGCACGGTTATTTTTTTATTTCCTGATGGTACTGAGGATGAGCACCCACTTCTTAAGAGTTTTTCATGTGTGCTAACTAGAAAGTAGTTATAAGGAGAGCTGTTATTTAATGGTTTTCTTTGCAGTGTTCGATAATGTTTATATAAGTGCTGTTACAGCATATGTATTATTTGTGGTAAAACAATGCATGTTTCCATGTGTTAGCCTTCTTTAAGACAAACTGCAGGGCTTGGAGAGCTATCTGTGTCCTCTGATTTTTTTTTTTTCTGAAGTGTAATGGTTGTAAAAAACAGATCTTTTTATTCATACTAGCCTCCACATTTCCTTCCCCTTTTCTTTATTGCATGAGGCATTAGCATGGGAACACCCTTCATGTTTCTCAGGCTTTTGTCTGTTCCTGCTGCGTTGCCTACTGGAAGTCAAACAGTGTTACTTGGTTTCTGACATAACTGATTACTATGGAAATTATTACCATGTCATAAACAGAGGATTTCATGGGTCGAATGTGCGGCAGGAACGCAGAGGATTCTGTAAGCAGAAGGTTCCTGGTAATAAAGAAAAAGGGAAGAGAAATGCAGAAAACAGACAATGCCTGTGCAAAATCCATTGTTGCAGATTTTTCTTCAGAAGGCATAACCTGCAGGAGCGTGGGGATCGAGCAGTTTGCTGAGGGGTTTTGTTTTTTAAATGAGTGAGAAGATAGATGTGAGTTTGTGCTTCAAGAAATAATTATTTTATTTTGACTCCAGCAGTTGGCACTGGCCAAAGTGATTTCCGAGGGCATTCGATGTATGTCCCAGATCACTGTTCCACGCTAGGGAGACTAGACAGCTATCGCTCTGCTATGCAGCGCTCAGAAACCAAGGACACCAGCTGCCAGACGGAGGAAGTTAAAGTTGTGCCCCCTTCAATGAGAAGAATACGAGCACAGAAAGGACAAGGCATTGCAGCCCAGATGTCTCAGTTCTCCAGCTCATCTGGAAACATGTCAGTGATGAGTGATTCTGCTGCAGTTATATTTGCTTCTCGTCAAAATAGCGACATAGGTTTTCACAGCTTGCCTCGGGTTGGTGCAAGAGTGTCTCTGCAGTCCCTAGACCAGACACAGGGCATCTCTAGGCAGACAGAAGACATCGCTGGCACTTTACCTCACCAGATGAGTAAATTGCAAGTGGATGATAGTGTTGTGAATCTGAGGAATAATCCCACGACGGGGACCCTGTCGAGGCCAAAGTCTCAGGAGCTGAGAAGCAGTGATAGTGAGAAGTCCGCAAGCCCAGCATGTGTGGTCTCTCCTCATGCCACCTACTCAACGAGCATCATACCCAATGCAACACTGTCATCCTCCTCAGAAGTTATCATTATTCACGCTGCCCAGAGTGTTGGATCGTTGGATAGTAAAATTAACAGCTCCGCTGCCTACCCAAATCCAAGAGACAATCCTGTTACCAGCAGTGCAATAAGTGGGAAAGAAGATCACCATTCTTCAAGTGGTAACTGGAGTGAGAGTAGCTCCACACGTCACTCACAGACTTCAGATACCATCCCATCTAATACTGTCATGATGCTTTCTCTTGGTGACTCTGCTGTCTCTCTTAGCACGCCTGGGAGTGCAGAGGCTGGGTCTCAGACTATGAGCTACAGCTGTAGGAGCAATGCTGCTTTACCAAACCCTTCCCAAGACAGCGATGGCAGGAGTGAATCTAGCTATTCTGGGGAGCGAGCACAGACAGCAGTGAACACCGCAGAACATTGGTTGTACAAGTCTTCAGAAAACAGTGAGACTCCTTCACGCAAGGCGGTTTGTAGCACATCAGGCTGTGCCACTCCCGGTAGCAACCTGAGCAGCAGCAGCCTGGAGAGGACATCGGTCAGGGATGATTCTACTTCTCTGTATTCTGTGGACCATGATGGTTATTACAGTTCCATGCATATGGACTCGGGACTGAAGTCAGACATGCCATGCAATAGTACAAATGGCTTTGGGAATTCCAGAGACAGCGTGATAAATGTCTTTGAAGGAAGGGAGAAGAAACAGCAGGATGACCAGTCAGGCCAAGGCGACAAATCTCTTGCAAGAAACATCTCTCTGAAAAAGGCCAAGAAACCACCTTTGCCACCGTCCAGAACAGACTCGCTCAGAAGGATGCCGAAGAAAAAAGTCCAATCCAGTGGACAGGTGCTTGATGAAACCCTCATTGCCACCCTCCAGCATTCTCTGCAGTTGAATCTCAAGTGCAAAAATGGCAGCTCCCCTTCACAGAGCCCCTCCAGTGATTATGAGGATCCTTGGGTGTTGCGCTCCCGCAGCCAAAGCTCAGTCAGTGCAAGCAGCAGCATGATGTCCACCACTGCTCCAAACCTGTACTCCATCTGCACAGTCACTCCCTCTCAGAGTGAAACAAGTAGCATCAAGTCGGAGTACGCTGACCAGTGGGGCTACTACAGCGACTATGCTGCAGTGGCAGATGACCAGGTGAAATCCCCAGTGACCCATTCTGCCAGTACGTCATCTGCTCTCAGCGATTACAGCATCAGCCACTTCAGTGATGGCTCAAGGGCTTCTGTGCCACAAGTGCCCAGTGGGCTGGTGAAACCAAAGAGCACTTCTCCAGAGAAATCCCACCGAGTCACATCGCCATCGAGTGGGTACTCCAGCCAGTCCAATACACCCACTGCACTTACTCCAGTGCCTGTACTTTTAAAATCTGCATCATCAGGAAATGGGAAATCCAAGCTGAAGCCTAAAGTGCCTGAAAGGAAATCCTCTCTTCTGTCTTCAGTTTCCATGTCTTCATCCTCCACTTCTCTTTCTTCAAATACCTCTACTGAAGGGAGTGTGAGTGTGAAGAAGTTGGACCCCACCCTAAGTCCTCCTCCAGATTCTGGTGCACCTCCTCTGCCACCTCCTCTTCCAACACCTCCACATTGCTCTGAGCTTTCTCCTCCTCCTCCTCCTCCTCCAGCAGAAGCCATGGATCTGTCACCATTGCCAGCCTCCCCCACATTCCCCCCTCCTCCTCCAGAAGCCAATGTAAATTCTTCCTTTGCTCAGACTGTCCCATGGTTTCCACAAGAAGGCTCCATCAATTCATTCTCGTCCCCTGTTCCTCCGCCTCCTCCTTGCCCCTTAGCTGTCCCGCCACCAGCACCACCTCTTGATCCCAAGTTAACAAAAGGTGCAGCAATATACCCACAGTATTCTTTTAAGAAACGCAACCAGGAAGATTCTTGCTACAGTCCAGTGAAACAGCCACTCAACAAGCAAGATGCATCAAGACCTGTGATGCCATTAGTAACTACCAAAGCATTGCAAATGGTGCAGTTGAGGTCTGTGAAAAAAGCAACAGAAGGTGAACCATCACCCGAATCTGCTTCTGAAACTGCCTCTCAGGAGAAGGGTACTGTAAACTCATCATTGCAGTCTCCCCTAAAGCCATCTCTCTCACTAAGACTCAGTAGCAGCTTAGGTGAGGAGGAAATGAAAACTCAAGGCACTTCATTTAAAAATGCAGTTCAAACGCTGTCTCGGGGTTCTCGTCTCGTTCTCTCTGAAAGCACACCTGCGCTTGACAGTGATCGAAAGCCTGCCAGTGCAGTAGGTCTAAAAAAGTCTTCTGAAACTGATGCACTGGGGACAGCTACTGAAGACATACCTGAGTCTTCACTGAAGAGTGAAGACCTCTCTTCTGGCACGTCACTTCAGGGGTCACCAACATCTCCTGACAAGAATCAGGTCATATTGCCAAGCAAGAAACCACCTCCTATTTCAAAGAAACCCAAACTGTTCCTTGTTGTACCACCTCCACAGTTAGAGCTTACAGTGGAGAAAGCAGTTGAAGTGAGTGATACTGTCAGAAGCACATCAAGCCCAACTAAGAGAGACACTGTGCTTGCACACTGTGAGGAGGTGAGAAATTGTCTTACAGATGGACTCTCTTCTAGCGAGATGGACTCTGGCAGCCTGGTTCCTGAGGGAGGAGCTGCTGGATTCACCTTCTCTGAGACAGTGGGAGCGAATGCCTTTGTGGTACAGCCTGCTGCATCACCAGTTCAAGAGGAGCCCAGGCAGGAGGAGCAGTCCGCTTTTGATGAAGGAAGCAGTTCAGGCAGCAGCCAAGACAGCAGCAGTAACGCTGACGGGCTCCTATGTCAAGAGAACGAAAGTGGTGAGTCTCTTTTCTCTGGCTCTTCTTCAGAGGCAGCAGTAGCTATTTTAAAGAAGCTGGGGAGTGAGAATAGCAGTCCTAGCATTGAGGTGGGATTCTGTAGAGGAAAGAACCTGTTGTAATTGTTACAACTAAAAGGCTAAGAAATATGCAGGTATCTGATTAATACTTTGTAGGATTTCTTGTGATTCCTTTCTGACTTCTCGTTATTGCAGACATGGAAAGAAAATGATGCTTTATTTAACTGTGCTAGTATTAAAACATGCTATGAAAACACAGTTAGCTTTGTAAATTTTGTTTTTGCATTTGAGTGAAAACCATACTAATTTTCTTTCAGTATTGTTCTCCACGTGTGTGTGTGTGTGTGTGTGTGTGTGTGTGTGTGTGTGTGTGTGTGAGAGAGCAAACACAGGCATTTCATGCACTGCTGTTTCCTAAGCAAATGTTGATCTGAAATCACAATAATGACAGCAGTGCACTCAGTCTTTCAGATGCTTTGCCTTAGAGGCAGCAAGGGCTGGTTTCAGGATTATATGCCTGTTGGGTTCACATGGTGGACTGACAGTTTTGTTCATTCTCTCTGCATAGTGGAGGTGTTTGAATCAGATACAGCAAACAGTTCATTCCTGCCAAGCAGTAGTTATGGGGAAGAGACGGATGGAGTGGCAACACCAGCGAGACCAAGGACTACTGAAGACCTTTTTGCAGCCATTCACAGGTACTGCAGAAGTTGCTCTTCCCGTACTATCAGGTTCGGTAGGTCTCTCAAAAATTAGTTTTAACATTATTTTACCTAAACACCCAATTACAACAGTCATTGCTTTATCAGAAAGCACATAATTATCAACTTACTACTAAGGCTATATGTAAAAAAGATAGGGGAAAGAATTTACATTTTATTGTTTTACAAATATATTTAATTCATTCTGAAATGAAAACAACTCGATTAAACTGATGTAGATTATATTATAAATATCTTGCCCCTTAAAATACCAAGTTACTTCTAGTAGTTATTGTACTGTTCTCAATCTGCCATATTAACTCTACTGTTGCTTTTTCTGTGTATCTTTTTGTTTTCATTCTCGTTCTTCTCCATCTCTTTTTACTCTCTTCGCTGCTTATATGGTGCAGTTTGGGACAGAGGCTCAACGCTAATGCTTCATGGCAAGCGTGGCTGAAACTGGCAAGTAACACAACATGTCAGTCATATGGCAAAACATATGGCAAACGCTGGATTATAGTTTGCCATAATCCAGCCTGAGGTCGGGTGTTTTGTGTCAAACTGGTTCATGAATGAAATGTGCAACACTGGCTCTGTTATTAATGACATTATTCATTTCCCTTGAAAACAAAATCACCCTGAATGGCAGCTAGATTTCTGTGCTGTTCACGTTAGGTTCTCAGAAAGCAAAAAAACCCCAAGCAAATAAAAGCTTTAAACCACAAAAGGAAACGTGTGCCCCATTTGAACATCACACACAGACCTTGCCTGTAGAGCGGATTGGGTGTGGTGGTAGCGCCACCTCGCGGGTTTGGATTGTACTGCAAACCGCAGAGGCACCGTCCCTAAATCCTCATGGAATGTGCTCGGCAGCTCCCCGTGGGTTTGTCCAGGTGCTCAGTCAGTTTGTACATCTGTGCCCGAGTTCTGCATCAGGAATGAGCAACGCACAGAGCAGCTGGGAGCCAGGAGGCCACAACACTCTGAATGCAAATTCTGGGTTTTTTTTTTTTTCAGTTTTGAAATGATTCAGATGTTACAAAAATTACAAATATACTAACTTTTTATAATTTACTGTTACCCCTTAGGACTTGACCTGTAGGAGCTGTTCTAAAAATGGTCTGTTGCATTCATGTTGCATGGCGCTCACTAGAGCAGTGACAAATCTGCTTTTAGAGTGAAATATTCTGGCCAGCAGCCTTTCTCCATTATGTACACAGATAGAGAGTGGATCTCTGTGTGTATGCACACATGTGTAATTCATGAGTTTATGGGGAAATGGACAATGGAATTAGATGTGACGTAATTAAAACTGCTTGACACATTTGTTATTAAGACCTTGCATTTACTGGCTTTAGACTTGAACTACTATCTTCCTTGGTTGTTCATTTATAAAAAAGGTTTTGGTTTTACCGCACTGTTTCTAAAAGTTATAATTTCAGTGATTGGCACTCTTAAGTATGTGCTTTGGAGTAAGACAAGAAATTTAGTGGTATGTGCATTAAGGTCAGGAAGAACAGTCTTAAGTCACAGTTTTGTTTGAATATATACCTTATCTGTGTCTAAAAAGCCACTAAAACCAAATCCGGTTTTTAAAATTAAGTTAGTTCCATAATTCATACATACTGAGAAAAGCTGTTTACATGCTGACAGCAAACTGACTGCTCTGCACTGATTCACAGTCTTACCAGATTAATCCAAGCTAGGATAACGAAGTCTTGCCCTGCAGATCTTTGCAATTGAATTTTGCGCCTTTTTTTTTTTTTTTTCCAATTTACCAGTTTGGGGTTTGGCAGCAGTACAACCCCAGCATTGCAGTGTTTAAAGATACCCATCGGCAACCAAAACCCTTATGAGGGAAAATCATTTTCCTGTAACAAATGCACACACTTGTTCACATACAGACTTGCAGAGCATCCAAGCACCAAAATCATTTGCTGCCAACAGTAGTAACACACAGCTAAATCTAGACAAGGTTTGTACATACGCTGCTACTGAAATCATAATTTTATCTATGTGCCCTCTTCTGGTGTCCATTCATCCTCAGCCTGAATGGAGGTATTACATTCTTGTTCTAGAAAGACAGGTGGAGGCAGCAGCAGCTGCTGAAAATAACAGCTGGTACAGCTGCCTGTGGGGGAATCATAAGTGATCTATGCATAAACTTCACCAGCACTTAAGAGACATAAGATCACTCCAAAGTCTTGGCAGACCTATGACAATGTCTGTTGCTGCCACCTACTCAGCCAATGTATCCTGCTACTTTGTTTTCAGGGGTTTTTTAAAATTATTAATGCAATGTATAAAAACATTTGAGCTTGCCTTGGCAAAATTGCAGGGCTTTTAAGAAAGTAACGCTAAAGATCACAATAAGTAAAAACTTGTTTTACAAGGGGAATTGAATGTATTGTACACACGCTTGATAAAAATTAATATGGAATTATAGCATGATAATCTTACATTTGTAACAAGTTTGCTGACTTGTTTTAAATTTCTGCCAAAATACTGTGTTTAAAATTAGGCTTTATACAGCCTTTTTTAATTAATTCTTGCTTTGTCAGCAAAGAAGAAAAGCAACTTTGCTACAGATACCAGGCATGTACATTTCTTAAGGATTTTAAATGTGAAAATGGAGCAGTAGAAGTCCAGTTTCCACTTATTCTCAGTTCCATGATTCTTTCTTAATTTTGCTTTTGTTATCCCTGCACTTTACATTTAAATTGAAAAACACTCCACCCTTTCATTTGGAAAGATAACTTTCTTGTCAGGAAGTTGGTCTCTCCTTTGTTTAGTTGAACAGTTGCAATGACAGAGCACCAACATAACTGTGAATTTTGTCTGTGCATCGTAAGAGAAGCTGGAAAACTCTTTTCACTACTTATTTAATATTTGGGTTAGGGAGGGTTGTTTTGGGGGGGGCAGCTTCAGTCATTTAATCCAGAATGGTTATATGTGGCTCCCTTTCCTCCATCTTAACTTCAGCAGCAGTGCATTGCAGTGTCCTTTTCTAAAAGAAAGTGCGCCTAAACTACACTCTTAATTCTCCAAAGAGTGGCAAATGAAATAGTAAAACAAAACAACCCAATATACTCCAGATTTTGAATCAAGTTCCCAACTAACAGAGAAATGGCATTGAGTCTGTATAGCACATTAGTCTTAGCAGTTTAATACTGACTCCCGAAAACCTGATTCACAAAATTTGCCAAAGTGTTTTGTACATCAGTATTGCCAGTTTTAGTTGTTTCATTGTTCCAGATTTGCAGAAAAAGAACAATAATCTTAGCCTATACCTCCAATACCTGCATTAATGCCTGTACAGTTCTGGTGGTGTTCTTACTCATGCTTTAGATTTGGATTACTTTTCCCTTTTACTTCTCTCTGCTGTAGCTTAATTCATTGTCATCCCTCTAAACTGAATTTAATTAAGGAAAGTAAAACATTTCATTTTTTGTTTGGTCCTCTTTCTTTTGTTGTGTTTCAAACTCAGATCCAAAAGGAAAGTCCTTGGCCGTAAAGATTCTGAAGACGACCGTACCCGCAACCATTCTCCGTCGCCCCCCGTAACTCCCACTGGTGCTTCCCCAAATTTAGCTACCCTCAAACAAGCCGGATCCATTCAGAGAAGCGTTCGCAAGAGCAGCACCAGCAACGACAACTTCAAAGCCCTGCTGCTGAAGAAGGGGAGCCGCTGTGACACCAGTTCCCGAATGTCTGCAGCAGAGATGTTGAAGAACACAGACCCGCGGTTCCACCGGACAAAGACGGATGCCTCCCTTGACCTTTCTGACAGCCCTGTCAGCTGCTCACCCAGCAAGAGCAAACGGGCCCAGGAGGAATGGGCCAAGAGTGAGGGCCTGATGCCAAGGAGCATGTCCTTCTCTGGCACTAGGTACGGCCGGTCACGAACACCCCCATCTGCTGCCAGCAGCAAGTACAATGTCCGCAACCGCATCCAGAGCAGCCCCATGACTGTCATTAGTGAAGGAGATGGGGAAGTGGTGGAACAGTCAGAGGGCAGGGGCCGGAGGACTTTGGAAGAGCAGCAGGAGAGGCAGCATAATATGTTTAACAGTGACGAAATGGACATGAATGACTTTCTGTATGTTGAGGAGGCAGGCTGCAAGGAGACGTTGGATCCAGTCCATCTAGACTTAATGACTCAACCAGGTACTTCAAGGAAGTATCTAAGCCCTTCAGCTGAAGAAAGTTAAAAGGCAGTGTGACAAAAGGCTTTGGATATTAGTCTAGAAAATCACAGAGGACTAGATTCCAGAAGAAAGCCCAGACCAGGACAAGTTTATTTGCTGAGCATTTATTCCATGAACTGCACATGTATGTTTAAATGCTAAAGCGATCATGGTTCTGCATGGTTGGGTTGGGTTGGGGAGCACTTGCTTTGAATGGGTGGTCTGTGGCTTAAAGAAAGTTAACAGTTAAATTTTTTGTGTAAAGCCTTAGAAGTCCTCTTGTGGGGTGGGGGGGGAAGTTTTCTCAGAGTCTGTAGGGGTGTGAAGTTTTTCTTTTTCTTGAGACTGTAATTGTGCAAGAAAAATTTAGGAATAAGCCTGAAATGGGAAGGCTCCTGTGGTACAAGCTGGACATTTGGTTCAAAAGACATTTGGTTGTAGTGGTGCAGCATAGTGCATTTTTTAAGCAGAGAGAGGCACAATGAGGCACATTCACCTATCAGAAGGTAGTAGGGGTGGTGCTGGGGTTACATGGCTTATTACTGGGATATGGCCTCGTGTTCGATGAAGCATGTCCTGCTTGAGCAATGAGCTCACCAGGTTATTAATTAGTCCAGGGTACTGTACTTTATATTCTTTTTCCTGAGGGAAAATGAAATATGTAGTTATGGAAAAAGGAGCTGGGTTTTTTAACACACTACTAGCTGCTATGCAGCCGCACACATATGCTTGGTGAAACACTCATTTCCAAGTGAATTGCTTTCTTGACTAGAGTATTCTCTTAGAGAACTGAGACAACTGGATGTGTGCAGAGAATGCAAGCAGACAACAGAAAAGTGGGAGAGGAATGAAGCAGTGTACTGCCAGAATTTGGAAGGGTTACTGTTGTGGTTTAGGAATGGTGTTCCCCAGTTTAGTGTTCCCACTGGAACACTCCAAACTACGTGCCACCCACTCACCTCCTCCTCCCCTTCCCCACTCGTGTCGGGCTGGAGAAGAGCATTGGAGGCACAAAAGGTAAAGATCCCAGGTTGAGGTAAGAACGGTTTCCTGGAAACAGCAGTGAGATGAGAAAACGAACAGTAACAGCAACAATGTTAATAATGACAGTGCACAAGAAAGAGGCAAACGATTCACACACGATTGCTCACCATGCAGAGCCCAGTAATACAGGAACTGCTGCCACGCTACCCAGCTGGAAGAGCCCCCTTTCCCCTACCATATGACGTGAGGTGGTGTAGAATAACTGCCCCTCCTGGCTACTGCAGAAATTAACCTTGTCCTGGCCGGAACCAGGGCAGTTGTTTCTGAATTAGAAAACAAAGTTTGACTTTGAGAACTTGCACTACAAAGCTGTAGGTGGAGCCCGTCTTTCAAAACTGAAACTTGGGAGTTGTGTTTTGCCAGAAGTCTTGTCTTCCATGTGTCAAAACAGGAAGACTATTACTTTTCATCACTTGAAATACAGATACTTGCTAACTTTTGGTTACCAAAGAATAAGTTACAGTTACTTTACTTTTCGATTTGCCTGCAGTATTTCTCTTCTTTTTTAACCTTAATAATTTAGTGAGGTTCGTTTTTATTGTATATTTTACAGATAATAAAAACATTTAACAGTTTTCCAATTGTAAAGAAGACCATTAATTAAAACTGAAATATTGGCTGGAGTTTTTGGTTCTCAGTAGGAGTGAAACTTTTAATTTTTAAGAAAAATTTTGCATCATTTGATGGCATGCGCAGTTTTTGTATTGTTTGTAAATATTGAAAGTTGTTAAAATATCTTTTGATCTCCGTACGGTAGAATTTATACATTTTTAGATTGCTTTTAAGAAGAAAGCACTCTTTGTAGATTATTTATTTTAGAGAAATATGCTTGTAATCTCTTTCTTCAATCCTTTACTTGTTAGTAATGTAAATTTCAGGGGCCTTCGTTTAACTCTTCCCTTCATAAGAGGGGAATAGTGCTGAAAATGCTGTGACTTTGCTTCAATAAAGAAAAAAGCCTGCCAGTTGCCATATTGTCTTTTGAATTGATTAAAATCTTCTTCAAAAGATGTGTCCCACTGTGTATGGCAACCCACTGAATGCCATAATCCATGCATCCAACTACTAATCTCTATTTTTCATTGCAAAATTTACTAATTCACTTTAGAGACGACTAAAGTGTACTTACACATACATTCCATTTTGGCATCTCAATTCTGAGACTAAAAAAATTGAAATAACACTAACTTTTTCCACTGTCACTTGTGAATGTTTCTACTGCTCTCCTACTTGCAACCTGTCCCAGAAAACTAAAATTCTTGGAGAACCAGATTATAAGCAGAGTGAATGAGAAGTGAAATAAAGTGGAGAAGGTGAATCCAGTTGCTCTCAGTGGAACAAGGGTGGAATTAACTGTTGCACAGCGAGCTTTCTACCATTTTTATGTGCTAACTGTATTTAAAGAACCATTGGATTTTTTAAATTAAATTCAAACCTGATTGGATAGATTGTTTCAGATATTATTATCTGAATAATAATTATCAGATCTGACCTACATTCTGTTGCAAAGAGTGCAAAACATTCTGCCGCTGCTAAACATCTCGAGTCTTGCTTTTGTGTGTCTCCCAGAGATGATCACATGAAACACGAAAGGGCTATATCCTTTTTACAGCAGGTACTGCCCCTTTCAAAACTGTGTGTAAGTACCAGCTAGTCCTCACAACACCACACTGACAGGAAAATACTCAGGCTTTGTTTTACTGTTTACAAATGGGAAAATCAAGTGAAAAATTGCTGCACTGGAGAAAACGACAGCAGCATTTTTCATCAAGTGCCTGTAGGAGGGAGCCTAGCCAGCTAGTTCCCTTGTTCCCTTATGCTGGCCAGCTGATGCTGCCAGTCATTTTTATAGGCTATATGGGGAACTCTTTGAAGAGTCCCAGCTTCAATGCACAACGTCTTGTCAATGCAGGTAGGTGAGATTAAACTTGTAGCATGGGCTGACTTTCTTCTCTGGTTACAAGTAGCCCTGATGCTCATCTAAAACCCACATCTGGTGTAAGGTGAGTTTGGGTAGAAGCTCAGGTTTTGGCTAGCATGCAGAAAGCAGTGTTAATATAGCCCTACTGGCATTGCTACATGGCTACATTTTGCACAGTATAAGATGTAGTGAAATATATTAATTGTGCTGAAATATGTTTAATGGTGCTTATAATATTTACTTAGGTAACTGATGTAACTTTATTATGGAGGTATCACTGTGTCATGTTACCGCTGCAAAACCTTAAGAGCAAAACAGCTTTAAGCTATCTGTTCTGTACAGGCAACAACTTTGGTGTGTGTATATTTATTGTAAGGAAAACGTACTTAATTTCTTGTCTCATTTGCTTCAGAGTTACTTTCTTCCATAATAACGCTCCTCCATAGGGAGGTTTTGCAGTTGTGGTTATATTGGTCAACAAGTGTAGGTTAAGTTTTGCCAACCTCAGCTAAAGACATCTAAAGCAGTATGAGAGGAGGACACATATGCAGACTTGGCTGTGCTAAAGAGAAAGCAGACTTGTCATCCTGATGCTTAATGTATCATTCTGTTACAGGGCTTGTTCAGAGTTTACAGTTGATTTACAGTTTTCCTCTAAAACAAGCATCATTATTGAAGCTAGGAGTGAGATTAATATCTGGTTTACCTTTTATTTGGAATGGTTTTCAACTTCAGTCTAAATTTTACCCAATATTAACTCATTCCATTCTTCCTTCATTTATGTTCAAAATACATTCTTACTGCTGTGAGATGTAGGCAGCCCCAATCCCCCTGAGAATTAGAGCCCTCCAGTTACTACGTTAATACATTCATAAGGCTCTGGGTCATTTACAAGTCTTTGCTACTGCTTGTATACTGGAAAGAATAATTAATTACATTAATTGAAAGGATGGAGGTTATGCAAGGAGCAATAGCTTGGTGAGAGGAAGTTTGGAAGGCTACTGGAAAACAGTTAAAAGAATTGGAAAAGAAGTGGAGTTGATGAAGACAGGGTTTTGAGGAACCAGGACTGGATGGTGGTTCATGCATAAGGCTCAGCCTGAAAGAAGGCACAGAATAATGGCAGAAAAGGTGAAGCAGGGAAATTATTGAGAAGTACAGTGAAAGCACAGAATAAGGTATGGGGTGGGCAGGCTAATGAAGATTCTTGAAGATAAAGAAGTTTCAGCAAGTATGGAAGAGAGAAAAAGATGAAGGAACAATGGACTTGTCACAGTAAGGGGAAAGAAAAATTTTAGCCTACAAGTTTCCTCCTAATTCAAAGGGTATAGAAGACCAAAAGCAGTCAAATACGGAAAAAAACCCAAACCACAACATTTTAGAAGAGGGCAACAAGCAAAATTGGGTGAGCTTAGAGAAAGGCTAATAGGCTGAAGCTAGGAATGCTCTACGAGACCTCAGGTAACTGAGTGGGTGGCTATGGGCTTGGGCACAACTTTTGGAAGGGTTCTGTTCAGAAAGGAGTTTTGCCTGAAATCTGGAAAGAGTAAGGGGAATTGGGAAGATTAAAGTTCATATTCATCCTGCATAATTTCTACCAGTATCTCTGCATCCAGTGATTCCAATGGACTGGCTACAGGTCTCCAAACACCTGCATTTGGATAACTTGCTAAACTTTCAATCGTTTCCTGAAGCAAAGAGAGGCCACTCATGCATGCAGCACAGGGATGAGTGTGTTCGTATTACTGCAAGCAAGTAGATCTTGTCTGGCATTGTTTGGACACCACAAAGTTCTGGAAAATCCATTTATAGCAGCAGTCATTGTTCCAACAAAGCTGTTGCTACAGTACGTTTAAATGATTCAAAATGATGCATGGTTTCCTTCTGTAACAGAGAATTAAAAGGATGAACTTCAATAGTAAAAATGTTGCAAAATTACAGTGGCAATGAAGAATCGTTTTACCTGTTTTATTTGAAATAACTTCAGTACTCACAAAAGAGAACACAATAGGTATATAACGGTCTTGATTTTTTTCCTGAGTTTCCCCCTATACTGTATTTTCTAAGTAACTTTTTCAGAAGAGATTTTTTACAAATCTCTTTTAAGACTAAGACTTTTCTAAGACTAGAAAAGTATTTTGACATAAAATTGATAATTTTCTTTGTTCTAAGGAGATGTTATCAACTTTAAATCAGAGTGCAGCATTAAAATATTGTAGCTATTCAGTGCTGGATCATGACTGTGGCTGTACTGGTGTGAATTAATAAACACTCAACAGAGCGAAATATAGAGATGTTTGATAAAGATGTGCTATGTCATATATTGTCCTGAAAAACTGGGTAAAAGCTCCGATAGTGCTTCCCCAGCAGAATGTGGGTAAACTTTAAGTTGCAAATTTAGCTCTTCGCAGTTGGGTTCTTTCACATAATGTGCAACCAACCTTTAAAGGGCCAATCAATTCTTGTCCCAGCAATGCTAATGGAAAATGTCATTGATTTTCTGTAGGAAATTGTCTGTTAATAGTGAATCCAAATGTGTGTGTATATGCATGGGGGGAGGTATATACAGAAGAAAGTCCAACCAAAGGTACATGAGTTGCCTCTGTCGGTAGCATACTGCTCTACTTGTGCACCATCCTTCGGTATATAACCAGAAATTTTAGCAACTGAAGGAAAAAATAGAATAAGTGAAAATCTGTCAGGACACATAGATGGCAGAAGTTTCTGCATGTTCACTACCTCTTGGAAAAAACAGTAAAAATTTAAGTTCTGTGTTTAGATGGTAAAAACTGATTGGGGGGGATATATGTAAATTAAAAAAAAAATAGATAAAATCTGTCAACAAGAAATACGAGAAACAAGATGTCATATCTTCCATTTGAAGAGGAACATTGTTTTTCTACATCTTCTTTAAAAGTCAGTCAAATATCCATTCAGTTTACTTTTTCCAAATTAAATTACTACTGTTTCTAACACGCTTTTCACACTGGGTTGCAGAAGATGAATGCAGAAGTTCCTTCCTTTAGGAGGATTTCTAGGTCGGTTTAAGCACGTGAAAGAGCATTACAATGACAAGAACATTCAGTGCCCACTGCAGCATCACCAGTTGAGAAGCTGCTTTAGTGAAGTCTGAAAGATGGTCCTGTCCTTTCTGCCTTAATTGGGATGTTGTGGTGTGCTGCCTTGCAAAATGATGATGATTATGGCGAATTCCAGTGCCAACTGGGAGCTGCAGTGTAGTAAAAAAGGATTAAAGAAAGCAAAGCCCACATTTATATAGTTAGTACAGCAGTCACAAAGTATGGAGTGATAATGATTTTAATATATTTACTTTTTTATGGGATCCTAATACAAAGCAAAAGTACATTTCAGAAAGGAGACCTGAACACAATTAAAATGTGTGTATAGGGAGCACATGGCCGTGAGCAGAGGTCATGGAGCTGCACAGAAGTCAAGGTTTGCATCTAGGGTAGCTTATATCCATTTGCAAGCCATGGATACACAGTACCAAACCACTGGTGGTCATAAATGAGACTGACATATTCCCGTACAGAGCACACTTGATTATTTAAGGCAAAAGCTTTTTGTCCAGGATCAACCAAACTTAAATTCCACAGAAAGGTCTCTGTGAAATGATATATAGGAAAAAAAGGGCTACCTCAATGTAATATTCAAGAGGTAGCCCTTTATTTATTCCAACATGGAACATTAAGGCTGATTTTGTCCATTTACTGATGCAGCTTTTTGCAAAAATTGTTTTTTAAGATTGTGGCATGTGGGGACATGAAAAGCAGTTGATAGTTGATTTCTGAGTTTAAGAAACAACCAGCAGTACTTTGTTTCTAAACTGTTGTGCACAACCCAAGGCAAGCGAGTTGTGTAACATAGAAGCTTTTTTTGAAGTGCAGCTTTGAATTCCAGGACTGACTATGCAACAAATGAGTCATCTAATTCATGGGATGGGTTTCTTCCATGATGTGACAACCTCATGCTGGATTTTGGGAACAAAGAATCTCAAAAATTACTTTCTGTGCCACAAACATGCTCTCTCAAATGGTCACCAGTATCTGGGAAATTGTAGTGACCTCTTAAAACTGAAAGTCCATGTCAGATAGGAGTTACGTAAAATGCAGAGAAAAGAGGGAAGAGAGTGTCTTGACAATAAACTGAAATGTCTTTCTCAAAAGTCATTCTGGTTGTGACTCATTTTTTGGACTTTTCATTTGGATAGGCCAGCTCTCATGTCATCTAGTAATTCTGTAGGATGCCTTAGCAGTATTCTTTCAACAGGTATTTCCTTATCCTGCTTGAAGCTTGCAAGCATCAAGAGTCTTTCTTCGTGATACTGGTATGCCTTTTGAAAGGCCTGCTGAGAATAATAAATATAAAGGGAATCTAAGCTTGATTGTCCTTTATGCACTAGTTGGTAGACCATGGCTTTCCTGAAGTTCATCGGTTGGAGAAAATGCCATTGGGGCAGCAATTCCTGCTCCTGTGCCAGTCTGTGTGCATACCTGACAACGCAAGGGCCTCCAGCATTGGTGGCTCTTCAGTTATAGATGGCCAAAACCTTCTTGTTTGCTAGACTGTGGATTCAGAGGAGAGTTTCCTGCAGCTACTCTCACATTTTCTAATGTGATCTGCCAACACTTTGATAGATCTCGTGGCACGTCTGCTTCTTTTAATCCCAACCCCACATGCCACCTGCAGATGCTCCAGCAGAACTCCAGAAACTGATGCTGACCTCCAAGCTCTTACTCACTATCGCATTTCACACCCAGCTCCCACACACACCCTTGAAGCTCAGGTCTGTGTCCTTAGCCCCCCCACCTCATCATCTTACACGTGAAAGGACTGCAAACAGCTATGGGTAGTGGTGGCACCACTTCAGCAGTAACAGCACAGACAGGTGCTTGCAGTGTGCCCTTAAATGCACAGTGGGAGGTTGTCTGTGCCCTCACAGCACCCAACATCAAGGTGTGGTTTGTGCCCACAATATGGGATTCTTTCCCACGATCTGTTAGCCTACACCTTGCAAGACTGTTGCCTACTATTTTACTGTGCTGTTGGCACCCACAAATGTTTAGGTTTCCTAAAGGCTTGTGAAGAGAGGTGGTCCTAGGAAAAAAAGAGAGCAAATATTAAACACCTCTTCAACGAACAAACTGGTAAGATAAATGGCTGCATATCTTGATTTTCATTTCGTAAGAACCTGATGTCCCAAGAGACACTACCTGAAAATGTAGAATTCCGTCAAATAGGGCCTAATTTGGAACACTGAAAAGAAGTTTTTCTTGGTAGTTTGCAATTGGGCTTTTTAGCAGTCCATAACTGAGAAGATTCTGGAATGTGGAATTCAGTTTGTTTCCTTCACATTTCTAAAGTACTCAAGCTTTTTCCTCTCCTCACTAGCTCCTGTTGGCACAATGTGGTTTTTTTGTGATACATGAAAAACCAATGTGGGATAATAGAGGAAGACTGGCAAGGAGGATTATAAACATGCTCAAATGACTTGCAGCTGGGGTGTAGAAAAACACATACATCATGCTAATTGTTGTTTCTCCTTGTGTGTTTGACAAGTAGAACATCTGTGTTTAGATAACAAAGCCTTGTGAAAGACTTAGAGGCACCCTATCAGACATGCTTGAGATTCCTTCTCTGCTTTGGGAAAGATCAAAGCACAGTGGGAAAACGTGCCTGTGCAAATCCCTGATAAACAGGCAAAGACAGCAGGTTAGGTGATCCTCTACAGTGCCTGTGTCTCTGCTTGTGTGCCTCTACCTGGGTGCTGCTTCGCGGATCCTCTGGTTGGTGAGGTAACAGAAATAAATGTAATCTTTGCATTTCATCTGTGGTTTTGTGGTTATTCCTGTGTTCCTCCTGTGCTGACTCATGCAACCAAGAAGGGAAAATGTGTGATTATAGAAAGTAATATGTAATCTGGTGAGATACAATCTACATAAACTGTGCCTTGGTAAGAAAAAAAGAGAAAAATGTAAGGTTTTTGCATAAGAATTACCCCAGTGAACGTGTATGGTAAGAGGGTAATGAATTTTGCTGTATTACAGGCTAATTGAGACGGGGTTTTGTCTCAAGGCATCACATGATTTAGTTGATGAAACTGTAAATTCAGTTCCCTAATGCAGGAAAGTAGGTACTAATTTACCAACTTGATTATTCTTGAGATTCCCTTTGGATTACAGGGACACAAACCACTTGGCCACACCACAGAAATTCATCCATGCCTGAAAGACCCACTTGTTTCTGCCCTCTCTTCAGTGAAGACACCCAATTCCAACAGATTAATCCCACCATCCTGGATTTGAGTGGCATTAATGGAAGACTGCAAAGGTGGACTGCATAGTGGATGTGCACCACTAGGCTAACTGTCCACTCGATATTTTCACCCCTTCAGAAGATCAGGTAAGTAAAAACAGCTCAATGGCACGGAGAAACTCGAGCAGATCAGCTAAAGAGCACGGAGTTCAAGAAAGCATCTGTCTCAGTGGCTTGTTCAAAGACTGCATTTGCTCCTTTAATTGTGCAAATAAATGTAATATAGCTTACTGTTCTTGCATAGTTCTGTGGGCAACAAAGTACAAACCTCAGGTTTTCTGTACCTCAATGCCTTGTTGGGTTCTCTGCTGCACTGAACACTGCATAAACATGCTCACCATCTTTATGAAACCTTTCTTCTATGTGGATTTTCTCAGTGTCTTACAAGGGTTGAATACTACAGACTTTCCTTTAGTCAGGTCACTATTATAGATACTTTCCTGGAAACTTGAGTTTCCATAAAACCAAAAGAAGAATACAATAATTTGTATTTTTGAAATTATCTGATTTCATACAGATTTCACAGGGAAGCCATAACAGTCTGGAAAAGCCAGTAGGAGAAGGGACTCTGAGATCCCGTGCAACATAATGTTATTACACTGGACTAGTTTTCTGAGCAAACCTTGCTACCCAGCACACCTTTTTTTCTCAGCCACATAGTAGGCTGCTAGCACTGTGACCAAAGGGAGTATGTCTGAAGGATCACTACCAGTCCTCAACACTGTTTGTTTTGTATCAAGCCTGTTAGGAATGGGGACAGCTCTCTGTGGGCCAAGCATGTTACAGACCTGGCAAAAAGAATGTTCCTATCCCTAAATGCTCTTTATTTGTCTCAGTTGTTTTCTCCTCACTGAGGACTGGAAAGAGTTCATTTTATTCACAGATGGGCACAAGAAAAGACCACAGCTGCCTGTGGGATTGGAAAGGCTAGGCCAGGTGGCAGCAGCCAAATAATCCTCAAGAAAGCCAAGAGCAGCACTAGCATCTAATTGAAACAAGCCAGCCTAACCAACAAAATTAAATATTGTCTACATAATGATTGCTTAAGGGTCCCTTTAAGTCCTGATTGCACTGGGGAAAAAAAAAAAAAGAAAAAAGAATAAAAAAACAACAGGCCACAGGTGAAATCCTATTACAAGTTAAAGTTAGTTTGGGAGTGAGCTTTGAAAAGCACAATGAAAGAAGTAGTTGCATCTGAAGAAGTCTGTAGTGCTGAACCTGCTTTCCCATGGTTTACCAGGCACTGTTTGTTGCAGGTATTTTTAAATACTTTTAAGTGTGTTATGTTACAAGGTTTATTGCTGTTTTACTGACTGTGACCCAGAACAGAAGTCATTCCTTCTTTTGGAAGGATCCTTGCCTCATAATACTGTCTCAGGGAAAATTTGTTTTTCAGGGAGCTATATCAAAGCTGAAGAAAGATTTTGTACAGTATGGAAAATAACTATTTTAATCATCTCAAAATGGTTGAAATAAGTAGTTTCAATGTAGGTCAAATGTTCAAGTTGCCTTAAACAGTATAAAAATTATTCTGTTGTTTTTTTGTTCTTTGGCACAAATTGCATTTAATCTGAAGTTATAACTTTCCACGTGGTGTGAGTGGTGGAACCAGAGGATGCAAAACTTACAGGCCCTCAAGAGGAAGAAATTGGAAAGTAGAAAGAGCTGTGTTACACACTTGTTCTGGTGAACTGGTTGTGGTTTTAAAGCCTTTGCTTTTTGCTCTTGTTCTTAAGCTGACTGCTGTAAGGACCACTACTACCCCTTAGCTTCTGTGCCCTTGATTGAACCAACAGCTAAATGAAGGGTGCACTTGCTGTCAGATGTATGGATGCTGTGGGTTAAAACTGGACAGCAGTATGTGTCATCTTTGCCAATTACCACACTCTGCAAGACAGACTCTTCTAAAGCCAGATCTGTGAATCTGCTTCTGGGTTGCTGCAGTTTTGTGTTTAGCTAGAATAAGCCTGCCAACTCACCTTCCAATATAGATAAAATCTACATTAATAAGAGTTGTTTTGCTACTGGGGCATATATAATTCATGCTAGTGGAGTTTGTACTGGCAAAAAGAGTTGTGTGTCTGTATTTGGAGGTTTTGTTGGCATAGGAACCCAAGCAAAATCCTTATAAACATAGATTAAGCCAAATATTTTATTTGGGGGGGGGAGGGCGGCAGTTCTTTCTTGGACACTGTAATATTATTGAACTATCATAAAGATATTCTGACTTGATGTCACGGTTTGTTTCTCTTTTTTCTTCCCCTTTTTTTTTTAAATTTTTTAAAGTTATTCAGTTTCAGTGAGGGATCTAAATTTCCCATGAAGATGTTTGTTACAAATGAGCATCTCTCTGAAGAGAAATGTATGCATTGAAGTGCTTATTCTGCCTTTCTTAGACCAGGAGTTACTTCATAAGGCCAAACAGTGACTATCCTATTTCAAAAAATACATTTTATCATTGGCAAGTACAAACCAGTGAGTCATCAGTTAATTTTTAGCTCAGAAATGATTAGGTGCCAGATGCTCAAACTATGCACAGGCATGAATCAATTTTATCCAAGATGTTAGTTTCTGAGCTCGTACTGTGTTTGCAAAGAGCTGTCTCCTTTCCTTCCTTCAGATAAAATGAGAGAGACAGGATATTCTGCTAATATGAAAGTACTGTATTATTATTGGGGATGCATACTGGATACTTTCAGTGAATATTTAGTAGAACTATTTTGTATATATTACCTGTGTTGCTTTCTTAAATGTCTTTTGAGCAAACAACTGGCATGTCTGCACGATGTACGTGCATCTTGGTCTGCACAGCAATGGACCCGTGTCACTAAGGGACTGTGGCAGCTCTCACAGAAAGGACAAGCACAGAGATTGCCCTTTAAGATTTTGAAGCCTCCTTAAAGGAGGCCCGTACTGTTCAATAGTTTCCTACTAAGTATAAACAAGGGATTGTATATACATAATTAATCTCATCATGCTTCATGGTATTTTCATAACAGAAAACTGAAATACAGTTGCCCTTCATATTAGGTGAGTTAACAACTTGTAAGTCTTTATATGTGTACTAGCAGGTATGAGATTTACACAAAAAAGAAAAAGAACTGTGTGGATATAAACTACAATGCCAGTGTTACAGTGATTTCTGGGTGCATATGAAATCTCGTAGTATCAAATTTTTGAAGAAACAGCCATCTGATTTCATACAAAATTTGGAAAAGATGAACAAATTTTATTTTGATATAGCTTTAGTGTGTAGCAACAGGAAAGGACACAGAGAAGACATCCAATCCATTCCTTGCTCCAATTAGGAGCCTTCATCACTGCGGACATGTTTGTCTTACTTCTACTAATGTATCCAGAGGTGGTGTTGCCAGCGCTTCACTTATCTTTCAGACTACATTTCACTTTCATAAATTTCTGACTTAATCTTGTTTCACTTTAAGATCGCTAGTAACAGTTCAGATTGGTGCAGGCATGAGGGGTGCTTATTTTACTTTATTTGCCATTACCTTTTATGTAATGAAAACTTAATGTCTTTCCTCAGTCTAAAACCTTCACCTTTCAGATTACTGTAGCTGAGAAAATTAAAGATCTTGCCCTTACGCTTATGGTTGCTGTATTGCCAGGCATGAGTTCTTTTAGGTCAGGAGCTCTCCAATTGGATGCAGAAGGTGCTTGCCCTAAGGACCTGACAGCTGCTCCACAAGCAGTAGCACTAACACCAGTAACACTGTGGCTACTGAGATGTGTGTCACCACAGGTTGATATGATCAGAGGTAACTGCTAGGCAATGGAGATTTAATTTCAGTATGTTTCCATGAGAAACATTCTCTTCTTGTTTTAGTGGACCTTCTCTTTGGGACGGAGATTTAAGAGTGGGGATACTGGTTAGGTTGATGACCACTAGGGACAATTAACATGCAAGACTAGAGAGATCTGTGTTGGAATGAGGTAAGGGATCCCAATTCCAAATGAAATAAAAATCAGTCTGCTAGAAAGAAGAATTTAAGTCATGGTAGTGTTTCTGTTAATTTGAAATTGAGCAAGTATCTGCTTTTAATTCTCTATAATAATGCAAGCAACCAGAAACTATTTGTCTAAAGCAAGATTTGAGAGTTATCCAATAAATACTACATGAAACACAATCACTCTCTATATTCTTGCAGAGAATAGGAATTCTCAACTAGTTCTAAAAGTATATCAGTCTTGGTCACAAGAAATATCAGTCAAAAAGTTTTCTTAGTTGTAACTGAGGTAAGTGGAGAGCAGCTTAGAATGATGTGCCCGTGGGCTGATCATCAGGCTTTACCCAGGCT
Organism: Dendrocincla tyrannina; assembly: GCA_035047865.1. NCBI lineage: Eukaryota > Metazoa > Chordata > Aves > Passeriformes > Dendrocolaptidae > Dendrocincla > Dendrocincla tyrannina. The sequence continues at coordinate 50,619,514 of JAWWMP010000116.1, read as the reverse complement.
AAGGATAAACCAGAAGTTGTGCTGAAGAGCAGTGCAACTCATTTCAGAACACAGCAGGCATTTTAAGGCAAAATATACTCAATTTGATATGACAACGGCTTAGTTTTCAGGCATATCAGCACAATTCCGATGGAGTTAGTGGAATATACAGACACCAGAGGCAGAAGTGATTTATCTTTGAACCTCAAACCTTTGCACCTTTCCAATTAGGTATATTGATTGGGGCCCTTATATTTTTCCATCTTTCTTCATAGCTGGCAATGTCTGCATGTACCAAATATTAAAGAGGTGAAGAAAATGCAAGGACACAGTAGAATATAGGACTTTCAAATGCATCAGCAAATACCAGGAACTGTTCCCAGATGCAGTCTGAAAAGAAAAATGGTTGACGGAATTTTGATTTTTTTTTTTCCCAAAACATCTGCTGCTGCAGTTTGATGACCAAAATGGAACATGAGAAAAGGAATGATCTCAAAATTATAGTTCAAGAAGGGGTTTTTTCTTGTTATAAGAGAAATATACAAGTGGCAACATCAGTTTTGACCTGGACTATTTGGTTACTGTGATTGTGTCACTGCTGACATAACATGAAATTTAACTATCTTGCAGCTCGGAAGAAGTCTTTCTTCTGCTGTACAGTAATGATTTTGTCTTCCATTACTGTATTGTTGTTTTTGTTATTTTTTTTTAAAGAATGTGGTAAGTTCATAATCAGATCTGGCTGATGCTGACAGCTCCCAACAGTTGCTAAGATCAGAGAGTGCAGGTCAGGGCAGCCTTTGAGTTTGTTAGTTACACCAAGACTGCACAGAGCTGTTATGACAGCATCTTCCTTGCAGGTGTCAGCTATTCCATGACATGACGTTTGTCTGTGGCTTGCCAACATAACTTTTGAGGCTGTAGTAGCTACCTTCTGTAATGAGAGCATCTATCAACATAGTGAAAATGCTATCCTGTAAGAAAGAATTAAAGATAGCATATATCATTGTCTAAAAGTATGTATGTGCAAATACTCTGAGCCACTGCCACCAACACGCTTGAGTTAGCTTTATTTTGCCCTAGTGATGAAGGGTAAGGGGTGCTGTTTTGAAATACAGACCAGATTTTTTTGGTGTATTTGAATTTTTTAATTTTTCTCCAACTCCTTTACACACTGCACCAAACAAGTCACATGGCTTATTATTTTAGACTTGCAGATTGGAAAAGAAGTCAAGTGAGTAGTCTGGAATGTTGGGACCTTGCAGACCTTGGCAGGTAGCTTGCAGCAGCAGTGTGAGTGTGCTCATGTATGGAGTCTTCCACATTCAGAACAATTAGATCTTCTCTAGTTGAGCTCATTGTTCAACTGGAAATTTTGTACATGTTATATATTTATTTGCTTTCCTGAGAGTTGTTGCAGTCATTCTAGAGCACTGCAGAATGATGTGATATTAATACACACAGATGGAGTGACTCAGCTTGTAAAAAAACTCAGTTGAAAATAAACACCTAAAAAAGAAAAAGCCCAAACTGAAATATATATGTGCTAAAAGCCCTTTTTGTGACAGATGAATCTATAGCATTATTGAAATTTCCTTGTAGCTGAGGGATGGCAGAGGAACAGTTTCCCAACTTTCCTTAAGTTTAATCCTTGCATGACATGTTTGTTAACTGGAATACCCATGTTACCAGTCTGGGTCAGATTTGGTGCTACACCGTGCGTACAGTTGCCACAAACGGAAGGTAGAGAATCCTAGGACATGATGCAGAGACTCATTCCCCGTTACTTCAAGTTTCTTCCTTCATAGATTCATTGGTTTGGCGCCTCATTTGGAATCTTTTCACAGATTTTAAAGGCCATAGCAGTTCTCCCTTTGCGCCTTGAGGGGCAGCATGCTTCAGCTAAGGTGCTTCCGCAGGAAGTTTATTTGGTGCTGCTGGTCTGCAGGATGCTCTCTTCGTAAGGAGGCACTGGGTCTGGGGAGGGCTCAATGTGAGCCTCTTCCATGCAAGTCTTCATGGTGGCCTCCTCGTATGATGGAGGCAAACACACAGAGAGGAATGTGGCATCAGGGAGCAGTGTAGAGTAGTGGAAACTCTGTTCACTGTTCCAGGGCAGCACAGAAAGGAAATTGGACACATCGTGTTCAGGCAGGGCCTCAGGAAGGTCAGTGCTGAAGATCTGCCCCTGCTGAGTGGGACGCTGGCAACGGCGGTACAGGAAGAGCAGCAGGAATGCCAGGAAGAGCATCATGGTGGCAGGCAATATGATGCACAGAAATGGTTCTACGTCGTCTTTGGTTGAACTTGTCTGTTGTCTGCTCTGTAATCAAAGCAAATAGGTAGTGTGTTGGATTCCTGGAGACCTAATCAGAGAGCAAAATTATGTTCTCCACCTCCCCCTTTAGGATATAGCAGCTGCTTTGCCAAATTTCTTTCTGACTGAACTAATGTCATTTGAGAGTTATATTTTGCAGATTCCTGAATTGCCAAATTCTATTTGCTGTCTCATTAAAACAAATCACAACTAGAGACAAAAGAAATGGAGAATTTGAGAAGAGTGTTGAGTTTCTAGGAAACCCTGTCTCCAATGGGAAAAAATCCACAACCTCAAAGTGTATAAAATTTTGTGTGACATTTTATTACTCTTGGATTATAGAGGGACCAGTCCGCTTTGCGGGAGACCAGTCAAGCTTTTAAAACTTGTGAGAGCACTGAATTGCAGATGATCCAGGTGATCCACCACCTAGTGTTATTTCTTTGTATTTAGAAAACTGTTTGAAGGACAAGTGTTATGACAACTAGCCCTTTCAAATGTGTCCCATTGCCTACAATACCTGTTCTTTGCCTTGTTCTAACCTTACAAGACCAGCCCCTGACACAGTTTGTCTCTTTCTTGAGCTTGTTCTGCGAGCTTTCCAAGAAAAATTTCCCTGTTTAAAACTGTGAAAAAGGAACTTTTGGTGTAAGAGTAATAACAGTTGTGACTGTTAGATGTCAGCTTCATTTTCTGTAACGTGTGGCACAAAAGGCCTCTGTCCCACAGCTTTTAAATTGTTCTGTTATGTTAACTGGAGTTATAAGGTACTAAAAATCCAACAGACAAAATCAGGAAAGCCATTTATTCTCTTCTGTTGTAATAGCTTTAGTTTTAAAATTTAATATATCTTGTTTTCAGTATGACTTGCTCTAGCTTCTAATAACTGCATCTAATTCAGAGTCTAGTCTAGAGAGAGAGGAAAACCCAAACTCTATAATGATGTTTATTATCAACTCATTCCCTTTGTAACTTCCAGAAGAATGCTATCAGATGGCTTTTTCACATTTGTATGGTGAGACTAAACAGGTCAATAGATCAGAGTTCCTTTATTTGGAATGAAGGTGCCTATTCAAGCTAAAACTTGAGTGGTTCTTTCCTCAAAGCATTTCGAAGCAGGGATGCAAACAGGCTCCTTGCAGCAATGGCTTTGTGAAAAGGGCCAGTAACCCCAGTGCCTCTTTCTTAGTCTGCAAAAACTTTCTGTGCTTATTCTTCCAAGAATTGTAGTCTTTCTTCTAGCTATAAAATCACGCTGTAACCTACATTCAACTGATTATCTACCAGGCATTTTTAACCTCTCTGCTTTGTTCTTGTACTATGAAATTCTTACTATGTGGTCATGCCTAAGAAAAACAAAGCAAATAGGTTTTGACTTCTAACAAATAGTATAGGGGAGATTTCTGCCTTTGTGTTTCTTTGGGTTTTGTGCAGGTTTTTTGTTTGTTTGGTTTGATTTTTTTTATTTTCCCCTAAGGTACTGTGGGTTTGAAGCAAAACCCATTAAAGTAATTTTAAAATATATTGAACCTTTGTGGATTAGCTATTAAGTTTTTTTTATCTCCAGCTGTCTTTTACCCAAAAAATGCATACTAAAGAACTCTTTCATATTTACTCATCATATTATATTAAAGAGTTTCTGGCAGTACAAGCTGTTGTCTTACCTGACTATTAAATAGGCTATAGGAAAGAGCAGAGTTGGAAGAAACTGTTCCAGCTATTCTTCTAATACAGACATTATATAATTTTCTTAAAATCAGGGGGTTTTTTCCAAGTTTGTTACTGGTTTCTTAGTGTTTCTTATGAGGTGCATAAAACATTTAATGGGAAAATTTAAAAAAGCATTCAGTATTATGTTTGTGCACTACATAAATGAAAACTTGCCAATATTGATGCGTTATCGATATTTACAGTAAATATTTAGAAGACCTGAGCTTATATTGGAAAGCATTATTCATGATCAGTGATCATATTTTTGAGATCCAAGTCTAAGTTTTGGGTTTAATTTGCAGGGAGCTGGGTGAAGAAGAGCTGTTCTTCAGATCTGTGATTCGTACAGTGTTCTGGTAGTTTGTGAGGACACCGAGTGAGATTGCCAGTGTTTCCCACATGAGATTAGTAAAAGGTATATAAAACCCTGATTATCCTTTAAACTCGTTGCCCTTTCTCTATAAATTTCACTGAAAGGATATTTGTGTGTTAAGTAATGGCCAAGGATGGTGTATCCTTCATATGTTGGTGGAAGCACAGACTACTGTTATGGTTTCCTGACGCATCCCATTGTAAGATGTGGCCTCTTACAAATGCTGCATTTCAGAGAGTCCACAGGATGGCAGGGACACACAGGAGTGACTGGTGGGTTGAATGTGGATTTGAAGCACAGGTTGAGAACTGCTGTTTCTGAAGTGAGGAGGTGAAGTCAGGGGTGGGCACAGTGGAGATGGGTATAGATCAGAATCATGCAGCAGTGTGGAAGGAGAGGCTTGGCTTGTGAGGACGAGATATAAAACTGTGAGGAGGAAAACCAAATGGGAACTGAGAAGGAGAGCAGTAAGACTGGATAGGACTGAGAATAGAAGTCTGAGGAACAAAATTCTCACTGCACCAGTCCCATTCTTTTTGCATAAGAAGGAAAAAGGAAAGGGCTAGTGAAAAACTATGAGGCAGGTGAAGAAAGGAAAAGGTTAAGGTTGATAAAAGGAATTAACAAATAGTCTTGGGTCCCAGCGAAATACTTTGCTCCAAAGCCTTAACTGAAACCCAGCAGTCTTGGGCCTTGTAAAGAAATACTCATCAAGAGAAATGTGTAAAACATTCTTGTTGGAGGGGAAAGTTTGCATTTAATGGTAAAAAATGGAAGAAGTGAAACTATTTGTAGTATGAGCTAACTCAGTTGGCCACAATCTGTGAAGCTGGTACAAAAAGAAAGCTTAGGATGTCACTGGGTTACTGGCCTAAAAGCACTCCAAGAGTAACCTCCGAGAGTAGCATTTCTTCTCAAGTTGTAAAATCAAACTCTCAAGGCTGGAAAATGCCAGCATTTTGGAAATCTGTGATTCCTTAATTTGTTCTGCAATGCATATAATTTTTAATTATGCTATTGTGTACAGAGTACCTAGTCAGGGTTTTGATAGATTGTTTAGGGAAGAAGACCACAATACCTCAGGGTACTGTGTTGCAGGGTGTGTAGAGTATGTAGAGACTGAGTCAAAATACTGGGGGAAGTGAGAGGACTGCCTGCCAGTGTGGGATGGTGAATGCTCTCCTGGGGAGATTTATTCCTGTCTCTGGTACTGAATGGTCTCAGGGAGGGACAAGACAGTTCGGTAGAGGTGTTTGTTGTGGATTACTCAGTGGTTATATCTTGCCTGGAGTGCCTGGGTCGAGATCCTTGGGTCTGGTCTGCAGAAGTTCTGCATCTGTGTTTCTGTTTCTGAAAGAGTGGCACCCTGGACCTGCAAATACTTTATTGTACTGAGGAATCTGGACAAAAATTACATTGGTTATTATGAAACAGTTCATATCCTCTTGTACTCCCTGAAGTGGTCAGGTGGTTGGACTAGATTTGCATTGCAGTCCCTTCCAACTGAGTTACTCCTATTTTATCCTATTCTGTTCAAAATAACTACCAATGTAGGCACAGGTGTATTGAGTGCAAAAGGAGACACAATATATTTGGCTTTTTTACAAAGATGCAGTAAATTAGACCCTTAGTTGTATGCTGAGAAAGATGTGGAAAGTAGCATAGTGAATGGCTAGCAATGAAGTGAATACCATGTCCTGTATAGTTGTGAAAGAACATTGTGTATCTTACTATGCTCTTCAAAACAGTTGCATGTGAAGCAGGTAGGATTAATTACTGGGCAGTGTGTTTTTTGTGTATGCTAACAGGTGACAGTAAGGACCATTTTTCCTCACTCGTGTTTCAAAGGGTTCACAGCTTTTTAAACACAGCTATGTTAAGCCTTTCCTACGTGGGTGAAATAATTTGTAGGTTACTTAGTGTATTATTCGAATTGAAATAGTTTTTAACAAGTTAATACTGGCTTACAGACACTGAGAATCTGAACAGGGTTATATATTCATTTTGATACCATCTTCTGCCAAATATTTTATGTGGACTGATTTTACTTTGATATGTAGTTCAAAAAAGCTGATGAACCTCTTGTAGATTAATCTATATATATATATCAAATGTATTGGGAGACAATTGACCAGTATTAATCCCTGTTTTTCTGTGGTTTTGTGCCCATTTCTGCAATTTCTAAGAGGCTACTGAAGAATGTTGCACAGATCTTAACATAAAGACCTCCAAAATCTTATAAGCATTATAAAAAAAAATTGCACTAAAAATGGAAATAATTTTAATACAATGAATCAAAGGTCACTTATTAGAAAAATTAATCTGAGATTCTAAACTACAGCTAAAGTTCTAAACTGAATAAAACTAACATCTAAAACTAGAAAAGTAACCACCGTGTGTAGGCAACAGGAATAGCTGCCAGAACTGGAAAATAAAATGACCAAAATATCAAACTGAATCTTTATTAATTGAAATGAAAGTAAACCAACTGCAGAACATACATAAAGTAAAATCCTCTACTGTTTAACATCTAAAAGTTTCCAAACCAGGCATATGGAGTGACTGAGAGCATTATTTGGCTGTGTTTTCTTGACTGGTTTGGTTTGATGCTGCTTCACTGGAGATCAGAGTGATCTGCCTGTGTCATCGCAAGCAGTTATTGTCAGATTTGTAATTGACAAACCTAAGGCTCTGACTTCCAGCATGAAATAAGTTACAGACACATGAATACAGGGAAAATATCCCTTATAAAATAAAGACAGAAGAGGACATGGGAGTAAAAGGGATCATTTTTCTAAAAAGTCTTTTGTTTTCCCAGAACTGATTCTTAGCAGGATGGTTTGGCCATTGTAGGCTCATCTTTATTCTCTCCCTTTCATTTATGTATTTGTAGGGACTGAAGCAGAGGGTCAGTTTTCCCAAACACTGAGCACAGACTAGAAGTAGTAAAGCCTTTCATTAGTAATCTGTCTGCCTATGCTTTTTTAACATGCTGAGCATGTACAGTTGCCAGATTACAGATTATGTGACCCATATGAGCTAAGATGAGCTTTTACTCATGCCTGTTGATAAAGGAATAAAATGCAGAGTGGAGTTGAGTTGTGTGGTATATCCATGAAGAATAATGGAATGGGTCTGGAGCTAAACCCTGTGTCTAGACAAAAGAGGGATACTACATGGCTTGGGAGAAAATGATTTAATAAGGCTAGATATGAGCTTAAAGAAAGCTTGGTGTAAGGATAGAAAAATGGAAGTTTATTTTGCTTACTGAAATTCCCACTGAAGTGATCAATGCTAAGATTTTTTATGTTGTTAGTGCTTAGAACTCTGTTAAAATTATTTTTATTAATATAGCCCATATTTATACTATCTTTTGAAGCTGAATCAGGAAACCGATACTTCTGAAATGTTTTAAGTGAATTTGGAACAAAGTCTGCTTTGAAGTCATTAGGCTGTAGTCCACCAATAGGTGCTTTTCCAAGCTCCATCCTGCTTCTCAAAGCTGATTCACTATTGCTTGTAAAAAGCAAAAACATAACTCTGGCAAATAGAAAAACATTTTGATGTGTTTTTGTATGCATTAATAATGACACCTAATTTAAAAAAGAACCTATATTTACAGAGACTTTTCAAATACTTGTTGGAATGTGACTCTGATGATGCTACTCGTTTCTTACTGTCAGATAAAACCAGCCTGGAGGTGAGAAGATAACGCCATTGCTACTCCAACTCTGGCAATCTTACTGAGGTAGACTTTGTTAAAATTGTAGAGTCATTAAAGACTGCTTTTTCTCCTGTTTTGACACCTGCACACACTCCTACCCCCTTTTATTTTCCAACAGTGCACTTTGTATCTCAGCTAAATGGTGTGGCCAGTTCATTTGCTAATGCTACTTGTCTCTTGTACTTGGGGATGTACATGCACCTTAAATTATTATTTTTGATCAGGGAAATCCTTTCGCTGTATCCCAGACAAAGCCAGAAAGGCAGGCTGTGTTTTCATCTCTGGGGGCTCCTTCCCTTCCCCCACCCGCCTGCATGTGATCCTCTCTCACAGAAGTAATCAGCGCACAGCTTAGGGAACAAGAGTTCATTGCTGCCTGCTACTGACTCGTAACATCTGCAGAAAGGCTTCACGGGACCAGATCCAAAGCGTAAACATGCTTTTAAGAGACAGGAAATCAAGGAAGAGAAAAATGCACTATGCTTAAAAGAAGTAATTAAACTTCCCTACCTGACAGAATGTTTCTGTCTAATGTTTTTCTTTTCCCACAAATTTGTTTAAAACAACTTAACAGCAATAAATAAATGCTCTGACTCTATGTAATTGAGCAGTACTGCTTTGATATGTCCCAATACCCACGTATTTGCTCCACACTATACACTGAGGCATTACACAGACATACACACACATGCAAAGTCAAAGGACATGTCACAGAGACGAGCAGGGAGGTACAGACCTGAAGCTCTGTTTCCAGAAGTGGCCCACCTGGTTCACTGTTTAGCCAGTCATAGTTTCCCCTGTCAGCATGTCCAAATTTTTTCAAGCTGCTGCCCAAGAGCCACCTCATGCTTTCATTAACGTGGTCTTCTGTCTTCGTGCCTCCACCTTGCTTTGCTGCTTGCAACTGCGTCCCCGCCTCCCAGCTGGGCTGCTCTCAGCTAATGATCCCTCTTAAATGATATACCTTTTAGAGGGGAAAAGAAAAAAAGAAGTTGCACACCCCCTTGCCGTCAGGAAGCCAAGCAAATAGATCTCAGAGCCTCTCTCCACTTCCAACTCAATCTCTCTGGATTTGCTTCAGTGGCCTACATTACCAGCAAAGCTGGCATCAGGTATCTGGGAGCTGGGGCTGATAGCGCGCTGATTGGAGCACTCCCTGCATTAGGATTATTAAAAGGGGAATTTGCATGTGAATCTGAGCCCACATGGTCATGACTCTGTGTGGATAAATAACGCTCTATATTTAGTTGTCTAATAAACACTTTTTCCAACCAAATAAAATAAATAAAACCAGTGCTTCTATGTTGAGAGTGAAAGGCTAACTGAGGTTCCCCCCCCAGTTACCCAGCGCAAGGAGGAGCCACAAACCAGGCAGGTTTTTCCTCCCTGTTGCTGAAACATACAGTAAAGAATGAGAGTGGTTTCTGAGTAGAGAGGCAAGGACACAGGGCTAAATGCTGCACTGAATTATTTAGCAGTGTTAGGATGTAGATGTTAATGATAAATCCAGAGAGAGAGCTCTGCCAGGAAGGCTTTGGTCACTGTGAGAGTGTATGATTGCTTTCGGTAATAGTGAGTTTTCAGTTCAGTTAAATCAGGACTCGTTTACAGTTTTCTAGGATGCTCGTTAAACTGCAGTTGTTTCCAGCCAGAAGACTTTGAGCTATTTATCCAGAAAAAATCAATATAAAATCATTTCACTGATGTGTGGCAGCTTCTGAAGGGAGGAGTATTTAACCTAAGTTGCAAGTTGAATTAAGTTTTAACTCTTATTGAAAAGTTGGAGGTGTCTTTTTCTGCCTTGCTGTGAGCAGAGGGAGAGGCTGTCGTAACATAGCTTTCAACTGTGGTGCATTTTGCATGGTTTCTCAAGGCTAACCTTGGGCAAAAGTTGTGTTTGGGACTGATGGTACAAACTTGGGGTTATAATCTTCACCTCTTATTTCTTGCTCTTTTTATTCAACTTTTTTTAGCTTGTGGATCCCAGAAAATTGCATGCCTATTTGGCAGCGGCAGCAGGCTCTATTCCTGCAGCTCCAGCTATGGCAATTGGTAGTGCCACTGCTTGCTGTTTCTGACAAGTGAACTCTGGAAGAACCAGTTCAAAGGTGGCTGTGATCCCTGTGTATGCAATGTGCAGGAGGGATTTACCCTGTAGGTCAACCATGGCTGTGGGAGAGAGAGGTGATTGTTTGAAAAATCTATCCTGTTTTTTACCAAAGTTGCCAGGTGAGCAATGGATAGGGAGCAACATTATTTCATGAAGGGCTGGTCTTGGTGCTGCAGCAGCTGCATTGCTTGTTGGAAACCAACCCCCACTCTTGCTGCTGCTCAGGAGGTCCTGTGTGAAGCTAAACAGCTCACCTCAGCAAAACCTTTGCATGCTTGTGAGAAGACTGCTCCTTTCCTTGATGCCTCATTTCTCCTCTTGGAGAGTGCTTTCTGAGCTGTTGAGTGTTTCCAGCTGCAACCAGATCCAGAGAAGCCAAGTCCTAAACATGGTTTAACAAGTCACACTAAGGCAGTGAAATACCTCTAGCTTGATGTCTCAACACCTTGTATGGAAGCAAGAATGATTGCCATCTTTCCCAAACTGGTGTTAAAATAAATTCCTTAAGGAAGGAGTCTTGTGACTGTGTGGCTTAAATCTATAGTCTCATGTTCAAGCAGGAAACACTCATATACGATCTTAATTAGGGTCTTAATGCAGCCCCTAAGATTATTAATGCTATTTTTAGAAGCTTGCTGTAAATTTGCTTTGGGACTGTGCATGAATAATGAGAAATAAAAAATTACATCTCTTTAGTATAAACACTGTGTTTGGCATCCTTGAATTCTAGTTAGATGAATTTTAGCAAAAATAATAATAAAAAAATGAGATGTGCACTTCTAAGACTCACTGACCTGATTTGCCAAGTGCTGCTTTGAATTCTTGACCTCTGGAAAATTTTTAAGAAAGATTTAATTTTGTAGACTTGAGGCCAAATGAGAATTTGGGGAAATGCAGTGGCCTTTGTCATGCAGGTAATTAGAATATAAAATAATGATTGTCTCTCTGGCTTTTCATATTGTCAGTGGACCCAGCAGCAAAATTACTGAGAGTAATGGGGATACTGTGTTTTTACTGCCAGTGGTTGGATGCCCATTTGACACACTGCCTTTGTAGAGCACATCTGCTCTTGTGAAGAACTGAAATGGCACCATTTGAGATGGGGTCTGTAATGGCAAGTCTCTTGCAGATTTCTGCCAGTCTTGTGGAGCACACATGACACTTACTTTTCTTTCTCATGAGGAGTTCAAAAATACCATCGTAGCTTGGGCATGCTGTGATGTGAAAGCTGAGGGGCAGCATTCATCCTTTACTTGAAGCCTCATGGCCAAATATCAGGCTTGTCGCTTTGAAGTGTGGGTCAGGTTGACCTTTGGAGATGATAAGATTTTGACATGGTCCTCCCCTTCCCCTGCACTGACTTTGTTCTTTGATATAGTTTAATTTAGCAGTTGCACTGTAAAATAATCTGGGGAAAATATCTGGTGTGGAATGGTACAACCGAATTGATTAAAGTTTGGTAAAGTTTTGTGAAACAATGCCAGTGTTTTTTAACTTGGGCAATGTTGCCAGTATCACTTCCAATGTCCTAGCAGGGGAGCAGGGAGAGACTTTCTGAGGAAGCCCCTGCAGAAAATAGGCACCTCCACTGTCCTCAGTTTGAAGCTCAAACTGTCATAAATAATTCATCTCTCTGATTTGCTGAGATGTTCGAGGCTAGCAGTGCAAATCTAGGCTGTATTACCACTAATATTGGTAAGGAACAGAATAGCCACAGTGCCCTAGATAAGTTTTAAATTTCTTGCTAATTTCTTCCCCCAGTTTCTTTTGCTGCTTTCCACAGGTGCTGGTTACACTTCCTTGCTTATGTGACTGTGCTGATATGAGAGAGGGTGTGAGGGCTAACCTGAACAATCCAAAACTAGAATTTTAGTGGGTGAGGTGTTACCACTGTGAACTGTTCAGTGTTGCCAGGTGTTGATTCATTGGGTGAAATGGTGGGAGATGATGATTTTTGCCTAAAACCTGCTGGTAGTTGCTTCTGTGTCCTTCAGGCAGGAGTGGTGTGAGCTTCTGTCCATTCCTTTTCACTTGGGTAATTAAGCAATTCTGTTTTGTTCTTTTTTGGTGTGGTTTTTTTTGTTAAATTTTGAATGAGATTGAAATTTTGGCTTCACAATTTTTTTTTGTTAATTTTCAATACATTTGTTTTTCAAAAAAAAAAAAAGGCACCTTCTGAAGTGCAATCTCATCTCCCCACCAAACTAAAACCGCTGTCAATTCAAAGGACAGATACAAGTTGGCATAGCCTGCTGAGAAACCATATTTGGGAGAGCAGTGTTTGTGGACAAGCTGCACATACTCGTGGCCTGTAGAAACAGAGACAGGAAGAGCCTGCTACAAAATGTGTATGTGCTGATGCAACGTGCCTTGGTGTACAAGCAGCACTGGCCATGGGAGCAGGAGGAGGTACTGCTGAGTTATTGATCCCTGATCCTCATGCTGCAGAGGGGTATCTGGAAGCAAAAATCTTTAAAGACAGTGCAAGACACAGAGCTCAGGTTGCTGCAAGAGCAGGGTTGCCTCCTGCAGAATATCCCTTAAAGTTCTGTAAGTGTAATAACACTTGAAAAGCTCTGTGACTATGGCAGAGTGCTGGTGGCTGGGCAGCATGTGATGATACTGTCTAGAGCTATGGGGTTTTATTTTTTATTTTTTTTTAATTTCTGTCAATTTAGATTTGTTTCCCTTCATTTATAGTTGATCATCCTCACCCTGAATACTTGTTTTCTCTTAAATAAGAGAAAAATCTGCTATTCTTTTTCAGAGTGCATCTCTCCCAGTATACGCTGTATGGAGTTTTGTTCCTATTTAGCCAAACTACAGAAATTCTTTGTTTGATAGGGAGAGTGAGGGAGTTGGTGTTGTGGTTGGGGATTTGGTGATTTCGGTTTTCTTCATGTTGCCTTGTGCAACTAGTTAGCCATCTTGGTACTTTGTAAACCTGTCAGGGTGCTGGGGCAGCAAATAACCTGCTGTGTAGGAGCACTCTCCAAAAGCGAGCAGTTATCTTTCAACTCAGGCAGCAGACAGTGCCTGATAGAGAGGGTTGGGTACTTGGTGGGATCAGCTGCTCCCCCCGAAATATGTTGCAGGGGCTGAAATGTCTGATGTGAGGGTGTCTCCAGCACTGAGGAGCCTAGTGTGTCCTGCAGCTGCTGCCTGGCTAACAGAGCCTTTCCCAACAGTTCTGGCAGCCAAAATCCTCAATGTCCCTCTGAGCCTGCGTGTGAGGTGATCTCTGTCAATGTGCCTCTGAAGGACAAAGTGAGGACAAAGGATGGAAAATACAGTGCTTTTAAAATGAAAGGGGACTAACCTTGAAAAGCATGGCAGGTTTTCCTCACTGTCCTAAACACTGTGTGTGCTTGTGTATTATTGAAGTGTTAGGGAATGATTTCAGTGTTGGTTTGTATTTTGGGGAAATGGAGGTTGGGCTGTGGGTGGATTGTTTGTTTTTTTTTTTTTTTTGAGGGAAGTGAGAATTAAAAGTTTGGGTATGTGTTTTACTTTCATCCTGACATAAGCCTGTTTTATTTATTCCATCTTCCTGATGCTGTCAGACCCTCTATTCTTTATGCTAATGTTTTGGGGTGCAAAGTTGTGCTGCCATCCTGGGCACTGACCCTGTGCTATCACAGTCAGTTGAAATTTGTTACTGACAGAGGCAGATGATAAGCTCTGTATTTTGTGTTACCTGTCATAGCTAAATGGGCTGTGGGCCAGTTTCCCGCTGTGTTACATTACTCCTGTTCAATGTAAACAAAATCAAATTAGAGGCTATTTCTTTCCCCACTGGTTTAGCAAACCTTAACCAAAAATGTGTTTATCTGGCATAAAGAATACACTGTGAAGATGGCCAGTTACTCAGTAGCTCAGTTACTCCAGTATCTGATTTCCAGTTGCTTGAACACAGGCTAACAGCATGGGGTCCAACAACACCAAGTGCCAGGTCCTGCACTTTGGCTGCAACAACCCCATGTGGCACTACAGGATGGGGACAGAGTGGCTGGAGAGTGGCCAGGCAGAAAGAGACCTGGGGGTTCTGATTGTCAGGAAGCTGAACATGAGCCAGCAGTGTGCCCAGGGGGCCAAGAAGGCCAATGGCATCCTGGCCTTTATCAGGAATAGTGTGGCCAGCAGGACCAGGGAAGTGATTTTTTCCCCCGTACTCAGCACTGGTGAAGTCACTCCTCAAGTACTGGATCCAATTCTGGGTCCCTTAACTTAGGAGGGATATTGAGGTGCTGGAGGATGTCCAGAGAAGGGCAGTGAGGCTGGTGAAGGGACTGGAGCACAAGTCTTAAGAGGAATGGCTGAGGGAGCTGGAGTTGTTCAGCCTAGAGAAGAGTAGGCTCAGGGGAGACTTTGTCACTCTCTGCAACTACGTGAAATGAGGGTGTAGCCAGGTGGG
>JAWWMP010000116.1:50537184-50604787 GCA_035047865.1 Dendrocincla tyrannina | reverse complement strand
AGCCTAGAGAAGAGTAGGCTCAGGGGAGACTTTGTCACTCTCTGCAACTACGTGAAATGAGGGTGTAGCCAGGTGGGTATTGGTCTCTTCTCCCAGGAACTAACAGCAGGACAAGAGGGCACAGTCTTCAGCTGTGCCAGGGGAGGTTTAGGTTAGACATTAGGAAGAAGTTCTATACAGAGAGAGTGACTGGGCATTGCAATGGGCTGCCTAGGGAGGTGGTGGAGTCACCGTCCCCGGAGGTGTGTGAGACAAGACTGACTGTGGCACTCAGTGCCATAGCTTTGTAGACGAGATGGTGTTGGGTCAAAGGTTGGACTCGATGGTCTCAGAGGTCTTTTCCAATCTAGTTGATTCTGTAATTTATCCCAGCACTGTGGCCTTCTGCCCTGGAGCCCAGGGTATGGCTCATCAGGTGCTCTGACTTCAGTTTTGAAGAAAAAACATTCTTGACTGATTCTGCTTCTCTGTGAGGGATTATTGCTTTCAGGCTGTCACCTGAAAATAACTGTCCTCTGCTTCTCTAAGATACATAAGAGATTGGTTTTGCAACATGTGCTGACTGAAGGCTATTCTTTTAATCAATAATTAAAACTGAATTTTGCAGCATATTACCTAGCCAAAGAAAATCAGAATTAAACAAAAAAAAAAAAGCACAAAGAATAGGAACAAGAAAGACCCATTCAAAATTTATGCAATAATACTTCCACCGTTTTACCATAATGTTCCCAAATGTGTTGTTGAATTCAATTTACTTTTGGATTACCACTGTTCTGCTTGGGAATCCTGAACTCAAACTGGAAACTGGGCATGATCTGCAGGTAATAAGCAAAAGGAAGCAAAGGTTAGCTAGACATGAGGGAGGTGGGTGATGTCTCTTTTGTTCTTTCTCAGAGTTGTAAGCTCTTGGCTTCTGCAGCTATTTAACTTAGCCTGAGTTGCATGGGAGTCTAGTGGTCCTCTCTCCCTCTCCTTTCCCAAAATGCAGTTATAAGCAGTTTGCAGACATCCTGTCTAACAATGGAATTGTAGAATCATTTCATTTGGAAAAGACCTTAAAGATCATCAAGTCCAAAGACAAACCTAACACTGCCAATCTTACTAAAGGCTGGAGTGCACACACATTTAAACACTTCTAGCATTTCTGAAGAGCCAGCTGACCACATTAAAAGCAAATGCAGCCAAAAGCATAGTATTGCCATAAGCTTAGTGAGAGATTAAATATTTTGCTAATTTATAAGGATGATATTCCAAAATGAAACAAAATTATTAGAAATGCTTCAGGCAAAAAGAATGATGAAATAGAAAGGTACTAACTGGGGATAAATGTCCAATGCTGCTGGCATACCCAAAGAGGGCAAAAAGTTCATGGCATCAGGTAGCCAAAAGATGGGTGGAAAGAGAGAGGGAGGAGGGCACCTCTGAAGGGGGGAGTGTATGTGTGTGACTGTGAAGAAGAGGCAAATGTTGGTAGGAGGAGGACAGGTCATCCCACATTGTGTGAAAGCTTATTTCTTGCAGTATATAAAAATAAATATAAGTTCTCATAAGTAAAACATAGTAATTTCTTAAACAGAACCGAGAAAACCCTCACTGAGATTTTCTGCAGAAAATACTAATTTGGTAGGAATGTTTCCTCTTTTCCAGTTTTTTAAAAATAAAGTTCATCCCATTCTAATACCAGGAGTACAACATAATAAGTTAAACAATTAAAAACAAAGGTGAACTATTTCTTTCTTGCCAGTAATAATAATAATAATAAAAATATTCTGTCTGTGATATCTTTACTCAATAAATTGTCTAGCAGAGGTGTAAAATTTGCCTCCATTTAAATGCCAGCTATGGACACCATTATAAATTGCAGTGTTTGTAGTCTCTCTCCTTTTGCAAGGCTTTGGGAAGCAGAGTAGATGTGTGTGTTACCCCTGACTAAAGATTTGCACACAGGTTTTTTGTATCCTTTGCCCACACTTTTCTTTTTCTGGTTTCTTCCAGTAATATTTGCCAATATGGGGAAATAAACTTTTTAAGGAGAAATGTCAATGTGTGGTTAACCTTCAGCTCAGCTTTTAATAGTAAACTTTTAAGATATATTGTTCATTGTATTCGATGTTGCTTACCCCAGTTGTTGACCTTGTGTAATGTTGGGTAGGCCTTAGATATGGGCCTCACAAGCTATCTGGAGTCTTGTGTTCAATTCTTTGATCAAAGTGATACAATTTTTGTCTAGAACACTGTGAATCCCTGAATCAAATCTCTTGAGACTGTACCTAAATATAGCAGTGTCTATGTCAGTTCTTGTTGCTAACACAGTAGATTTTATACAAAAGCACGATCATACCTTTATAGCCTGATTTGGTTAATATAATCTGCTGCCAAAGTCTATCCACTCTAGAATCCGAAGGAGTTACTCCTTCTGACATTTTTGCTTACAACCAGTGTGGTCAGAAGAGCACTGTTGGAGAAGCAATAGCTCTTCTAGCTTCTAAAACTAGCTCAGTTCTTCACCAAAATGGAAAAAATGCAAATTAACACATTAGTCCTTTGTCATCACTTTAAAGCCAGGTACAGGTCCAGAGCAGAACTGTAGGTATTAACATACTCTCTAACAGGTTATTGTCACTAATTAGACTTACAGAAGCCTGGATATCTTTTCTGTCATTAACAATGAATCTGTAACTCTTCATTTTCCGTTATTAAGATGCTTGAAATATTTGAAAACCTGACAAAATACAGCTTTTGAAATTCATTCCTACCCTGAAACAGTCTCAGCAATAACAGCAAGAATGACTGAGTCAAAAGCTATCTGTATACATGAAAAGGAGGGTTAAAAGGTTAGGGAAGCTCTGCCCATTCCTCAAGTGGCCTCTTGGAGAGCCAAGGAAGAAACCATAAGGAGAAAGCTGTAGTATGCTGGAAGATAAGCTCGAGTAGCAGAGGTTACCCAGCCCTCACTGACTGTGCTCGAGTAGCACAGATCAGGCAGGTTGGTTGCTTCTCCTTAACCCCAGTCTCTGGTTAGGTGGCTTCCCAAGCTGCATGTATCCATATGAGAACTGGGGCTGTAAACTGGGATACACTTTTTCAGTGTTTTACATGGTTGTCAAGGAAGGGCCAAGGAAGACCCTTTGGCCCTTCAGAATATGGGAGAAAATTATTCCTGTCTGTGGACTTCTGAATCCATATGAAACTCCCTGAATTGAAGTGTGTATTATTTAGCAGAGCATCAGTTAAGAGGCTTTGAGCAATTTTGTGCTGTTTTGCTTGAAATAACACACATTTTGTGTACTGTTCCAATTCTGAGTTCATGACCTGAAGCTGAATCTCCTGATCTGAATCTAAAGATTTTTACTTCAAACTTATGGAGAAGATGCACAACCTTCTCCAACCTGTAAAATAAAGTTTGCTATAGAAATGAAATGCACTAAGAAAATTTTGTGTATAAAAAAAGTCCCAAATCTGCAGACATGACAAGGTCTTTATTTTCTCAAGTGCACTTGGTAATGGTTCGATTTGTCAGTAAAATGGTAGTCAAGCCTAGATTTCAGGGTATGACCCTTGTTGAACAAAGGCAGGTCAGTTAGCCTTAAATGCATGTTAGCAAAGCTGGTGGCATACATGCACTGCAGGGGGACCTGAAGGGGCAGAGAAAAGGGAAAGCTTCTCCCCACCAGTGAGGTGGGAAGTGAGGTATTCCCAAGCTGGTGTCTTCCTCCTTGGGGTGTGCTCTTGGTGCAGCAGGTGGCATGTAACTCTGCTGAGCATGACCTGCTGAGAGCTGCTCAAAGTCCCCACTGGTGGTTTTTGCTTACGATGCTGCTAAGCACCAATAGCGTCACACTTGATGGGGTGCCTGAGCTGCATGCAGATTGTTTGCTGTGTCTTGGGCATGTCTGTTATTGGATAATGTCTGTTGGATAAATAAAAAACCATCACCCTCATAGGGGCTGAAGTTGCCTGCTAAAAACTGTGAGGGAAGATTGAAGGGCTCTAACAGTGAAGCTATAGACTGGAAACTAAAATGTCAGCAAGCAGAGGGGGAAAAGGGGATGAGTTACACATGAAAGGCAAACATTTCAGATCTAAAAATACTTCAGAATTGATCAGTGCAAGACCATAAGGATAAGAACACTTGGGACAGCAGGGTAAAAGCACTGCCACAGTTTCTTTGGGCTAGGGAGATAAGAGCTTATGGAGATCCAAGTGGAAAGTATGCTACAGGATTGGAAATGAAAGAATCTTCATATTACAAAAGATAAGGCACTATGCAACAGCCTCCATAGAAACCCATGGATAAAAAGGCAAAGGCTTTAAGTGTGGTTTCTTAAAATGAAAGTCTTAGCCTGGCAGCTGGGAGTGCCATTGCAAACAGATTGTGGAAGAAATGTGTTATCTGTGGGATGTGTGAATGCTTAGAGGGGAATAATTGCACCTTAGGAATACCTGGACAGTGGAGCTGCTGAGAACCACTATGCAGTGTGAGCAGCTTTACAACTAATAGGCCAGTTTTCCAGCTATCCAACGCAAGCTGCAACCCAAGACTGATGTGCTGATGTCGAGGCGTATGGACTTACGTGGGAAGCTGACACTGAGGTGAGGGCTTCTACAAGAAGGGGCAAAACAGTAGCAAAATGTAAAGACTCTGCTCTGGTGTTTGGGGCAGTTGAATGGATGATCTGAACAGTTCTTCCATGTGTGTAGTCTGTCATGTCCTAAATTCATGAGACTTTATTGTCATTTGAGAAAGTATTGAGAAAATACGCACTGCATCGAGAAAAGATTGAGTATTGAGAAAAGACTCACTTCTGGATAGGGAGTGGGAAGAGGATGTCCTTTGGTACATTCCAGTTCAGCCTGCATGGGCTTCATTGATGTCGCTGTGTAAAATCTTGTTCCTGTGTGAAGCTCCAGTGTCACTCAAAGTTGGACTGTGGTGAAAGCCTGATTAAACATGGGGTTTTTTGTTTGGTTTGGGTTGTTTTGTTTTAGTTTTTTTTGTTGTCGGGGTTTTTTTGTTTGTTTCATGGTTGGCTTTGCAAACTAGCAATCTTTATTCTCTTGAGGCTGGGGCAGATCACAAGAGCCTGCATTGAGATACTCAATTATTTAGTGTCCTTTTAAAAGAAAAGGTAATGGATGCAAGAGAGATATAAGATCTGCTCTGGTGACCATCCTTGCAGCTGGGGTTTTAAGAGAACATTTTTATCAGGGCCCTTGCATTCGTGGTGCCACCACTGCAATTCTACGCAGAAACCAATTCCTATGTTTTCTAAAGGGAAGATGAATTGCTTTTACAAGTAAGCATTATGAACCAGCCAAGAGCCTTGTCACCTTCCTCTCCTTACCTTAGTTACTGAACTACACCTTCAAAGGCACTTTTCATTTTCTCATTATGCTTGACATACTGTTTCCCACGCTTGAAGATTTGTCTGTTTCTGACCTCCTGGACAAAATTACTTACAGAGATAGATTTCAATACAATAAACTTAGCCAGTTTTATTTTGATCTCTTTCTCTTCTTGTAATCTCTGGCACAAAGGATTTGAAGTACAAAGCAGTCTGCCAGGGATGTAATGTAACATTAAAAAACATAGTAAATAATTAATAAATGCTATGCAGTATTCTAAATTACTTCAATCTTGAGGAATTTTTTTTGACTGTGGTAGGGAATGAAGATGATGAGAGATCTCAGAAGTGGTCACACTAACCACAGTGAACAAAAACATTTCAGTTTGGGCATATTTCCTCAGGGCTGACAAATCAGAAGTATCCTGTCTACTTTATGGATGCAGATTTGCCAGTAATTACAGTGTAGATAAAGGTAAAAATCTCTTGTAAAAACAAAAACCCAAACCACATTTACTACCAGGAGTCAGAAAATTGCACATGACTTCACTATTTGTTGGTGGGTTGGTTGGTTGGTTTGTTTGTTGCTTTTTTGTTTGTTGTTTTCCCCCCTTCAGTATAAGAGTAGGACTCAGCTGACCTGGGCTTACATTTAAATTGTTTTGATTTATTTGGGATTCTGTTGGGTTTTGAAATCAGGATAGTGACTGCACTGTTCTAGGACACTGTGTCAAGCATTTGGATAGAGTTCAATTTGTTTGTTTATGGTGATATTAGATGTTAAGAGGTTTATCCTGATGCTAGCTTCTTTGCCAAAAGCTCTGAAATCAGAGATCACCCTGCATTTCACATAGCTCAGCAGACAGAACCCAGGCCTTGCTCTCCTTCTTATTTTGACTTCTGCCACAGGTTTTCTCAGTGAACCAAAAGGTTTCTCCATCTGTTAAACAGATCAAGAACTGTATGTCCTGAAGAGTGCATGCTTCCAGAAGGATTATTGAAAATATTGTCCCATTATGACTATGCTGGTACTTTCTGAGTGCTTGGGCATACAGATGTGCCAGTGGTCTTCTGTGCAACCCTATTGTGCGTTAACTGTTATATCCAAAGTGTTTTTCTCTTGTCTTGTATCTGAAGTATCTGCTGGTATCTCTAGTTTGCCTTTCTTTATCCCTTCTATAAGCTGTATTTGCTGTTGCTTTTTTTTCTCTCTCTCTTGCCAGACTATCCCATAGGTCTGTCACTCTTGGATAAGCAACAGGCCAGAACATGCATTTAGATGCTTTGGGCCATTCTGAGGTCAAGGACAAATTTTTTACTTGCTCATCCCACGAGTAAAATGGTAGCAGTGACTCTGGGCACTCCCTTGGCACCCTGTCAAAAAATAACAATTAGGAAAGATGTCTGACCTGTTATCAGGGAGCTTTTAACTCCTTGGTGACCATAGATTAGTGTAGCCAGTGATAAACCTACCCTGGGACAAAACCCCAGAAATCCTTTTTGTGATAAATACACTTATATCATGGAGGGAGACTAGGGTAACTTGATGCCTGTGCAGCAGTCTTTGGCACTTGTTCTAATGGCAGAGGAAGGGAGAGCTGTACCAGTGCTGTTGAGAGAATGTGCGGTTTCACACGGTTTGGAGGGTGATATTCCTCCTGACCCTCCTGGGGGTCTGACTTGTGGTAGGCTCTAGAGGGAGTTGAGAGAGCTGACCTTCCTGGACTGAGAAGCCAGACTTTCAAAACTGAGCCATAGTCTTTTTCTTCTGATAAATGTATTTGGTGACAACTTCTATGTGAAGTTTTCAGCACTAGTCAGTTAATGAAGCCAAAAACAATCTGTTGAATTTTTTCTACTAAGCAATGCATTAAATGGCTGCTGCCATTCTTGTAACCTGCTTTGGAATCTGGTGTATGAGTGAGTTCAGTGAATCCACTGAAGGGGAGACAATTCCAACTGAAGGGGAGAGATTTAATAGTGTGACTGTTTAGCCCCTTTCTTTTTATTTGCTTTTTTGTTTTTTAAATATTTGTTGACAACGGGGTTTTTTTGGCAAGTGTTCTCAGTCACAGGAGAAGACCAAGTGTCTTGTAGTTAAGTACAAAGCAAGTTCACCCCTTCTACCTGGTGTGGACCTCATGCACCAGGGTCAACAGAAGCCATACTAGTGTGACCCCAGCATCAAGTGGGAAGGTAACTGGAAATTTATATATATAAGGAGTGAGTGGAATAGTGGAGCAGTACTTTCTGTATTTACCCCATTGCACATTACTGAGTGGTGTTTAGGAGGAAACGAAAATCTTGCTAAAAATCTAAATGAGACGTGTGGAGCAGCAGAAGGTAGTTTCCTGGAATGAAATTTGATCTGACAGTTGGGATTTAACACACTGTTTTGCCAGAAGTGTGTAAGATTATTAAAGCATCACAATCTCATTTAGTTGCTTTGTAATCTGCTCTTACCCCTCATGCTAAGGAGGCTGTTAGGTAACATTGAAGGCTGGAACTTGTGTTGTTTCAGTGTATGGGAGACAATGCCCAGAGAACCCAGTGAAGCCAGGTGAAAGTGCTAGCTGTGTTTTCACTTTTGAGATTATGTGGAAAACTTGCATTTGGGCTGTGGGTAGTATCCCTGGGCACACAGACGTGTACCGTAAAGGTTATTGTATGATGCTATGTATTGTCACAGAAACACTCCTGCTTTCAGGAAGTCCTGTGACAATTCTCTTAACAGGGATACTGGTCAACCCATTCTCTTTCAGTACTTTAATTTTGGTTGCATACAAAAGCATGTGTTGCTACTATGAAGGTGTTAAAGCCTTTTCTTTAACAGGAGCCATCATTGATTCAACTTTAATCAAAAGAGTGATTTAGGTGATAGGGAGAGCCCTTGCTGGGCTTTTTAGCTGGATGAAATATTGCAGCATCCATGCTGTTTGCATGCACTTGTAGATGGGGAACACGTGTTGAGTGCTAGCTAAACTGACTGTGGTCATAGAATGCCTACCTTAAAAACACAACAAAAATTTGGCTGTGCATGAGAGCTCTGAGGAACCCATCTCTAATGAAATTAAAGCCCAAAGTATTTTCCTCATTTTGATAGAGGGAGAAATGCTTCACCTGTTTATATGCTTCAAAATTCTGCATGGTATCTATATGCACCTTTAGCTAGCTGCCTCAGTAGCTTCCTCCTTTCTCTACCCCTGCAAGTCCAGATTTGGCTAGGAGTGCTTGTAGGACTCATTTATTAAAGTGTTTAGATCTCAGCTCCCATAAAAGACCCCAGCAATTCAAAGTGACTAAATTCCCCAGGTCTTCCATGAAAACTGCAGTCCCTGTTGGTACCTACCACATATTTCAGGCCCTTTCTCAGTTCTGTTCCTTTTTTTCATCAGGAAACATAAAATAACTTTTGTTAGATAAAACCAAAGCATAATTTATTTTGCATTTGCATCTTTATTCTACAACACAAGCAACATAAATAGTTTATACCTTTGTTTTAAAATATTTCCATTTCAGAATTCAGTCAGAATAAAATATACACAAAATACAATTTGCAAGCCAGCTGACAGTGACTGCCTGACCACTGGACACCCAAGGACCATACAAAGCTAGCAGCACAACAGGATGCAGCAGACACAGGGAGGTGTTTTTCTAAAGAAGAGCAGAAAGGTAGAGGGAGGAAACATGGATGAGACCAAGGAATTGCAGCTAGATATGAAATCGGTAGAAGATAAACCCCATGTAAGCGTTTGCTTGACAAGGCAATTGGTAGTCTCTCATAAAAAATATTATTGGCTCCTCCTGAATATACAGCTAGAGAGATTAAGTCCTGGGAATCATGTTTTGTGGTAAAATGCTTCCTACGGCAGCCATCATCATGGAAATAAAATTTTATTTCTTTAATTTTCAAACAGGAAAGGCTTAGATCTTTGGCAAAATGGAGTGTCCACTCCCTTTGGCTTGCTTTCAGTTCTGGTTGAAGGGTCCACAGAAGTATGTTTGCAGTCTCACAAATAATGAAAAGAAGTGGATAGGGAAAAGGGACAGTGAACACAAAGTGGAGGGAACTGAAAGAAGGTGCTTTCTGCTGCCATTGCATACTTTTCAATCTCCTGCTTCCATCTGCACCAGCAAACAGCGTGCAGTACAGGGCTCTGTCACCACCATGCTCTGCCCTTCCTGGCTATTCTCCCTTTGGTATCAAATCCTGCCTTCTTCTGCAGAGTGGGGGGCTCAGGAGCCACAGCCTGCTTGTGGAGGTGATATTTGTCCCTTGCTTTAACCTGTATACTTGTGCCTCTCTGCTATCTCAGTTCTCTCGCTTCAGCTCGCTTCTTGTGAAAGCATGGCACTTCAGTGCAGCCCAGATGAACCAAATGAATATATAGGAAACAGGTCCCTGGTGCTCCATGGTATTTAGATTACATTTATGGAAGTACATAAACTACCTTTTGAAAAGTGGAATGTTGGGGTAAAAGGATTGAAATAGATCCTGTTGCCATGCTTCTTAACCAAAAATGCTTTCCATAAACCCTGATTTAATGTGGCAGCGGAGACTGTGCAAACCTCAACTTGTGATTTTGCCAAAAATTGGAATTTGAAGGATCTGATTCCACAGGCAAGACCATTATTGCATTAATCCAGGATCATACAGTGCAGCTCCACTAATAACCACAGAATTAGGGCATTTCTTCTCTGCTTTTAGCTTTCAGCTTGCAGACCTCTGAGCGCTAAGTGAAAAGACTGATGCATACTTAGGTCATGTGTTTTTATTTTTTCTTTTTTAATAGCCAGCACTGCATGTTTGCCCAAAGCTGTTTGTTTAGCATGATATTAGTTACTGTCACATATAAAGTATATGTTCTGAGGAGGATTAGTGGAAACAACAGAAAGGGGATATACAACTTCTTTCTTGCAGCTGCACAACTTCCTGGAGTCCCAGGCATGTTGCTGGTGAGGGCCACTAAGAGACCCTTTGGTCATATCCCTATAGAAGCTCTGCTCAAAATAGGGAGGCTCCGTGGGTAGGGATCACTAGCTGCCAGATGCTGTTATCTACATTGCATAAAATCCAACATTTGTGCTTCTGTGGTATGGAAACTTGGTCCTTTTGCACTAAAATAACCCCAACTGTATTTCGTGTCATATGCCATGATTAGCCCTGTACACAAGCCTTCCCATAAACAACTACAACTGGAGTAATGAGTAAGTAGCCTGCTTAAACATGATCTTTGTACAAAAGCAGGGGAAAAAAAAGAAAGCACTTTTTTGTGAATTAAAAACAATTTATCACTGAGAACCGGCATTTCTAGAATGGATTGGTAAAGGGCAAATCACGTGCTCAATTTCTCAATAGGCTTCTATACAGATGAGGAGCTAGGTAAAAAATAAATCACTTTGGCTTGCTTGCTCACTTGTGAGCCTCCTACATGCTAATGTTGGATCTGTGCAAAAGTGAAGGCGCTAATTTTGCAGCACTGGGATGCATGGGACTATATGCTGGTTCTTGTGGATTTTTCAAGCAGGAGCTATATGGAGGACAACAGCAGAAAGGGTGACATGAGGAACTGTACAGGACTTCCCCTTTCCTGAGAACTTGTGAACCTGTATGTAGGGATTTAAAGATTCAAGGACTGAGTCCTGAGTATTAAAAATATCCAGGTACTTAACTTCCATTGATTTCAACAGCATTGGCACTTTGGGCCTAAGCTTAAAGAAAGGTAAAAAGTGCAGGCAGCACATGGAGCTGGACCTCTCTACTTGCTAACATGTCACTCTGTTTCATGCTGGTGCTGTGCTGAACTCTGAAGTGTCAATACCAACACCGATATGCTGCTGTATCAAGTACAGATGAAGATTACACATGGTACTTAGAACTGGGGGTTATATCTTGGTGTGTGAGGACTTGTGAGTGAATTTTACAGTAAGGCTTAGGTTTTAAACAAAATTTGAAGATCAAACAAAGGCAAAGCCCTTACAAGTCACAGGTGTAAACTGTACTTGACCTTGGCATGAGCCAGCCATAGTGCAGAGGACATGAATTTTTCCATCTGTGATGAGGCAAAAAGCTGTGTTGCCTGTGCTTCAAGTTGTACAAGGAAAGTTTTGCCCAGGTCTATGTAAGTCTTTTCCTAGTAATTCTTTCTAGGTGCTATATTAAGTCAGTTATTTTCACATGAGTGTTTATCCCTAGGAAAGTATTAAATCTGTATCTTAACAACTTAAGGACATGAAAGCATGTTAACCAGGAAATAGTGGTGGTAATTCTGTGGCTGCTGAACGCTCAGAAAAGGTACTAGAGTGACAGTGTTAACCACTGCTGGTGTGATACAAATACTTGGACAGCATGATAAACATATTACTAATGTGGATAGCTCTCTGTAAATATGCTGAATGCTCAGAATATGACAATGACTGGAGCTACAGGTATCTGTACATACACACATCAATCATCTCATGTCTGCATATGTTCACAGTGCCAAATAAAGTGCAAACACATGCAATAGCCTGAGACCATGTAAGTGGAGGTCAAACCCTGCTCCTGTTACGTAAGAAAAGGATCCCTTTCTTGATATCTTCTCTGCTTTTTTCAGCTTTAAGTATTTGCACAGTGATGAACTGTTTCATGTCCTTAAAGGTAACTGATGCTGGACAACAGCAACTTTTTCAGTTAATGGCTGCCTAAAAGATCTTAAAATGAGAAGCCCTTGCCTCCACTTGGTGCAGTGGCCCTGAGGAGGACAGTGTGAATTAGGCAAAGCCAGCAGAGGTGGAGCTCTGGTGCCTGACCAGGATGTCAAGCCACCCCAGTAAAACTGCCAAGATGCTGCTGTTAGCTCATGAATTAGGTTATACAGCTATAAGTGAGGATTTGAATGGGTTATGTATGTGAGAAAGACTTAGATGCGTGAATACAAGAGCTACTTTGTGCTACTGGCTGAGGTGCTTCCCCACTCACAAGGAGAAGGCAGAAAAGCTGCTGTAGCACAAACACATAGCTGGACATGATTGGGGTGTTCAGTGTTGGGGAGGCCCCTTCTGAAGCTGCGGACAGGCTGATGCCAGTCCCCTTTTCCTGGGACTGTTCTGGCAGACTCCTCCTTTGGGCTAAAAGCTTGCCTTATGAGGTCAGAAGTTGATATCACACTGGCAGCCATGAAATATGAAACAGATCACACAGCTCTATGAAATGTTGGCGTCACACATTTGTTGTTCTACTTCTTTGAGACTTGCTGACATCTATGGCTGAACTAGCAAAAAAATTGCTGAGAATCCAGTGAACCAACTAATTTTTTTTTATTCGTTTATAATTTGAAGGTGCATCAGAAAGCTTCTCCATCTCAGATTACTAGTTAATGTAGTGGCCATGGGCTGCTCTCGTCACCAGTGAAAAAGAAGAGCAGCACATGCTGAACTTGGCTATGTAAAGCTTTCTGCTTCAAAGATTCCTTCACCCCCACCTTCTTCCTTTTCAATTACATTTCTGGAATTACTCAGTTACTCATGACCTCTTATGGAGGGGTGTTAATGAGAAGAGGCACTGAGAGTGACACTGGGCACTTGGTGCCCAATTTGAAGGACAATGTTTAAAATGGGGCTTCCTCATATTCCATTGTGGTATTTGTAGTGTAAATAGCTGAAATGTAATTATATTTTAGGTCAAGATAGTGGCTAATCAGGTTAACACTAGGTAATACTGTGTTCATGGGCTTGAGGGAAGGGGCAGTGCTATTGTCACTCCCAGAGCTTCTTTTCTGTTTTACAGAAGGATTTTGTATTGCAACCAGAACACACAGAGTGCTTCCTAGATACTAGAGCCTCCTCTGTAGTCCTGGGCAATTTCACTGGTACTATCAGCTTTAGTTCCCCAATGTAATTTAGGGATTTGCTTTAGTTTTAGATGAGTACCACAAGGATCTGCATCCATTCAATGCATTTATAATGAAAACAAGCAGAGTTGGCTGTTTTGCATATGGTTTGTTCTTCTGATGTCTTTTGTTGCCCAAGTAATGTACTCCTTTAAAACCAGTTCTATATAGATGCCCAATGAAAACTTTCACAAAAAATATAGCCACTCTTGTACTCTACCTAAAGATGTGTAAGAAAGACATGGCAACAGAAATCAAACTATGTTACTACTCTCCAAAGACTAATCTAACCTGTTGTCAAAAAGTATTAAAAGTGTTGGGACAAAATTGACAATTGAAAAAATTGTTAAATTAGTAATTTATAAAGTCAGTTTAGGTTGTAGGAAAGAGTTGGTTTTGCAGAATTTTTATGTCCTTTAAACAATTTAGCAAAGGAAGTTTTGAAAGAAAGGGAATAAGCATGACTGACACTACAGAAATTTATGGGACAAATATTCCCTGCACAAGTCTAGCAGGTGACAAATGTGAAGTAGACAATGGAGAGAAAAGGCAGGAGGATAGTGGCAGACTCTTTGTAAATACAGCAGCTTGGGTGATGGCTGTTCAGTGGAGCCTCTTGGCTCCCTCTGTTTTTTTAGGTTTACAATGCTAAAAGCAGTTAGTTGTTCAAAATCCAGGCCTGATATAGAGAAGACATTTTTAGAATGCTTTGGAGCAGGGACTGAAGCTGTATATTTAGTTGGTATGCACATTTTAAAGGTCTTGGGAGAACAGCATTAAAGTGTCACCCAAGATAAAAATCAACTTATTTTCAACATGTTATTTCAACTCTAATCAACAAATTATGTGGCATGGGAGTTCGAGATGGAGTGTCCCAGGGGCTGTGACATAACTTGTGCAGCAAGGTAACCCTTTGCTGTGTCTAGTGTGAAGAACATCACATATGCTTTTGACAACACAATAGTCAATCCTTCCCCTTCTCCTCCCTCTTACTAATAACAGCAAATTGCAGTAGTCCCTACAGGAGTGCAGCACGGAGAGTGATGTACCTCCATGAGGATCTGTCCCTTTCTAGTTACAGCAGCAGACAAGAAATGGGAGAGAAACAGGAAAGATATCTCCCTTTCAGACTATTTCCCATCTTTCTTCAGCTCAATGTGAAGTCATAAGCTATGTTTTACAATGGTGATAAGGGTATTCCTGGCTACAGCAGCTCTATATAAGCAAACATAAATTTTCAGTAGAATCATAGCCAGAGTGTTGCTTAAACTGGAACACTTTACCTCTATTCTGCTTAGTTGAATGTTGGATACTGGCACATGGTGGTATTTGCTCTGTTCTCCCCACAGCTTCACAAGAAACAGCAAAACAAACTTTCCTTTTGCCCCTAGAGGGAATTAGACACGTGAAAAGATGCTCAACTGTAGGCATAGCTGAACAGGCAGCCAGGGTAACACTATCAAGAAGGCACCTTGACAGTGCCATTTCTCTTCAAGCAATACTCAAAAAGAGCAATGAAAGGATGAATGGTCTGTGCTTGGTTCACCAGTTTTACAGTTGGGATACTTTAGCTACTCCAGATGTGACCAGAATTTAAAGGTTCTTCTTCGAGCAAAACAAATTTCCACTTTCTCTTGTAAGTGACACATATAGTTACTCCAATAGTCTGTCATGAAAATTTTTGAAGGGAAAATGTTACCCTAAAAAGTATCAACTTCTTATTTGTTCTATAGCCCCATCTTTTCCCCAGATTGCATTTATTTATTTAAGTTACATAGGCTTAATGACCTGGTTTGTCATCCACATAACAGTTACTTTCACGGTTAATTGCAAGTGTGGAAGTTCTGCTGCAGTTTCTTGTGTCTCCCACTGTTGCAAATTTGAATGAAAATGAAGGCTACTGAAATGTATTGCCCCTTTAGGAAACAGCCTGATTTACTGGCAGTTTTGGGGTTCTGGGGCCATGCCAGACACTTGGACAGACTCATGTTTTGCCTCCTTTGCTAGTGTGAGTGAGGAACACACAATCTCAAGTGAACAATATAAATCAACAAGCTCATTGTTTCTTAATTTATGACCAACAAATAGGCAATTAACGAACCCCAAATACTTCTTTGCTGTATACCTTGAACGCCTTTTGCCCTTTGCAACAGAGCACAGCTTGATTTAAATGATGATATCATAAACTCGGCCCACTCTTCCCAGCCATTCCCGTACTGCCTGGCGGACACGGATGTCTGTCACGTGGCAAGTCAGCTGGCTGATACAAGGGAACACTGCTGGCTGCAGGGCTGTGAAAGTCTGGTCTGGCAGGGCCTGAATCTGGTTGAGAACTGTCAGCACCATGTTGGTCCATGCCTATGAATAAATTGGACAGAAAAAAGAGACTCATTAGAGGAACTTTCTAATCAGATGAGCCCATTGGTTGAGGCAGAAAATAAGATATCTGGTGGCTACAGCCTCATGAAGAGGACTGAGTAATGCCAGCATATTCATTTAATGTTCATGGGGTTTTTCTAATTCACGTTCAATACTCTAGGGTATTATTTGACTTTGTATTCCAGGTATCATGCTCACCCTTCATCATCTTTTTTTTTGGTCCCACAGTGAACAAAGTCTGTCAAGTTTGATGCTTTCACTGATTTGTTCACTTGGACATGCAAGCAGCAAGTTTCTGTTTAGCAGCAGAGCCCATTATTTTTGCTCTGGAATTAACACAAAAACCTTAAGTACAAAAGCATTGTGACAAGGAGCATGGTGTTTTCAACAGCTTTAAGTGAGCTAGTGCCCTCAGCATTATGCAGTGAGTTTGCTGTAGGTTATTAGTTTTTAGGATTAAGTGCAGCTTTGACTCAAGTCATAGAAACACTCCTGAAAGGTGAAGTAGTATATGCTGATAACACTTCCCTGAAGACCAACTTTCTTTTAATATGACAGAATCATGTTTTTATCAGTACCAGCTGCTGCAAGATTCAATGCTTGTCGCGAGGACTTCTTTACATAAAAAGGTATTTAATGAAAAGATTAGAATAAAATCAATTAAAAATATGTATAGGTATCTTTTAGTTTATTGCTATTATTATTAGCATTTGACAAGAATGCCCTACCTGTATCTGGGCCTCAGCATCCCTAACAGATATATTTAGGGAGCTGACTGTGGATCCTGAGCGTGGTCTCTTCTCTTGTCTCAGGATCTCTGGACCAGCACTGAAAGAATGCCTCATTTGACCTTGATCTATAAGATGTTGTGGCCGCTGGAGTATGGGTGAGTCTGGCCCTCTTGAACCCAGGAGCTCCCCTTTCTTTTCCACTTTGATCTCTTTGGTGAAGGACGTCATGGCCTGTTGCTGCTTTCTCTTTTTGTATTCTGTCATGAGCTTAGAGATGGTTTTGTCAGTGGCTATGGTGTAGATCTTGTTACCAGCATTCTCCCACCATTCTTTTTTCTTGGTTTGCTCTTTTTTCTCTGGTTTAGGACTTAAGGGTGGGGGGAGCAGCAACATTTCTCCACTCCCTCCTCGAGGTGTCAGGCTGTCTCCCAGTTGGTCCCTGATTTGACTCCGGTCATCCTCTGATGGTGTGTCCTTTCCAGATAGTCCTCCAGTTGATGGAGTGGAGGTTTCTGAGTGAAAAGATGGTAAAATGAAGAAAGAGTCACCTTTGAACACTGGAGGCTCCTCTACATTATTCTCCAGGTCCAGATGCATCTGGATATAGTTGTTGCACAGTTCCATGCAGAGCTTATGAAGCCGCTTGATTAGCCACCCCCAGTCTGCATTGCTGATGGGCTGTACGCTCAGAGAGGGTATTCGAGCCCTCCACTGTCTCTTCTCCTTCCCTCGTGGGGGACTGACCTGGGCAGTTTCTTCAAAAATGTCTTCATCTTCTGAAGAACACTGCTGTGATGAGTCTGTGCTTCTCTCATCATCTTCAAATAGGATCTTTTTCACTTGCTCTGCAGTGATGTTCTCTTGGTTTGTCAGGATTGCACAAACCAAGGCATGGAAGTAGATGTTGAAGCTCATTGCCGACTGGCGATACAAGTTGGCAGCTCCACTAATGCCAGACACTTTTTTCAGCAAACACTTCAACCCAGGTCTGGTGTCAAACTCTCTTGCTGTTCTGTAGGAGTCCAGCAGTAAGTCAAAGATGACAGCCAGGTTTTGCATGGAGATGTACCTGAGAAAACCAGCCAACTTGTTTTCTGGTACTTGTATTGCCATTTTCTCTTCCAAGTTAGAAGGGCCTTTCACAAATTCTTCCAGTAAGATGTCATATAAATTCTGGAGCAGTACTTGGTGGGACAGCAAGCTCACCACTATCGTCCTGAAAGGAATACTTGGTAAACCAAGCATGGGAAGGAAAAAATCATAGACTGTTAAAATGGTGCATTGTGCTTTTACGAGGAGTACAGGACTACTTTATATTCTAGAATCTAACATGACAAGTGTAAATGAAAGGTCAAATTTTCACAGCCTTGTTACATAAAAAAGGTACAGAAAGATAAAGTGACCTAATACAGTCTTTCAGGTACTCTTTAAAATACTTTCCTAGATGGGAAGACACTTGCATTGTTTAAGCAAAAATAACTGTCCACAGCAAGCACACTAATGGCACTTGTGTAGAGGTGGTATTAAAACAAAGCTCTATTACAATCTTTGTCTTTTTTTTCCAGTGTGTGACACAAAGGGATTAAATATTCTGGTTTTAAATATTTTAGCAGCTGCAAGTATGCTCCATATTTCAGCCTGCTATAACTGAGGCATTTGTTAACACAGAAGTTATCTCTCCACCGACATGTCAGACAACCTTAACTTTGCCATGACAAACTAAGAGTAAAACTAGTTTACTACTTGGTTTGCATTTCCACTAATGCCAAAAGTATTTCTTAAAAATAAACCACAAAGAGCCAACCAACCAATAAATAAACATGTACAGAAACAGCAGCAGTGCAATGCAGCATGCAAAGAAGGTGACGTCTGGCTGAAGGCACATTTCACTGTTTGCTCTTAAGACCAAAGAGGCTAGCATGGAATTATCTATTCCTAACCCTGTTTCTCACATATAATACTGGGTATTCTTAGCTGTGTTCCTGTTAGAGAGATGCTGGGAGTTGTTCTAGCCTTTGCTAATTTTTGATTTGCACAGGGGATCCAGGAATGGCAAATTCCTCCAACCAAAGATTTCAGGTCATTTACCAGTAAGTAATACTGAGGGACTTACAGGCAAGTAAGGCTTGGAAGAAAGGGTGGACACCATTGTTGTTTGGTAGCTCATGGATTTAAAATTATAAAGTGTGAAACCTATCTTAAGTCCTTTAAAAAAAAATCTTTGCTTAACATTATAGTGTCAATGTTTAAATGGACCTGATGCACATAACAACACTTGTCTTGATGTAAGGAATTATGATGGGTTATGTTTTAATTTGCATGGCTATCAAGTGAGGAAGAGATTTTTCAGTTTGCTTGCAATACTTAAGTTTTAGCTCTAAGTCAAAGCAAATCTTCATGAGAAGTTCCATTTAATTTTTTTTGTTGCAAAAATGATTCCACTTTCATTAAAAAACTTTCAAAAGTATTTGGGAATATCAAAATAAGAAGTCTAATTTTTAATTTTTTGGAGAAATCATATCAAAACTCAGTTTTGAGAATGAATCATTAAAAAAAAAGTTCAAACTTTTCTTCTTGGGTTAAGTTACCCATGTCAGTTTGCTTACCATGAACAGCTGTCAGTGCCGATACATCAGTAAAATTATCTGACAGTGCTAAAATCATGATGATTAACACATACAGTTGAGCTCTTTCTGGGGAAGTAGTGTTCTGCTGTAAAAATCATTAGAGGCTCTGACTTAGGAAAGCTCTTAAGAGCATGTATAAAGTTAAATGAGAGCTTGCAGTGATTTCAAGCAACTAATCCTATTTCAAGAGCAGGGTCAGGAATGAAGAAGATCTGCTTTCCTTGTAATAGCCAAAAAAGCAATTTACAAGGACAGTGTAAAGTACTGCTCAATCCCAAAAGAAACTAGTACAGCAATATAGGCAAAAAACACAATGCCAGAGCTGGTTAAGGATATTTTCTTATTCTGCCCAAAGTTTCAAACTGAAATATATGATTATTTTTTAGGAAGAAGAAAAGCTCCCTTACCCCAGCTTCCTGTGAAACGATGCAGCGTTAAGGAAACAAAAGCAAAAGGGAGAAGAGAAACCCCACTAAGGTTAAAGTAAAACTTTTGAAAGGCCACAGTTACTGGCATGCATGACTGGCATATTACTGCACTGCTGTAGCAAATAATATGAAAAACAGTGGCACAGTCAACTTTTAAGCTGTGTTTTGGTGAAAAAATAGATGAGCGTTGCTGGGGTAACACTTGCCTATCAGCATACACTTTTTTGCAGTTGTTTAGAAAAAGCGCGTTGTGAGAGCATTCAGAGTTTGTATTAATTGCAAGCTTTATTTATTTTTCTACAGACAATCAAGACACACTATCTTTACTAACAGAGTGCATTGCCTTATGTGAGGTGAGTATTCCAGCCTTTTGCTTTGCATTCATTTAAACAAGCAGAATGATCTGCTAACCTTTGAATAAAGCAGGTATTTTCCACCACAAAGGAAGAGTTTAGACTGTGATCTCAAGCTTTCTTCATCTCTGCACGAGGCAACAGAGAACCTGCTCTTGGGAGAAACCTCTGTACAACAGTGTATAAGAACAGAGACATCTTGTATGGTCTTTCTTCCTGTTCAGCCAAAGAAGGACTATCACATTCTGGCTCCTTGTTGCAAGCAGTAGTTTAGATTTGAATGAGACCGCCTGAAGTGGTACAGAAGTAGGTTTGGTATCTTGTAAAAGACAATTTCATGCCATGTGTTTCGCACCTTGCAATACAAACACAAACCCTGAATGCAAAATTCTTATTCTTGGCTCTACTGATGTTACAGCAGTTGTTTAAACAACTGAGTGCAAGCAAAAAGAAATATTCTTTGACAGAATCAGGTTGTCATGCAAATGCATGAGTTTCTGAGGTGGTAACATAATGAAGGGCTTTCACAAAAATAAAGTGCTAAGCAAAACCAACGTTCCCTAGCTTGATATGTTGACAGTGTTTTGGAGGTTTGGATGTGGTCTCTTCAACTTATACTGTTCCAGCTTGTCCATAACTTTTTCTGCCTTCTTATTTGAGTAATACTGAATTTAAAAGACCATTAGTGAAGCAGATACTACATTTGCTAGGTATCATTACAACCGTAACAGTGCCACAAAACCTAATTTGATCAGTGTTTTAAATTTTTTTATTACCTCTAGGGAGAGGTATGGTTTGCCAGGCTCAGTTCACATCTCTGACTGTCTGGAAATATTTTTATCTTGCTTTTAATGGCATAGTATTTTCCTGAGAAGATACTTTACCTTCTCTGGCTATGCCCATTTGGTTTCTTATCTGGTGGCAGGTCAATGACAAGCACACACGACTGGGCATGTTCAAACCCTTCTTTGTTGCTAGGAGTCTTTGGGGAGCACTGAGTCTCCAGCATGAAGACCTAGAAAACAGTAAGTTACATGAAACAATCAGTTTAACACTTCCACTGGGTCCTTAGTGGTGCCTGAGAATAGAATTCCCTGCCTGGTGAAAGATCGGTCATCTGGAATTGTATAGTGATAGAGAAAATGCAAGGTATCACCCCAGGCAGACCTTCCCTGGAGCATGCGGGTTTGGTAAAACAGCCTCAGAGCAATGGGCTACCTCCAGGCACCCAACAGAGTGCAGGGCAAAGGACATGCATATTTTTCTTTGAACTTAAATAAGTCATAGCACCAAAAGCCAAAACAAGATTTCTGCTGTCTGTACACTACTATCAGAAAATATTGAGTACAGTGGGGACAAGAACCTGTTTGCATAGTTAGCCTGTTGCACCTAGAAAGGCTGGTTGTCAGAAGGATTATTTCCAAGCATTAAGATGCAGACATCTAATATATAATTCTTTGGGTATGTGCCATGGTTTAACCACTGCCAGAAACTAAGTACCTCACAGCCACCCATCCCCTTCAAGGATGGGGAGGAGAATCAGGGACAAGAAAAGGTTGAAAGAGGAATGGTTTAATAATTTTAATAAAATATAATAACAACAACAACCACCACAAAAAGGGAGGCACCAGAAAAAGGATATAAATTTGCACAGTCCAGTTGCTCATCACCCACAGACTGATGCCCACTAGCCTGTTCCTGGCAGCAGTGGGCCCCTGTCAGCCAAGTCCCCCCATTTACATGCTAAGCATGACACATTGTGGTATGGAATATCCCTTAGGTTAGCTTCTGTCAATGTCTTCCCAAGCCTATTGTGCACCTCCTCACTGGCAGAGCATAGGAAACTGAAGAGTCCTTGACTTAAGAGTAAGCACTGCTCAGCAACAACTAAAACATCAGTGGGTTATCAACATTATTCTCAAATTTAAATCACAGCACTGTATCAGCTACTAGGAAGAAAATTAATGCCATCCCAGTGAAAACCAGGACAGTGGGAAATGAGGAAACTCTCAGTTGCTGTAGTTTTGTTTTGTAGCTTCATAGTTGTGGCAAATCACCACTGAGAAGGACTCAGCATGTGCCACTGATAGTGTCTACAAGAAAAGTAAAAATGCCACATTCCCTGCTTTCTTTGAGTTCTGCATTTTTAAAAATTTAAAACATTTTTTCTATTCAAACAATGACACTGCCACATTATATGTGATCACCAGTATGTTTCAGATTTTCAAGCAGCTTCAGGATATGGTTTATCAAGTTAGAAATTGATACCAAACATCTGATGGCTGTTTTAATCTAGTTGCTTTCCCATGCTGAATCTGTCATATGGTATTCACAGTTTTATGGTTCCCTGCAGGTCATTAAGTTCAGTCTTTGGTATTTCAAAGACCTTGTTTCATATAACTACTTTCATAAAATGAATAACCTCCACTGTAGTCAAAAGGACCCTAAGAACGTTTTCTCCAAGTTTGCTTTGCTGATTAGGAATTAGTGGTGAGTTTAAAATCATTTGTTAAATGTCAGCATTATCATCTAGTTCCCAGCAACTCTTTTTCTTCTCTGCAACCTATACCTCGATGTTTACTGAGAAAAAAAATCTGCATTTCTCTATAACTCTGCTTTGATGGGTTAAACAAATCTTGCTCTCCTAGTTTCATACCCTCATCTCTGCCCAGTGCATTTTTTGTCCTTTGAATTTATTATTCTTTGAGTAATCAGAAATGTATGCGACATTCTAGATGAGGATTCATGGCGACATGTTTCTCTGTCAGAAACATTTCCACTAATGTATGCTAATGTTGCTGTTTTAAAAACTACATTATACAATAGGCTCATTGTCAGTCCTCCTCAGGTGTCCATGCATCTTTCCCCACTCTAGGCATTCCTAATCCCTGCTTACAGGGGGACAGTTTTTAGGTTTTATTATTTTTTTGACTACTGCTGTTAGACAAATAAATGTTAGTCTGGTGATGAGGAACTCTTTTCCTGTAGGGTTTGTGAGGAAGTTGGTGGTAAAAATTTACTTTCATAAAGAAAACCTCCAAGTTTAAAAGATTCTCTGACTTCCCCTGAAACATCCATCAGTACCTGTTGTGCCATGGCTCTGATTCTCCAGTATTCAGCTTCAGCACTTGGCGAGAGGGAAGGGGCTGCCACCTTCACTTCACAGGCATCTCCACTAAAGCTTTCAGAACCACTGTGGAAATAGCCCAACAGGTTCTATAGAGAGACACAACATCAGACTTTCACTGTGCGTTAAACAAGTCAGAGACTGTAGCAATGTCCAGCCTGTTTGCATGAAAAACCTGTTCCAATACCATCAGTTGGTCACCTGCCATTTAGCAATTAAGATATCTGATGTAAAGGCACTACAGCTTCTTATGTACTCTGGCCTGTGATGACTTAACAGGATTTTTTATTTACAAGACAGTCAGTGAGTTGAAAACTAATCTATATGGAGCATGCAGCTGCAGGATTAAGTAAGCAACATTGTCTTCTGGCTAGTTTTAGTCAATACAGAGGAAGAAATGGATCAAAAGGGAAGTTTTCACCTACTGAACTCTTCTGATTTCATGCCAGCAAGGCAATTTAAAATAAGTCTGGACTGTTAGCTACTAATGTCATCTGTATGATTAGAAAAACTGGTTTCAATCTCCACTGTTGATCCAACATGTTTCATTGTGAGTTGACAAATTGACAAAAAGCTACCACATAATCTTTAAACTGCTTTTTCTGGTTCTACACGTAAAAACTTGTCTGAAGAACAAAAAACAACCTGTCAAAAATTAGCAAGTCTATAGTGTGATTACATTTTGGCTGTTGGCAAAAAGGGAATTTTACCTTTACTGGTTCCAGAGTGGCAGAGAACGCATCCTGCAAGGCACAACACGCAAGCCTCCACATCTCTTCAGTAAAAACAGGCCCGGCTGTCACTAACACATACCTGCAAGGACACAGGAAAAATGTTACTATTTTCAAGAAGAAACCAGACAATTCTTACTTATAAAGCGAGAAGGTTGAAAATCCCCATCTCTGGAAGTTCAAGGCAAGGCTAGATGGATCTTTGAGCAACCTGGTGTAGCAGAAGTTGTCCCTGCCCATAGCAGGGGAGTTGAAACTAGGTGATCTTTCAAGTTCCTTTCAACCTAAACCATTCTATGAAAACAGAACGAAAGGCTTATTTAGTAGCTAGCTAATGTTATCCAATCTTCTCAGTTGTTATCCTGACATATTTTTATACGTACACTGTAGTTTCCACTTTTTTTCTCCTTTGCTTTTCCTCTTTTAAGTAGTCATCTTGCCACAAGAACCACACATTGTGTAACTCTATCAGTGCAGGGCTTATTTTGATTATGACTGTAATAACCTGAAGACTGTAAAGATATCAATTACCTCTAAAGACTGGTGAATTCCAGCAGAAAAATCCTTGATTCTTTTTGTCAAGGATCACTTATTGACTAACTATATATAAGTAATGTACAAATGCTTTTTGTGGGAATAATACATATAGTAATGCCTAAAATCACAGGTTCTGAAGCACACTGAAAACAGCAAGAAAAGGCTAGTTAGTCTGAAATTCATTATTCAAATAACAAGAGGTAAGATATATTGTGGACGTCTTTTGAGATGTTGACCAACTTCAACAGTCCACAAGTTCTTCAAAGACATAAACACCTTTTCTTGAATATGCTAAGAGTGAACAGATTGGGTTACCTGATACAAGAGCAGCCAACTCTGGAAATAATTTCTGTTGGTTCTGCTACACAGGCTACCAGCAACTTGAAAAGATCTTTCAGCATAGTATTGATCATATTTTCATAACCAATATCTATAAGGAAAAGACACAGACTGGTTTTAACATAATTGCCTTTTCATTATAATTAGAGACAAACAGTCTTGCTACACTTACTGCTGTTCAGAGAATTTGCAAAACCAAGTTCTTTTTATGCAGCTATTGAAACATGCATTGCATCGTTGAAATAAGAACATTGTTTCAATGTTAACAATATAAAATGTCTGGACTTAAGTGGTAAAGGAGAAATTCTCTTAGATATTGTTTCTGTTGTTCTAATTCTTTAAGATCAACGTCTTTGTATCTTCTTTTAGAAAGTATACTAAAGACCGTGATGATTTAATTTTGAAGATAGCCCTGCTCTGAGCAGAAGGGTGGATTAAACTTCTGTAAGCCCCTTACAATATTTTTCCCCATAATTCTAAACCCTTTAAAGAATTTAAAAAAAAAAAAAATCCTGAAATTTTTAACCTTCCTCCTTCTCTTATTTTAAAAGCAATGAAACCATCTCCACAAGTAACAATCAGTAACATGTAACTGATGACAGTAGATATGACAGTACAATGACATACCTGAGTGTATGAAATTTTGAATGTGCTCCACCACAAGTTCACAGGAAAGGCCAATGGCATGCTTGAAATTAGCAGATGCTACATCCCAGTAAGAATGGTCACCATGGCTGCGATGGAGCCAAAGAGACATCGTGGGAAGAAGAAGATGTACAACTGCATAAATGCCAAATCCTGGCCCTTAAAATAAACACAATTATTGTTGTATATTTTTGCTTACAAAGCCTACATGCTCAGTAAATTTGTTTAGTTGTTCCAAGCTGAGGCCTGGGGTAATACTGAAGAACGGAGGTTCAGAAACTTTTTTGTGGAATGAGGGTGGTGTGTGTTTTGGATCTAGTTGTGAGGTACTATATGAACATTTAGCCAACTGTCTACCTGCAATCTCTCTCAGCAGGTCTTCAGAATTATGTAATTTTCTCTTTCCATTTCCTAGACACCAAGCAAACATTTTCTGTAGCTAGGCCATTGATAGAGTACCACACTATTTGTGCAATGAATTTAAGAATATGCTCAATATATTCTTAAAAGATTCCTTTTGTTAACAGAACAATTACTAACTGGAACAACAAATCAACTCTAAGAAAATCCCTTTCTACTAGAGAATGTCTCTGTGCAGCTTTGGCATAAATAACACATTTTATAGAAGTGGTTTAGGATTCCAAAAGTTTGGGTCAGGACTCCACTAGCTCACATTTTATCACACTCATTCATTACCAGGTGTCTTGGCAACGTCCCTCAGCAGTTCAAAGAGCAGATCCAAAGTAGGAGGCTGGTGCTGACGGGGACAGTTGGATATGGCAGTTGTTAATTCTTCCAGCAGAATAATCCAGACGTTGATAAGGCCTACAAGTACAGAAAGATTAAAAACCATGAGTGAGATACTGCATTGACCACAGGTGAAACTTGTCCTCAGAAAGTGATGGAAGGTAGTAAGTTAATTAACTTAAACATCAGGGGTTCTTGCATGTTCAGTGTTGCTGTGTAGCACCTGTGGGCAATAGCCATTTTTGAAATGGTCTCCTTTTCCCACCCTTTTTATTAAGTTAGTATTTTGTGCCATCCTTCCTTCTCCACACACACCTTGTTCTGGTCTTAGTTTACTTCTCTCTCTAATCTGATCTCTTTAACCCTGTTTAAAATGTCCCACAAAAAAAATATAAATAAAACCCCATCTCATTACCATTGCAAATGCCGCCCAGAACAGATTGTACTCATTTAAACCATGCTTTTAAGTAAGGCTCCCAAGGTGACTAGCCATAATTTAACTGGCTCTGTTTGGTACCCAGAACTGAACAGTAAAATGCGTCATGAGGCATCATCGGGCTGCCTCACATCATCTTTAGATGTTAAGAGGTCACAGAGCTGGACAATTGCCAAAACAGCAACCAGGATACAGATGAGTTCTCATCTACACCGGCAAACATGTATCCCCTAAAAGATTATGGGATACAACTAGTTTTCAATACAATTTTGAAGACGGTTATGAACTGCTGCCCTTTAATTTTTCAGAGATCATTGAAGTACTTGCTAGTTCCCTACAATATCATCAACAACTAGAAAGATCTTGCATATTACACGTCTGCCATAGTATAGTATGTATAGTGTTATTCCTGAGTTAAGTCCCCTTCAAAAGCTATGAGTTCATTAGGCTAAGATGGATTTTACCTTGATTCACTCACAAGCCCATGTTCTCTGCCACTGGCAGCTATGCTGATGTAGTCTGTGTCTGCATGATGCTTGCTGGTACCAAATGCACTATGAAAATACACTGCAAATATGGCAAAGTAGGCTAAGATATTTTGCCCCATCCTGGTACTGATTTTGAGCACTAGAGTGCCAGGTGAAGCACTGCCTCCTGTCTTTGTAAAGTCAGTTTGCCTAGTGATGTTCTAACACCATTACCATCTAAATAACAAATTGGGTGACAGTTCCAGTGCTTAGCTGTGACAAGAACTAAATCAGGTTTCTTTGCTGCAGGGTGGTGTTTCTATTTACAGCAGAGAGAACCATCCCAGAACAGTAGGCAAGGGTTGTTCACCTGAGGTGGGGAGACCCTAGGTCAAGTCCCAAGCCTGACTCAAATCAGAGGCTTCAATC
The DNA here is from genome assembly GCA_035047865.1 of Dendrocincla tyrannina. Classification (NCBI taxonomy): domain Eukaryota; kingdom Metazoa; phylum Chordata; class Aves; order Passeriformes; family Dendrocolaptidae; genus Dendrocincla; species Dendrocincla tyrannina. The sequence continues at coordinate 50,577,595 of JAWWMP010000116.1, read as the reverse complement.
ACCTGAGTCTTCCACATCCCAGGTAAATATCCTAAAATTTCTAGAGAGAAAAAAAGCAAACCAAAACCAAGCCCAAACAAAGAAAGAAGGAAGTCAAGGTTGTTTTGTGAAAAAAATAGGATTTGTGATTTTCTGTTTTCAGAGAGCAGCTTTTTTCTCCTTTACCCAAGTTAGCAGTGGAACAGAACATTCCATGTGATGGAAGAGTCTAGAAAAAAGTAGGTACAAAGGGTGAGTCTGGTGAGGCATCTGAATCCAATGCATTGGAGTCAGCCTGCTTTCTGCCAGGTTGGAGCTGACTTCACAGAAGCACCCTCTTTGGAACAGCTCAGCATTCAGGTATTCAAAAGTGACTGTACTGCTATGAAGGTCACCTGAGTTCAGAAGCTATAAGGCTGCATTCTTCTACTACTTGGAACAGATCTAGTTCATCAAACACCTGATTAATCCACAACCTATATAAACCCACACAAATAATCAGGAGACAAATGCTGCTTGTTTTTTTTTCTGGAGGTCACAAAGCTCTATATGGACTTCAGAAATTCACCATTTATTTCAACAGACCACAGGACCTAAGTTTGGAAACATTTAAACAATTATTCTTTTTCTTTCTAGACTGTAACTAAATATTGATATTTTTTTCTGTTAAGGCAAGCCTGCCAATACCAGCCTTAAAAGGTTTTCACTCCTTTACTTCAGCTATGGTCTAGAAAGTAGTTTTGTGTTAGGTCTCAGAAATACACACTGGTTAGATGAATATGAGGATAATCAAAATGATTGTTCATTAAAATACTGTTGTCTTGTTCTAACAGAGGGGGGTTGTATTTTTCACATATAAACTGTACCTTTACATAAAGAAGGTGACGTGATCTGAACTTCCAAGTTCTATGTGTGCACATGGGTGTGTGTGTAGACAACAGTGAGACAAACTGTGAAGTTTTCCCTCCTTTTTTCTTTCAGCAGTTGGCAAAATTTATAGTAACATGTGGAAGAAGCAATTGATTAATACAGCTTTCAATACACTTACCAGTGTCATCATCAAAGTCAGAAAGGATGCACTCAATACCATCCTCACTGCTGGCTGACTGTTCCTGTGCTCTTCGGGGCAAGTTAACCAGCCGGCCACTGAGGAAGATGGGTTTCAAGGGCATTTTATAGATTTTGGCTAACAACTTGGGGAGGATGGTGGAGAGGCGATAGAGAAAAAAAGAGAAGATAAATATATACCAGAAAGTTTGTAAAAGATATCATATACAACACAGGTATGTAAAATAAAATAGAAGTTATGAAAACACAATTAGAGGCCAGAAGTTCATTGACAAGTAAAGGGTTGTGGATGAAAGAGAGGGGGGTTGTGGGTGAAAGAGAGGGAGAGCAGCAATTTCAATTACATTTCTGAGAAGGGAATGTGCTCTCTCTTCACTTGTGAAGGGCAAACCTTAGGGCTCACTGATTGCATTATGACCTATGAAGCTCCGTTAGTTGTACACAAATATGTTTACTACAGAGCTTCATTGCCTGGGCTGTCCATTACCCAACAAATACAAATGGCAGAATTGTGCTATAGCTAGGACTCTTCCAGCATTTTATCGGGTCTTTCTAAAGCAAATAATGTATTTGCAACGTATAAACAGGACTTTTTTTTTTAGTCATTCCTGTTCTTCTTCTACTGGCAAGTTAAAAGATATAACAAAATATAAATGGCTGCTTCTTTTAAGAAGAAAATATTGTCCCCTCACTGTGGACTGAGGTTTGTAAGGATGAGGAATAGTGATGTGGTGCAAATAGTGTATAGACAAATCACACATTATATATACCCTTATATTTTTTTAGGTGAACAAGATAGCAAATAGAATTTGATATGTTTGCTGTTTATTATTCTGAGCTGCCTTATTCTTCCCTTCTCTTTTCAGTCTGTGTACTGAATCCACCCATCATCTCTGAAATTAGATATTAAGTCCTTTCAGTGATGGTAATATCCATTGTTGTGCATTTGTACTGCACCCAAAAAAGACAAGGCTGGGGTCCAACAAAAAGACCTGCAGGTACTACAGAAATTTAAACAACAATATGAAATCAGGTAAAAGTTGTCCAGATAACTCTGGATAATATAATGTGCTGTGTGCAAGGAGACTAAAGGAAGCACCCCAGCATTCTAATTGTTAGAGATTTGCCCTGAGCATCAGGTATGTTTTCATAGTACAGATAAGCTGCTTCTGCATTTCAGAGGGTGTAACCTGTTTCTTGTAAGATCTGAGAATTCTTAAGTTGTTGTGAGTTGTTTGGGGTTTTTTTGTTTGGTTTTGGTTTGGAGGGTTTTTTTTGTTAGCTTTGGGGGTTTTTTTGTCTTTCATTCTCAACACTGTTTACAGTGACTGTTTAAATAAGAATGAATTTAGCTTTCAATATGTTACTATTAGGTTTTGATCATTCACGTTTTCCCACATGATCCCTTGGTGTCAGTGTGCTTATCAGATCAGTTTTTCCACCTCTAACTAGCTAACAAGTATGACAGATATTCCCTCAGATATAGCCACTATCAATTTGGCAGTGCAGGTTATTGCCATCAGGGTCACCACAGACTCTGTTGGGTTCAGGCAAACCATCTCATGACTGAAGCAAAACCTGCAGATTAGAACTGTTTCCTAGGCCTGGTTAGTACCTGTATAAGATGGTTCATCATACCTGAGAACATCTCCTGAGGTAATCAAGTGCAGGAAGGCACAAGTCTGTAGATGCAGATCCTGATCCTGGCACACAGTCACCCATCTCCTTACAATCTACTTCCCCTAGGGACAGGAAAAGCAGCATTAGGAAGGACAGAAGAATAAAAACAAACATAGCATTAATTTTTTTTTTCTCTCAGTTATGCCCTAGTGTCTGAACAGAATTCAGAAAATGTGCTTTGCTTGTTCTTCTTAGATGACAACCATGTGACCTCCACATAAACAATACAGTAATACTGGTCACAGTTTGTACATAAACTTTTATATGAATAAATGCTTTAATAAACATATGCCTATTTAATAACCCTTTAATAAAGCCTTTGGGAGTTCTAATAATCATATGCTATATTATCTACCATATTGACTCCACTTTACTTTCTTCCATGGGTGTAGCAATAACTTGCTCATATTTTACTCATATTCTCTGCTCAATTACTATACTACTTTTTTTCTATTAATTTGCACTCCAGTGCCCTGGAAAATTGTTACATCACAAGTTCTTCCTTTCAGTTTATTTACAGCTTAAATATACCATTTCGTATTTTTTGCTACTACATTTACTTCTGCTTCCTAATTCAGGTCTCACAGTTTCAACTGTATTATACATATCACACTGTAGTGCCTCAATATTGCTGGTATTACCAACTCTATGGCATCAGCAGACTCCTCCTTTCAGGTCAGCTTCACTAAGTGATTTCAATAAGCAGAGCAGTTCCAAGGTGCCCTGCTGCAGAGCTCACCCTGGATAACCCCATTCACTCCACCATTTTCCCTGCCGGCACAGTCTGTTTTCCTTCCCTGTAAGCCAGTATTCTGCCCACCTTAGAATACTTATAGCCTTTTTTCCAGTTTGGCCAAATACCTCCCCTTCCGTCCCAAATCTGAAGCTTTACTAAACGTCTATACACATTAACATTTTGTTGTCTTAAAAGCTATTCCTCTCGTAAAAAACACAAGATAAATCTTTTTATGAAATCCTACTTTATTCTCCTTTCACTATATTTATTCGCTTTTTCTGTGCCATTAACTATTCCCTCCATAATGTATTTTAAAGTTTTGCCCACTATTGAGATCAGCCAAGTCAGCCAGTGAAGTATGAATCCTTTAGTTTTACACTAAAATGCACATAGTATGATACTGTATTTGCTGAGGTATCACACAGTCCTACTACCATTAATACAAAAAAAGATTTTGCTTTTTGACATGTGACCACAAAGGGGTCAAAATTATCTCATGAAACTAAGAAAACTAAAGAACTATAAGGCAGGGTTTTGAACTCTCCAGAAGAAACATGAGTTCCCTCTATTGGTATTAGACATGCAAGTTTATTTCTCTTTTGTAGTAATATTTGCAATTATGGTCTGTCATCACAAGTCAAATTCTGCCCCCATTGAAACAGATGGTGAAATAGCTTAATAAGACAAGAGTAACATTAAAGACTAGATGTGTTGCAGTTAGGTGCTTCATTTATATCACAGGGAGTTATTTAGACATAGAAACCTCTGTGAATGAATATATATACAGAAACTAAAAGCCTCTTTTGACCAATCATTAGAAGCTCTGCAATTGACATAACCAAAACCCCCCATCATTGTCACAATTCAATGAAAAGTGTCAAATTTTAATCATCAAGGCAAGCATGGGGGAAGAACAACCCAGTCTTTGCTCTGAATTTTGGTGAAGCACCACAATTACTCTACAGGGTCACCTTGACATGATGTCCCTGGTCTCTGCTGCCCTCAGTAACACAACACAAGCAGTAATCACAAGGACAGTGTTGTTATTTGCAATGCTCATGATCTCACAGAAGGTTTGGCAGGTTTTCAGCAGGGCATGTACCAAACTACTGCTGCTGAGGTGGGCGAAGGTAGAAAGGAGACATGTGCCTTTGAACTCTGAATGTAAAACATACCCTGTTCTGTTGCAGGCAATCCATGGTGTCTCTGCACAATGCCAGGCCATTTCTGCAATATTCTAGGTTTTGGGGTTGTTTGTTTTTTTATTATTAAAATGAATGTAAGCAAGTCTTTTTGCAAACTAAGATGAAGCAGACACTTAATAGCAAGATGCATCTTTGCTGCTATAAAAACTTGAAGAACTGAGAGTATTACAAATAATCCCTTGGCCTTGATTTTATTTTTTTAAGCATTCTGAACTCAAGTTCTTCATTGCCTCTCTCTTTCCTACCACACTAGCATTACATAACTGAATTCTCCTCTTCTGCAGGAGAATTCTTCTTCTTTAACATATCATGACTTAATAGGAAAGGAAAATATTTACCCAGTCCTTTGACAAACTTCATAAGGCACATAATATAACTGGTGGCAGCATTGGCAAAGACCTGGATGCTGTCTGTGTTTAGAAATGCTTCAAAGACATCAAACACTGGAGCCTGGCGTTTCCCTGTGGAAATAACAAGATGAGAACTCTTCCCCACTCCCCATAAAATGACTTTCCAACCAGTTTTTAACAATTTAACTGAATCTGTAGAATCTTTTCTATTCTGAACAGAGACAGAAATGATCCTAAAAGCAAAACCTTCTCTTGCTTCTGAGGTAATTCGTGCAACCTTTCATAAGAAGTGATACGGACTCCCTTCTTTGCCTAACCTGTGACAAATACCAGCTTATGCCTGTCCAAATGGTAAGAGGAGGTCTGAGCTCTTGAACTCAGCTCAGTAGCTAATACTTCTGTTTGGCGAATGTTTCTGTTTAATTTCTGGTTTAGTTTTTGGTAACTGCCAAGGTGACATCAATCACATGGAAAACTATTCAGACTATACAGTAACAAAATAGACTTGCTTTTCCTAAGATTATTGGTCTTCAAAAGCTGTGTACACCTGCATTGAGCCATCGATCAGAACAGATCTCAAAGACAAAACTTAGGAGGAAAACCACTTCCCTTACATATGACTCGTAACATTTGAAGTACCTTCCAATGGCGCAAAACAACAGAATGAAGTGATTTTCCCGTATTATCCTGTTTCCATACAAGCAAAGATCTCAGAGGGATGCACATTCTTACAGCAAATGTGTTCTGTAATAGCACTAGCAATCTGAAAGCCTTGTGACCAAGTGCCTGGACAAGCACTTACGTAGATTATCATACTAAGTTACCCTGATGTATAAGAGCGCTAAGTTTCACACAATAAGGAAGACAGTCCACACAAGACATGCTGGTTGTATAGAGCCTGCTTTCCTTTCTTTAGCAGGAGAGTGACAAAGGCTCAGTCAAGCTCTGTACACCTGCACTACTGTCTTACTCAAAATTATTCAAGGAGCTTTGAAGCATTTCTTTCTCATTCTACTCATCTGTCAGAATTTAGAGGATACAAAGCCAAAACAATACCTCTGCTTTCCCTCTCACCCCAACTAATAAGTCAGATACTTGAGTACAGTTCTGGAGTATTGCGGTGCCACTGTTCAGTTAGGGTATTTAAATGTATTGAGTTAGTTACTGTGTCCCCCAGGGCATCTAAAGCACATATGAAACAGTCAGCACAGTAAGTCCTCACCCATAGAGTATTCTCCTACAAGGTACTCTTTAACCTCTGACTTGCTGCTGCTGTGCACTGTTTCCAGGGCACTGAACAAGGGTCTCCATCCTGACTGGATCTGGGTAGAACACATTTCCACCAACTCTCCTATGGAGGTGACAACCTGCAGACAGTGTAGAAGGGGTTAAAAGAACAGAACTAAAACCCAGAACTGATACACAGATGGATCTTCAGAAGGAATGAGGATGTCTTTAAACACATTTCTAGATTTCACTATGCCAGTCTAGACTAATTTATTATTTAAACTATTTTAGATAATAGAAAAGCTTTATTTACTTTAAAGCCAGGTGTACTACCTCTGTGCTCTATCACAATGCTGGCTTAGGTAGGCAGAGCATTCCTAATTCCTTGAAGATGATTAAGGGACAGCATTTGAAGGGAATATGGGAAACATTCTCAGGTGGACCAAGTGCATTCTGGAAACCATTCTTCTTATGGGCATGATAGGCCAGATACAGACACCCTGATCAGAGCTGACTTGCCTGGTCTTGGACATCCTCATCACACAGCTCTAGCTGCATGATGCGCTCAAAGGGGCGGAAAAGTGCCTCATTAAAGTGAAAGTGAGAAGGCTCATTCCAGTCCATCAGCACTTCAGTGAGGATGTCATGGATGAAGGAGACAGCCTTCCGAGACACATGCCTCTCCTTATGACAGGCAGCCTGAAGGGAAAGAAGTATTAGAGTATGACCAAGAAAAAAGTTTTCTTTTAGAGAGACACTTTCAAGGGAGGGAAGAACTTCATGTTGCTGAACCCTAAAAATGGCTTCACCACTGATGCAACACGGAACCCCACCGCAATGAAAAGGACAGAGTACTGCCATGGAAACAGATCACTGAGACTCTGAGCGTCTTGGAGTTCCACAGATGCATGAAGGTTTCCTGTCAATTCAAAAAGCACAGAGCTAAAAATAAACACATTAAATACTAAAACCCACAGAACAGAACACATGTGAAACATTGTTGGGTTTTTTTTTCCTACTGTGTGGTCATTTTTCTTTTCAAAAAGGCAGTTTCTGCAAATATTCACCATACCTGCCTATGCAAGAACGTCACTTTTTACTATGGAATTTAAAGTGAGAAGGTTTCTGACACTCGGAAGAACTGTTAAAAAATTAAAGAGCAGTGAATCTGAATATAAAATTATCACTGCAACTGTGCAAGTTACACTAAATTCTGTCCTTTCTGTGATGTTGCTTCTTACTGATAATACCCTCATTTGCACTGAAGTCAACCCAAAAGTCTGACCAGTGCTGCATCTAAAAACATGGCTGGTACTTGAGTTTAAATCAACTTGGGATCTTAAAAGACTTCAAAGTGTTCAAAACATGCAAAGTATTTAAAGTGATCTCAGGCTGGTACAAAGGCTAGTAGGACACTAGTTTTCAAGATAAAAGGGTGTAAAGCACACAACAAAACCGGTCTTTGTTATTTCTACTTCATTTAGAGGGATTCCATTGCAACTCCCTGATGCCTGATCTCTGCTGTAAGATGGTCCACACATTTTTTCAAGGCAGTGGAACAAAATGCTATGGAAATTGACTGAACAGCTCATCTTCAAACTTCAGAGAGGCATGCTCCCAACAGACCTGGGCAAATGACATCACATACCAAACCAACAGAAAGAAAGGAAGTACTGCATACTTATTCATACCAATGATACAAATCCAAAAGCTCTGAGAAGTCAGGCCACCAGCATTTTATCAGAAAAGACTGAAAGTTTGACTGAGGAAAGGTCATTTGTTATGACTGAAATCCATTTTGTGGTTGCTACTGGCATGCCACTGACCACTGTTCACAAGGAGAAGGAGAGGGAAAAATATCATCATGTTTCTAGCTGAGCTGGCTTTATGTAGGAAGAGAAAGTCTGCATCCTTTTATGGGAAGACTTGCAGACCTTGATGGGGGAAATAGGTAGATGGAGGAGTTACTTATAGCCTCTTAAGATGCTTTCAGTTTTTTCAGACATGTTACATCACATTACAAAAATCCAAACACCCTGTCCCTGGTCCTGCCCACTTCAGTTACTTAAAAGCGCACCTCTTTGTGACAGTATCACAATGGATGACACAGTTTATACAATATCTAGCAGATTTGACACTGTTGATTGTTGTTATACATTTTAAGAGCTTCAAGCCTTCACCACCTTTCTTGGCTTTGCCATCTCTTGCAAGCAATCACTTTTTTGTTCCCCATTCCTACCTCTACCAGGTGAGGTGCCACCAGGCTCCAGCAGCGCATGAGGTGGAGCAATGGGCGAGATTTACTCCTTACAATTCTGAGCATGGCATCACCAAGTCGGAACAAGTGAAGTGCACTTCTCCTGTCCTGGGTAGATTTTACTTCACCTACAAGAAAGTATAAGAAAATAAATGGAAGCTAAGCATCAGCTGCTCCTCCACCTCTAAATGTCTATATTGGAATTTAAATCAGGTTGAAAATTATTTATTAAGTCAGGGAGGACGTTTAAGGGAGGGGGTGGAAAAAAAGAAAAGAAAAATCAATGCAAAACTCAGCCTATACCTGTGTAAGTAAAAGACCAATAGGTGGACCCAAGTTTTAAGAACAACCTATTAAACATACTTTATTTTGATTTAAGTGATCATTTTTTTTTGCAAATGTACTAGACAAAGGTTTGGAGAGCTAGTGCAGAAAAGTTAAGCAAGTAGTTAAATAATTAAGACCCAAAATGATTGTTACAAAAGCTTTTGGTGACATCTACAGGAAAGAATATAAACGGCAGATTATTTAGTTTGGGTATTTGCTTGATAAGAAATACAAAATTAAAGGATACAAAGAACAAAATGTGAGAAAATGCTTTTCTGTTCCCCAGTCACTAATTCTTGTTATTTTCTGTTGAAAGGGATTCATCTTCCATTGCTCTTACAACATTTGGAAAGACATTTCATTCTCTCATTTAAAATATACCAGTGCTTTTATCTCTAATGAAAGATGTAATCAGGGAGCATACTACTATTAAAAGAAAAAAATAGCACTTACTTGCTCTATCCTAATTTCAGCTACTAACTATTGTTGATTGACTACTACATACATGATAAGAGGATAACTGTTTATTAAAACTAGTTATGAATGTTGAGGTCTGGAGACAATGGAAGAGCAAAAAACCAATCAACTTGAAGTGTCATATTGAGAAAATGACAAACAGCACTTCAGGGAAAGGGGAAACTGATTAAATTGGAGACATGTATCAGATAAAATCTATGTCTGCTACAGGACAGAACAAAACCTGTAGGACTAATTTCGCTTCTATGGGCACAGTATAAATTTAAGTGAAATATCTTCCTTTGTGCCCAATCCTTCTGCTCTGTTTGAGAGAGTGATGGAAACAGCAATTTACAGGCTTTGTACAGTAAGGTACATGCTTCATCCACTCTGTTGGAGGAGAGCAAGCAGGACAAATCCCACTGCTGTATTTAATGTTCTTCATTTGTGTGCTTTGTTCACTATCACCCATTTTCTGGACACTTCTGAGGTTATCCCACTGTCAAACACCTAACTTAAATCAACTGCCTTAGGTCTACATTCGCCCAAACTTCCATATGGGATTGGGCCCCAAAATGGAGCTGTGATTAAATTTCTGTGGATAATTAATGCCCCCCAAGTCCAAGAACCAAATGAACATCCTCTGAAGCATTTTAAAGCAGGAGTGGATGTGGTCCCTGTCCAAAAGAAGTGCTCACCTTTGCTAAAGGCTTTGAATTGTTCCTAGAAAAAGATGTTATTAGACTGAATTCTGTGTTTTATTTATACCTTGAAATTTCAATTGGAAAAAATCAGAACTGTAAGAATACAAAGCCCTGTAAGCAGTACAGTTGTACACAAAACACTGTAAGGGATCTTCAGGTGATTTACCTGGCATTGCTAGTGAGTAATCAACTGTATCTGTGACTGAATGGAAAAGCTGGGCCTGAGAAGCCTTCTTGAGCTGGTAAAGGAAGCCTGCCAATGCCGTCAAGTTTAACTTGTCAGCAGCATCTTCAAAGAGCCTGTGAGTAAAGAACAGAATCTAACTGAAAAATTCATGAGATGCAAACTTAATGTGTATGTAAGAGGAAAACTCTTATCTGTACATGGCTGCTATGTGCTGTCTTTGGTGACATATTGCGTTATTGAGGGTTTTTCATTTATACAGTGCTATAGAAAGACTTTGATCCAGAAGCTTTATTAATGTGGCTTGCTGTGGGACCAACCAGAATCCTTTTGAGATTCAACTATGGTAGTAAAACAAAAAGTCACTTTTTCAAGGTATCTTAATGCCATAAGCAGTTCATGAACCAGTAATCAAAAAAAAAGAGAACATGTGCAGTCCTCACAAAATAGATCATAGGTAGCTTCACTGACTTTGGAGTTATACCAGTTTGCTCCGTCTGAAGTCACAGACCCTTACATGAAAAACAAATTAATTCAAGTCTTAGACCTAAAGTTACTGTGCCTGAATTGCTGTTTTGGAATATGGTGCTGATTTTGGCTGGGGTAAAGAAAATCTTCTCCACCATGGCTAGTATGTGGCTATGTTTTGGTTAAACTATAATAAATATAAGCAAGAGTTCTTCTTTTCAGCTGCAGTGAGCCCTTAAGATTTAACAGTTAAAATCTGTACACTTAAAATACTAAACACGGTTACACAGGAGGTGGGTTCCACAGAGACTACAGTGAAATTTCACACGGTGCAGCGAGCAATTGACAAAAATATGATTTTCTGACATTACTTTCCATGAAAAATTTTCTACAGTCCTACAAAACTAGGGGTGAGTCCTAATAAACATCCACACTGAAGTAAAAGTGTAGAAATCAAACATGCATCATTAAAATACAGTACTGCTATTCTCTAATCCTCAGAACCAAGTAGCATTGTGAGCTTCCTAAATAAAAGGTACTTTCTATGTCCAGAGTCAATCTTCTACAAGCAATTATTCATTACTTTTGGCTCTGAATTTACAAATAACACCTTCCTATGGGCAGAGATCAAGATGTAAAACATCAGCTGGAGAAAAAAGATAATTATAAGCATGTAAACCCAGGAAATTTTTAATTCTAGCCTGGGCTGCTTCAAAAGTAGCAGAAATAATGTAAAAGTCTGTGACACATATTAGCAGACCATGACCAAGGGACACTTAACTGAGTCATTTCACGCCCTTGCTTGGTGGCCCTTCCTCCTCTGGACACACTGGGGACACCTGACAAACTGTCCACACAGTCCTGACAGAAGCAGCTGCTTTCTAACTGACACTGGTCTTGTCGCTCAGTCCCTTGCTGTCATGACAAGACTCCCACTTATTTTGTCTGCTTTACTGAATACAAGAGATTAATTTACGTGAAAGAAATAAATCAATCACTCTCAGGATGCATTTGATTTATGTGGCATATTCACTGCTGTGCACATACTCAGCTCAGTAATTGCAGGGCAGGTACTGCAGAGATGAAAAAAATGAAGCCTTTTAGAAACTGCTGGTTGTGACAAACATGTGGTTCTCTTGTGAAATTCAGCTAAAGCAAGCAGCTGCAACAAACAAAGATTAGACCCACTGCAGCACAGAAATTGCCATTTTGGTACTGTTTTGGGAACAAGGATTCTGATTCCTGACAGCACTGCTTGTACCTGTCAGCTTGCGTGGAGAGCGTGAGAACAGCCTTGGCAGCACTAGTCCCACAGAGCAGACTGCCTCCACGGAATTCAAAAGCTCTGCCCTTGCTGTTGTCCTTGATGAGATCCTGGATAGAAACCGGCTGAATGACAGGATGGCTGCTGAGGGTGGTCTCCTGCTCGGGGGTCAGTGCCTGAGGAGAATCACCAGGCTCAGAGTCTGGGTGCAGCCCTCCAGGTGCCTGCTGTGACTGGGTGATGGTAAGGGAGGGCTGGGAAGCACCATCACTGAAGTGGGTGTGCTCCAGAGTGCTGATGTACTCGCACACCCTGAGAACAAACAGAAGAAACAAAAGATGAATAAACCTCCCAAAACACCAAATCCTCCCCCCAGTAATCACCAGGCTCACTGAAGAAAGGCTTGGCTCTGAGCTCCTCCAAAGTATTCTCAGCTACCACACAGCCCCATCAGTGTGAGAAACTAGCTCACATGAAACCTGCTGCCAATTCGCAGGAAGCATTTTCTACATCTGAACCAGGTATGATGCACAAGACATTTTCCTCAAACCATAAATAAACAAACTCTAACTCTCAGATCACACATAGATAACCCTTCTTCTTATATCCTTTGACCTCCCACGTGCCTAAGATAGCAAATAGTTCAGTGGAGGTGCCTTAAAAGCCCATTTAGGTTCCTGGGTCTGCTACAGTCAAAGCTACAGGTAGCTTTGAAGTTTCTAAGTACTGATTTTGTCTCTGAAAGTGGTGGAAAACAGCTCCATCTTGTCTTTTAGAGATACTGGCAGTAAAGTCAGTCTAACACTGTTTATATAGAACACGCAGAGACTTTGTAAAGCCCTTTTTCTCAGTCAGTTACTTTCAGGCAACGTGGTATAAATTCTGGTTATTTTGTGAAACTGGTAAGTACCTGAACACATGAGGCCAACAGTCCTGATTGTGGCTTCCCATCTCCAGACCCACATTAAGGACTGCATCCATACACAAAACATGAGCAGTGTGCAGACAGACTCCTTGCACTTTTCCCATCTGCTCCAGTTTCTGCTCCACTTTCTGCTTCACTGCAGCATGGGAAAAAAAAAGTTTCTCTAGTTTTTAAACAAACACTGGATTGTATATATGGTGATGGCAAAGTATTACAAACTGAAATCTACAAAAAACATCAATTTTAGACAAAAAATAAACCCATTTCTTCATAATAACAATAAGACAGTTTTAAAATTAAAATCCCTTTTGAGTGATGCTATATAAATGAAAAATAAAATCAATATTAGATTGACACTCTCCACCCCCAAACTCACATCTTGTTGCCCACAGAACAGTTGCAGATTGCCAGTGATATTACATGTTTCAGAGACAGCTGGCTGGCTATTTATTTATTTTTTAAAAAATCTCCTTTGCTATGGAAGAAAAAGCATTTGTAGATTTCACATCTATTTCCACACAAAAGTTTCAGCAAGGAGCTTTTGTTAATGAATACTCTCTTCAAAGCAAAACTAATCTTGATCTGAACTACATGCATTTAGATCCACATTTTTTCCATGAGAATCCCTGAAAAGCTTAGTTTTCATGTTACATTGCAATGGGAACAAATTTTGAAGCTTTGCAAGCTTTCACAGAACAGATCTGTTGGCATCTGGCAACTGCTACTGCCTCCTCTTTGATACAGCATGGCCTGGCCAACTCACTTCAGTCCTATCTAGCAGAGTGGTCAAAAGCTTGTTTAAGCCTAGGCTTCTTCAGTTTTGTTTTCTCTACTGAGACACCAAATTTAAGTGCCAAGCAGGGTCATTTGTTTTGTTATAGGCTTCTTGCCATTAGAAATCAGGTATAATCAGATAAATTTTATGTACTTCTCCAAACAGTCATTGGAGACAACAACTGACTCTACTGACTTCCATCGGGTTTGAAGTGGTGGTATAGAAAGGCAGATTTTTTTAAATGTTATAAAGACATAATTTTTTGTTCCATTTTCATGTAACATGATTCAGAAAGTATATGATGGTGACAACAAAAGACAACTAACAATGTATCAACTAGACAGGGAGAAGGATGCAAACTCAGCTTATATTACCACCCAACACATAAAAAGCCCAAATAAATTGTTGGGTTTTTCTATTTTTTTTTTTAATGCCCTCTAGTGTACTAGTATCACAAGGCTTAAAAAGCAGACATTAAACAAATGATTATCTGTGGTTCTACTGATTTCAGTTCCATATGAAATTAGTGGGACATAATGTTAAGAACCTAGGACAGTAGGACACGTACTGAAGACATGCATTCCATATGCCTACAAGTGAGTGGTGCACAGTAGAAGAATGACAGAGGGGAATGCCACTGTGTGTGGCAAAGTGCTTTCCAGTTGCACCTTTGCAAACAATATGAGTTAGGTAATTTAATCACATAGTTACCTTGAGTTATAGTATCACTGGGTTCTTGGATTTCTTTTTCCTCTTTCTCCTCTTGGACACAGGAGGCAGCAGCCATTTGAGCAAGAGCAGAAGCACAGTTAGCAGCAACTCCTGTAAACAACAACACAATTACTGTTTGACCAACATTTCCTCCCCAGTCCCATGTAAACTCAACAAGGTATAGTGTCAAGGAAAGTTATCTGGCTATGTCAATGCTGTAGGGCATGAGCACTATGTGGATTCTCACAATCCACGTTCCTATCCAAAACTGGAGCAGCATGCAACATTTTTCTCTCCCAAATTCCTTCAAGGAAAGTTACCATCCTACTTTATGAGTCTACCAGGACATCCCAGGTGCAGCAGTACCTAGAGCACAGCTCAGCCGGGCTGCCCTCCTCAGTCCATCCAGGCTCACGCAGATGGAGTCCTTCTCCTTTTGGTTCTGCTCCTTGGCTCCTTCTGCTCCCAAGATGAAGGCCAGCCCCTTGGAGCTGCCTGCCATGCGGCCAGTCAGTGGGGTGGATAAAGTGTCAATCAAGTTCTTCCAACAGCCGATTAAAAGGTATCGGGCAAAAGCAACTCCTGAGGTTGGAAAAACATTGCTAAGACTACTGGAAAATGTAGTAATAGTAACTACTACTACTGGACACAACAGCAGGTTTATCATCAGTGGTAAAAAAACAAGTCACATTTTCCTCTGCACGCTAAACTACTAGTTCATGTGTAGAATGTACTAAAGTTCCTCAGCCCTTAAACTGTTATTCTACACAACTTATCTGAATATGCTTTTGGTATATAACAACCCACAGCTGGTAGACACACTTGCGCTTATAGTACAGTCTTAATACCTGCAACAACAGAATCATCTGTCTTCCGGTTTTGGGAAAGAGGAGACTGAGCTGAAGCGGATGCCATCAACTGGCCACCAATTGCACTGCTTCCCAAGCCATCAATGTCTGCCAGAACATTAAGAAACATCAGATTACTATTGGACACACAGATGGTACAGTGGATGCACTGGAATCCTATGTCCTAAATGTGATTTTTAGTAGACCTATATGGGTTCAATCTCAACCCTTTCTCCAGCACAACAAAAGAACAGCTTTTCACAGAGTTTTATGTTAGGGACACCAGGCTGATTTCCTTTGTAGTAGCTCCACACACTTCATGGCCATCGTTTTTCCAAAGTTTTTCTTTCAGCTTCCCAGCTCAATAGCTAAAAGTAACACTAAGCTCAGTACAATCAGCTAAAAACTTTCAGAGTAGTGCCCTTTGATTACCAGTCAAAGCCAGGGTTCTCCCTACATACATTTTTTTAATTACATACACATTAAAGCAGTGTATTTTATATCAATACAATATCATAGCCATCCTGTTGTTTTTCAGCTGATATAATTTGATTTTTTCCCTCAAATGAAGCTAAGGATTGGTTTTAAGCACTTGTTAGAGGTGCTCCAGGTTTTCAACATCTCTCTAGTGCCATTTGGCATATCACTAGCATAGCATAAATCTCAACCAAGGGGAGTCAAATCTGTGGAAGGCTTCCAGAATCAGATACCAGTATTTATATCTGTACTGTACCACAGGCACAGCGAAATGGCTTTGCTATGACATCAAGAAAACAGCAATCACATTGCTTATCATTAACAACTACCAAGTCTACCAGAACTGAAACTGACAGAAATAAGACATGTTTTGATTCAAGAATGAAATTACTCTCCCTGTCTCCCAGAGACAGGGAGATTTTTTTTAAAAACCTGTATTTCAAAAGCATTCTGATGATCCAAACCAAACATTTAAGTATCTGTCACAGCTAAGACTGGTTCCTTCTCTAATGATAATTCCATGAAACATCACGTGTTGCATGATGAGATGCTGTTTTGAATGTAACACAATGAAGCAGCATGTCATTGCAGCTTGTTTTAGACATGTGTTTGGAAGTTAGCCTTGCCACCATAGTATAGTACTGACCAGTCAGCATGCTGATAAGTGGAAGGCTGTGTTCCTCAGGGCTTCCCCAGTATCCAGCTTCCCCCAGCATGTTTCTTTCTAGTACCTGGTGGTACAGTTCTTCAACCCAGGCCTGGGAAAATACCATCAGCACTCCACTGGACTGGACCTGCTTCATGAACTCCTTCTGCAGAGAACCAAAAAAGCCAGATGTAAGACAACAGTAAGCTTACAACATGAGTCTCAGACCCCAGATCTACTTCTGAGTAAGGGGCTGCAGGAATAACAGTGAAGTTATGCAAAGATAGAAATTAACTGAGGATTATAAGCATAGGATTATTAAGGTTGGAAAATATCTTTAAGATCAAGTCCAACTGTCAACCCAGCACCACCACCATGTTCACCATTAAACCATATCCTGAAGTGCCATACACACATTTTCTGAACACTTCCAGGGATGGTGACCTTACCACTTCCCTGGGCAGTCTGTTCCAATGCTTTAAAACTATTTCATTGAACAAAATTTTCCTAGTATCTAAACCTCCCCTGGCACAACACGAGGCCATTTCCTCTTGTCCTGTCACCTGTTACCTATCAGACAAGACTGAACCCCACCTGGCTACAACCTCCTTTCAGGTAATCCAGCACCTCAATGTCTTTCCTGAAGTGCAGGGCCCTAAACTGAACACAGTACTCAATGTGTGGCTTCACCAGTGCTGAGTACACAGGGACAATCTCTGCCCCAGTCCTTCTGGCCACACTATTGCTAATACAAGCCAGGATGCCATTGGCCTTCTTGGCCACCTGGGCACACTGCTGCCTTGTGATCCAGCTGGTTGGGAACCAGCACCCCCTGGTCTTTTTCTGCTGGGCAGCTTTCCAGCTACTTTTCCCCAAGCCTGTAGCAATGCAATGAGTTGTTGTGACTCAAGGGCACGATCTGGCTCTTTGCCTTATTGAGCCTCATGCAATTGGCCTTGGCCCATTGATCCAGCCTGTCCACATCCTCCTGTATGTGTCTCTACAATGGAGAATGACATAAAAAAAGAGCTCTTCTTTCTACTGCAGTGCAAATCATGACAGCTCTTGTATAGTAACAATGGAACATGCTGATCTCTATTTCCACAAGGTAGGAGTAGGATCTCAAATACAATGAAATGAGGTTGTGGCACCTAACGCTGCCTGTCCAGCAACTGTGCCCTTCTGCATTGAACAGTCAGAGCAGACAAATTGGAGTCCAATTATATATCAGAATGATCTCCAACAATTCTTTGTGCACAGTGGTGCCCCTAGAGAATGCTCTGAGGCACAGATCTGCACTTGCAGCAGCTGCAGAACATACCAGAACTAAGGATGATGTTAAACTCCACTTGTTTTTGAGATGATCTAGATTATACAAGCTCAGCAATAAAGGTTCGACTTTTTTTTTTTTTCCATATATCACAGAGTTTTTTATGAAAACTCTGAAACAACTTCTCTTGGGCAATTCAGTTGAAAAACACAGATTCATGTTTCTTGCATAACTCTTGAAGCCTTCAAAACAAATTTTAAAAAGCCCAAGGAGCTGAGGAATTCCAGGTTCCACAACAGTCATAACTTCACATTACCAAAATCTAGTTATTTTTCCCTTTAGCTTCTCACATCTTCATCTATGGAAATACAAATAAAATATTAAGCAATGAATTTGTCATTAGGCTCAAAAGCACTTGCAAGATGTTTATGCCCATTATCAAGAGACAATACTGGCTATATCACATGATGCTAAGGAAATAAGGAAGATATATTCTGAAAACAGTTTATGCATCAAAATGACTGCAACTTTAATGACAATCAGTAAGCAGTATTCATTCCTCCCCAAATTACAGAGAAGCTGTGTAATTCAGATGCATGATATTTATCATGCAAGATTCATAAGCAGCATGGAGAATGCTTCATTTGCAATTACTATTTCTTCACTTACCAAACAGCCTGAAGGCTTTATGTGTGGGCTGGTTTATGTGAAAGGAAGCAAAATAAATTTTCATTTTTTTAAAACAGTTTTCCCATATTCCCCAACTCACCAGCAACACAGGGGCTTGAGCAGGCTTCTTCCTGTAGTAATCCAAGTTGGCCAACTTCAGGTTGAGCAGTAAAGTGTAATGTGATACCACGTAGAGACTGTCTGCATTCATCAGAGTCTGGAAGCTGAAATTTAGGTTTCCCTCAAATCCTGGTGAGTGCATCATACCTATCAAAAACACCATGTGAGCCCTCATATTTCACACAGATTTTTCCTGGAAAAAAATATCAGAAACTATCCCTAGCATTTTGGCAGCAACAGATTGTTAGAACAGTTAACGAATCATCAGTAGAAATTACTCAACTAAACATACTAGAAGAGGGAATAGAAAAATAAGTAGTTCCTCTAGAATGCAGTGCTGCAAGACAACCTGAACACTCCAGTCACAGTCCAGCAAAGCAACATGCTAAATTTGAAGTACACAAGGAGTACCAGCATTCATTGGTGGGATGACTGCCAGGTACAAAGCAAAGGGCAGGATACACTTTCAAGGCTAACTGGAAAGGTGAAGTGGGAAGGGGCAGACCCAAAGCCTGTGTACTTAACTGAGAATACACTGCACCAAATTGTGCTAATAAGGTTAACAGCCCTTTTAACCCTCAGTAAATCTGTTCTAGCTAGGTTGTTGGATGGGGACTGGAGTGTTCAGCACCTTGTCATCAATCAGGCTGCAGTCATCTTCTCTCCATGGTCTAGAGGTACGTGGATAAGTATCTAGGGCCTAGCTGGCTGTTGCAACTCCAAGCCCTGTTTAATTCATACAAGACCTACTTTGTAAACAGCTAAGCACTTGCAGACCAAGAAGCCACCTTGTAAGCACTCAGTAGTCCTGAAAACACTATTTGTATGAAACAACATCCTAAAACCACACTCAGTGGCACAATCCCTTCTTCCCATGGATGGTACATACATTTTCCTCTGAGTTAGCTGACCTACTGGTAGAAAAACATAAATCAAGTATGAGCAACACCTAATTGAATCTCCATGATCTATAGTTTGAGACATGAAAAAGCCAGAAATATTAGATCCCCCAACATGACTCACAGTATTTCATGGTTTTCACATCAACTGTGAAATCCATTCATATTATGTCAATCAGTGAAGATCAAGGTGTAAGCTTTATCCTAGAGGAACGTTTGAAACGAAACAAAAAAACCAGCTTCCAAGGTCGGTTACATGTTGAAGCAAAGCTGTGTCATTTGTTAACTGCTGCAGTGGTTTACTGTGAATATATTCCTCCCACCATAAAGCTCATACCTCTTCTTAGACAAAATACAACAAATCATTAACATTAAAAAAAAATAAAAATCCACACACAGAAAACAAGCAAATGTTTTTCTTGCCTCGTGAGGGTTTGAAAGCTCTGTGCTGCTGCCTTCTCGGACTTTCCACTGTCGTCACTTTGGGGGCGTGGATAAGGTGAGTAACTGTTTGAGGGTGGATTTAGAAAGAGAGTAACTGTTCCAGGGCGGGTCTAAAAGATGAATAGCTGTTCAAGGGAGCAACCTTTGTGGAAGAGAGGTGATAGGGCTGGCCACAAACCATGCCCACACTGGCTGGCATGTGCTTGGGGTAGATTTCTCATGGTGAACAATAACAGAATCTTTAACTAGTACCAAAACCGCAACCACATGCTTGAAAGTAGCCTGTGAGCTGCTCTAGCGATTCCTTCATTGCTGCAGGCAAAGATGCATCTTAACAATTTGTTGTATGGAGGACCATGATATTGATGTAGCTATCTTATCTCTCATTGATTTGATGTCTTATCTCTCTTAAATATGTACCTCAAGGACTAGAATCTGCTAGAGTAATAAAAACCTCAAGGCAGAGAGGTATATAAAAAAACTCTAACCAAACAGCAAACAAAAAAAGTCCACTTTACTTTGCATTAAAATATTTTAAAAGTTGTGTAACAATACAAAACTACAATTAAAAAGAAAGGTGTAGAATTGCACAGAAAAGTGGATGCTACATAGCGGGTATGTATTTGAGCACCAAAAAGTGCCTGGGAAAAATATAATCCCTAAGTTCCGCTAAAATATGGGGAAATAAACTGCATTTAAGAGTCTGAGATCTCAAAAGCAGATTAGTTGATGCTTACCAACATAAACCCCTTGCCTCTAAAAACTGTAGAATCAAAACTGAAAACAGGTGCTAACTTACTCCTTAGTTAACCAACTTACTTGCAAATCTTAATTTCACTATAACTCTGCTTATCTTTTCCATGCTTATACTCCCATGGCAGTGCCTCAAATTCCCACCTCCTTTTATTGCTTTTCAATCCTATGAAAATATACTAATACTGCAATGCTATCTAAGGACCGAGCTTCTAGGAAAGACTACTAAATTGTATTTTTCTCCCAAAGTGTAAGAAAAATTGAGAAATGAAACAAAACAGTTAAATAAGGTCTCCCAGAAACACAAAAATACTGCTTCTGTACTGGCTGCTCTCAAGAACTGCACCTGTTTCTTTTCTCAACTTGAATCTTAACCAATACTCAAATTTTCTAAAGTATTCTTCAAGAATTATACATGAATACATGTTGTATATACAATGAATAGGATCAGGCCCTCTAACTTCATAACTTCATTTTTGCCTTGAATTGCTGATGCTAATGAAGAAGTTCTGAAATAAGGATCACAACATTGCTTATAGAGGCAGATCAAACAGGTGTCTCAAAAGCTCTCCAGTGGGTGTTCCTGCCCCCTGACATTTGTTTCAACTTTAGTAAGTTTCTCTCTCCAACAGGTCTTCAGACCCATAGTTCTCTCACATACAAAGGAATGCAAGTTCTTGCCTCAGGAGGACTGATGGACATTTGCTTAAGATCTGAGGTACAAATTAAGGGAGTGTTTCAGCTGGATTTATTCTCATTCCAGGTATCCAACTGAAACATGAACCACACAGATCTTATGAGAGCATAAAAGTAAAACTCTGCAACAGCCACATTTCCATGAAAACATCAGGATACTTCTTCCAGGATGCCTTCATACAGTAATTTACTGCTCTGTTTTTCCACTATTCCTTACTGAGTGGGATCTTCTAAGAGTACTTCACCAAATCCATGGGGAAACATGGTGTACATTTTTAAAGTACAGATTTAGCCATGTGAGTGGCTTTTTCAGGAAAGTGGAAAGTCTTTCTCAACTAACAGTTTAAGGCCAAGACTAGGTATCTTTTTAAGAGATATGTGCAAACCACAAATTATGGATTTAATGCAGAAATTGATTTATATTCTTCCATCTTTCTCACTGTATTAGTCATACTGAATGCCGGCAAAAACCCCCTGTGTTTAGCCTTAAAATCTAGAGGATTCCTAGGTCCACATCTTCCAATGCTTTAAAACACTCTAAAAAGACTGGACAGACAAAAGAGAAAAGAAACAGCACACTCATTCATGCAGGAGGGAACAGGTGCACAAAAGTTAGAGCTTGAGGCAGTGGTCTCTCAGCATTATCTCATGATCACTCTTTTTCAGGTAAAAGAAAACCCCATGAGTGAGGGTGCTCTTGAGTGCCTCAGTTAGGAAAGTAACTAACAATAATGTCTCCTTTAAGATATTCCCTTTCTATGATATAAAATGGCCAATATTTCTTAAGAATACCATCTGCCATCTTCCTGAGTTAGGGCTTAATTGAGAAGCACTTAAACAGGGTATCAGGAGTATCAGCTTATTCACCCAGCTTCATATCTAAATTATGCTGTATGACGATGGGAGACAGCCCTTCTGACTCTGTATGACTTTGATATGTGAGTGCACAAATGAATGAGGCAATGATTAGGATAGGAGCAATAGGAAAGGCAATTGCAGTAAAGTAAGTTAAAGAAGCAGAGAAATATATTTTAGCAAACATTTCCACTTTGGCCACTGTCTGGAGAGCAAAATGCTTCTAAAAATATATATTTACACACATTTTAAAAGTACTATCAACAGAACAAACTAGCTTTTACATGACTTTTTTTCTGTTTGCTTGATAAGTCAGAATCCCAAAGGTTCTAACCTGAAAGAACATAAGGTATTTAATCTCTTAAAAGGCAAGATCTTAACTTTTCACTTTGTCTAGGCTTTGAATTTTGCATTTCATGTCATATTAGAGAGCAACATTACGAAAAACAAAAGAGTGAAGAAGAGTGTCTCTCCTGTTTCCCTACGCTTTCAAGAGCTTACTGCTGTAGAATTGTAATCACCTTCTTTGTGAGGCTGGCTTTACTAACAGCAATGCAGTGATGTACTGAGCTACCTAAATCTCATTCAAAACAGGTGATGGTATTCCCCACATGCCTTTCATGCGAAAGGGCAACCCCAGCCTCTTTAGTGACAGCATGTGCAAATCTTCTCAACAGATCTCCACAAACCTGTGAAGAGGTACCTTTAGAAATTCCATTTCTTTATTGACTGAGGATGTAATCCAAAGCCTGTTAAGTCAATGGATTGACCTTCCTTTGAATCAGTGCCTGCATATTCAATTTGCTTTGCCCTAAGTGAAGTGTGTTGCTGTGAAGGAATGTACCCTGTAAAGCCCAAACCTCCTTATTCTGGATATGTTCTCCGAAGATGAAATCCTACAGGAGACTCTGTGTACAGTGCTGTCAGAATGTGCATGCTGGTTAGACAGTAAGTATTTGCTTGCAAACCTGAGCAGAATGTTGAAGAGAAGCTCTGCAGTGCTCCGTCCACTTCTTCTATGCTGGGAAGAGCTATAAGCCGCGGAAGAAGAGCTTCCAGTGACTGGATAAACAGCCGTGCACTGTGTTGGTCTGCTTCTTGGCTTTTCAGCAATTTCAGAGAGAGAGCAGCAGTACGTAAGGACCTGTGACCTGAACAATCCCGTGGTGTCTGCTCCTCATCAGCCAGGGAGCAATTGTCAGAGCCTATGTCTGAGACATCAGACCTGCCTGAATCCTTTTCTGCTGCCATGGAATACTGATCGCATGAATCAAACTCAGTCCTAGAAAGGTCCTGCTCATCCACACTGAAATTACTTTCACTGTATCTGGATCCATAGGACCGGGTCTTGCAATCAACTGATAAGAAATTAGTTATGTCTGGATAGACTATGGTGTGGCTTCTTTGAACAACATCTGGCTGATCAATGATTTCTGACTCTGGTTCTCTGTAATGAATCTCTTTGCTTTCGTGTCCAGCTGGAGATGACAATGAATTCTTTTGACTTTCTGGATTATCCTCTGGAGTCGTCTGTCCCATATCCCCTTCCAAAGTAGTCTGACCAGTGTCTGTGGTAACGCTAATGCTAATATCAGGACTCTTCTCATTTCCTGATTCCCAGGTGGGATTTTCTGAGGACAGAATGCGCCTCTGCCACCTGAAGTCAGCATCATTGATCTCCATGGAGTCCCTGCTCGTCTCAGTCCCATCCTTCAATTCTTCTAAGCGCTGGAGCAGCAACTGGATCTGCTCTTCACTAAGACCCCTCCCTTGGCTCAGCTCATCTAATGCTCCAAGCAGGGCAAAGACACAGGACACTGAAGCATAACATGCTTCAATACCACCTTTGATGCACGCTTCCGTCATCCCATCCATGATACTGCAATCAATACAGAGTTTATTTAAGTGACACAACATGTATAATGAGCATGTCCCTGTCATTCAACACCATCCCTACATAACCAGAAAAAAACCCAAAGTGAACTTATCCTGTACGACTATTCCCAAGAAAGACAACCAGTATTAGAACTAATGATTAAGTCTCCCTTGCAAACAGGACCATTCTGTAAAGAGAGTGCTAACCAGGGAAAGAGTTACCATGCATTTATACCAGCATGCACAGCATGTTCTCCCTTACAAGCACTCAAACTGGAAAAAAAAAAATCTCAGCACCCAAATGAACTAAATTTAAAGCCATCTGTGTCCTGAAAATGATTTTTTTCTATAAGATATGATCTTTTTGAGAGCTGACTACTCTTCTTGCTCAATCTGATAATGTTTAAATTTTCTATGACCTCCTTTCACTTCATCTTGGAAATGTACCTCTAAATAAACACACAGTTATTTCACTGTAAGTTTAGGGGCCCATACCCAAAAATTTCCAGCTGTAAAACAACATATTTGGGTATTTTGATAAACTCCACAAGGCAGTTATCTATGCCTTTACAAACAGGCCCAGAGTGATGACAAACCAGTAAGAACTTTCACCCTTTTCCATTTTCACAGCTTATTTAAGCAGGGAGATATCCTGGCTCATATTGGGTATGCTCCTGAACATACAACTGCATAAGTCTCCTGTGTGCACAGGTTTAAGAGAGAAGAGGTTAAAGGAGAAAGCGTACAGCTTGAGAAGATCCAGATGGGACTTCCTCTTAGAAATAGACCTCTTCTTGGATTCTGACTCAGAAGAGCAGGGCCCTGCCAAATCACAAAGCTGACGAGGATTGCCAAGGATCTGAAAGGAAAGGAAATAGAAGTAAGTAGAGTATTATCTAAGCATTATTTAAACACAATAAATTAGTCATAATTCTATCAAGCCTTGAAAGCCAAGGCAGCACTATGTAACTTCTCACAACAAAGGAAAACAGCACACTGACATTCTGTTTATTAAAGCTACCTTTCCTGCTTTTAAAGGCAGAAAAGCAGATAGAGAAGAGTGGAATATTCAGCAAGAATCATATATAGAATGCTCTCCAGTGCTTGAATATATTTCAACTTATACTGCACACGAAAGAGTTTTTATGCCTAAATTATTTTGCACTATAGTTTATATCAAAGAGAGCCTTTCTCTTCAGTCACTTAGTTAGAAAATTATAGAGTCACACAAAGATATGCAAACTTCAGACGACCTCCTGGGAGGCATCTTGTTAATGCCCACCAGGAAATACAAGAAGACTTTACAAACAAGCATGTATTAATAAGCCCAAACAGGCAACAGATAAATCCTGCAGCAAAGTTTGGGGTAAGTTTTTCCTAAAACTTCAATTATCATCTTGCTATTATTTAAAATTAGATAAAGACAAATGACAGGATGACTGCTAGTGCAGACAACCAAGTAGGTGCCTGTGTGGTGTTAACAGAGATCAAAACCAGAGCAGCCTAGGTATGAACAAGCTAGAAGAAAAATTCCCTAGGACATACCACAGTTTCTACAAATTATGAAAGTTGCCTTGTATTCCACAACATGAGGAAAAAGCTCCCATGTGGAATGGAAGAGTCCATGACTTTAGCTGGTGCTCAAAGAAGTCTCACAGTGCTCCAGTTCTATTCCAGAGGCACTGAGCAAGAGTCCAGAACGGACTGCTCTTGAAATGGCCTCTTAAGCTACAGGCAGCTTCCTTGTGGCTATTCAAAAAACCCTTAAAGAAACCATAGTTCAAAAACTTGGCACGTAATCAAAGCATATATTCATCTTAATGCCTGGAAACTACACTGTGAGGATGAATGTTTCCTTCTAGCAGGAGTAGAGAGTGGGGAAAGATGCCAAGGAAGTGAACTGCAACATTATACTCTTATCTCACCCAAAAGAGCAGTCATGACTCAGAGATAGGATCTGCTCCACGCAGTACCACAGCATGAACACTGATGGAGTTGCCATAGTAGCTTGCGTTATGGAGACAAATATAGCTATTACAACTTCATAAAACTAAAGATATTTGTTGGAGTGGTGTTGATGTAACAGCTGTACTCAGAAAGGACAATTTCAGCATCCCTAGGTGGGAAGTTGAAATGGATTGGTATGTACATATCAGCAACATTTACTGTTAAACAAACATTTTGCTTTGCGTGCCTGGATTTGTACACATGATTATTCTACCTCTTTCATAATTTTGATGGCTTCCACTCGATGTTGAGGTGGTGGGTAAAGCAATATCCGGTGATACAGAGACTGTAGCACAGGCTTCATGGATTCCACTGACCCCACGAGTCGAACCAGTTCTGCTGCAATATAATATATGGTCCGTGCAACAGGCCCACTAAGGGCAGGTGCTGTGGAGGAACAGCCTGAACCTCGGCCATGATCAGAGATCCCTGAGGAAGGTGAATCAGCCTCAAGACATATGCTGCTATGGGCAGAGGTGATAGTTTTGTCATGGATTGGATTTCCCAGGATTACTACTAGAGCTGGACACAGTTGCTTCCTGAGAAAGAGAAAAGTAGCAGATGGTAAATGGAAAAAAATAATCTCACAAGAACAGATTGAAAATACACCATGGTTAAATGAGATACACACTCGTGTTTTAATGATCAGTCAACAGCAGTGTTTAGACAGAATAACAAACTATGCCAGGTTTTTTTCATCTCCCAAGCATATGAAAATACCTTTGGGTGCTTTAGAAACATGACTGCAAGGTAGAAATTCTAGGTTTCTTTTGCTAAGTGTCTCCTCTTCAGTCCAACTCATGAGCATTAAAAAAACCTGACCAAACAAGTACTAATAGAAGTTAACTGGAAGACCTAAAGTTTCATCGCTGAACTGCACATGCACGTGTTTTACTAAGGACCCTTAGCTGTGAGCCTCTGTTTTGCTGGTTTCTGAAAACATAATTAAAGCCCTTTACGATAACTCAAAGCATGAACTATAACTACTCATATGCCACTGTACACTAAATAACAATCAACTGTCTTTGTGCATGAGCACTCACATTAAATGATTCAACACCAGCAGATCATTCTTCTTTGGCAGAGCCAAAGCCAACTCAGCACTTTGCTCCATTAGCTGTTATTTCAGCTTTGCACTCACACACTTGACATTTTACTTCAGTCTGCAGGACCTTAATTTATGAAGCCAATTGCTGCATGAAAATCAGTCCCAAACCTGGTATTCACCCATGTCTCAGAGGTTCAAGTTAGTGCTTATAAGGATCAAGCAACCAAAGACAAGTAACGATTTGTAAAATACATCCTCATAGGTAAGTATATTTTATTTTCTCAAGATTTTTATGCAGTCCAGAATTTTCATTGTTTCTCCTAACATGATTGCTGGAACACCTCAGTTTCCTGAAGTCACAGAAAGAAAACCAGCTTTTAACTGGAATCAGATAATGACTTTGAGTCTGCGTATTCCATTTCTTTCTCTAAACAGGTACATTTCAAAACATATCAGTTCACATTCACTGCTTAAAGAAATGTGCCTGTCTCAAAGCAGGTGTAAGAAGAGGTTGTAACAGCAGTATATTCCCCAAGCATCTTAGTCGTATCAAAATGTTTCTGTATCAAACTATGGAAAACACTGACAGAAGAACACAGAGCTAATATCTTCTCTCTCTGCTCCCTCCTTTATCTTGTGTTGAGAAGTGGCTATAAAGTGCCAGTCAGAGAGAAAACTCTGCACATTTAGGCAAAAGCTCCTTAAATAATAAAAGACAGCTACCAATTTGGACCACAACTTCACCAGACAGGTAACGATTTTCTGTTCTGGCTAAATACATTAGACTTCATAACAGTGATAATTCACTACCAGGATTTAATGTGCTAGCTGAGCAGGAGGTCCTACCCAATCTTATATGAAGCACAGAAAGAACTGATAGCAGGTTAACATCAAGCTCTGCTCACATCTTACTACATGTTTGTTTGCATACCTAGGGGAGAAGTCCTTTTATATTTAGGAACTGAGTATTTGCATTAGTCTTCCGATGCACTCACCATATTAGATCAGTGAATCCTTTGTGCTGGTGCATGCTGGGAGAGGAGCTGTTTAACATGGAGAGGATGCACTCCAAGTAAAGAAGCTGAAGCTGACGATTGTCACTGGCAAAAAAAAAAAAAGCCATTCACGTCATATTGAAACAAAGACTGTAATTTTCTAAAATAACTGTGTTAGTTCACTTGAAAATTATATCATACTTTAATGATTTCTTTTGCCACTTTCTATCCATTTACAAGGGTGTGATCACCTTCATAATCCCATTTATTTTGTACTGATCACAGGACCATCTGCTATTTTAGAAAAAAAATAACTCAGTGAAAAACAGAGGAAGAATAAAATAGAAATAATTATTCAAATTCAATCTAAACTTGTGAAGAAAGGGAGACTTAAACAGAGGAAAAAGATACAACAGAAGATTTCAAACTACTGGATAGTTTCTCCAAGCAATCTGGAGCACGTTTAGGCTGTTCTCTTCTAGTTATTTTTCCCTCTTTTCCTGGTGACAGTCACAATTGCCAAAACTCAATATCTACAGGCAGCAAAGTCGCATGATAACATGACTACCTTTCAGGGCCTTGCCAGTTGCTCTCTCAGAACCACAAACATAAAGAAAGCTTCACAAGAAAGAATACTAAAGAACCTACGGACACCTGGAACTGAAACACTTCCTAAAATGTGTCTTAATGCAGACCATCATCATCTTGCAGTCAACACTTGCATGGTCGTGCACAGGGAATCCCTGCACTCTTGATTTTATTTTCCCAAATGCTGATACTGATTAAATAATGCTAAGTAAGGCACTCTTCCATTTCAAATCTTGCTATAATTAGAAATACTTGTGGAGAGAAGTCTATAGAAGAATTGCATACAGATGTCTGTGCTGGTTTTGGCTCTGTTAGTTCCTGAAAATTGTAGAGCATGTAACACTATTACTTCCCATAATAAACACAATTTAAAGTTATACTCATGCATTTCCAATTAAGTAGAGTGTACAATATTCCTAAATTTAAGGAATTCTTTGAAATGCAAATTACTTCAATTGGATAAATGCTGCCTTTCTAAGAAAGACATATTAATTCATTCTGAATATAGTTTCTGTTAGGTCTTTCCACGGCTCTTGTAATTGTTTTCTCTCTATGATGGTTGCTTCCACCAGAAAAGAAAACTTCTCCTCTGTTATATATTTTGCTGCTGTATTGAAGTTACTTACACATTAGACTTACTGGAAGTTCTTTAAAGCTGAACAGTGCATAAAGAATGCAATTTAGCTCCTCATTTCAAGTGAGGATTAAATTAATGCATCATGAACAACATTTCCTCTAACAAACGCTTCACTTAAGCACCAGCTTTGCTCCGTAATTCCAGAACTACAACAGTACAATCACAGTTATCAATGAAACTCTCAAACTCCAGGTAATAAATTGAAATTATAAACTGAAACAACTCACTTTATGACAGCCTGGAGCTTCTCACAGAGCACAGTGAGGACAGATACAACATCATCACAAAGAGACTCCACTGAAGTACCTCCAAAATGAAGAAAGATCAGAGGCATTACATATGAACAGGATTACAACCTCAATTCACTGCATGGACGTTCAGAGCTCATCATAGCTTCTAAACAAGGAGCAAGGCTACCAAAATTCGTAGAGGAGATGCAATCAGAAAAGTCCTAGATTAGAAAGTGATCTCTACAAAATGAAAAAGCAGTAGTAATAAACCTGGAGAGGGCATTGATTGCTTATGTGCATTTACAGAAGATTAGATGAAATCCAATTCAGACAATAAAATAAGTATACAATTAAATAATATAAAAGGACTGGCTCCAGTATTTCTACATGGCAGCCAATTTCTGTATCTCTCCCTGCAGTTTGTCTCTCCTACACAGCTTCTGTTGCCTGATCAGGTTCTGATCCTAAAAGAGGATGCTTGTGCTCTTCAAAGATTTTAGCCTCCATTCACACAAGTTCTGCAGAAATCCTGTGAGAAGATCAAAAGCAGGGATTATTTTTACCTATCAGAGATGATGTTGAAAGTTTAGCCAGAATGGGAGTAGAAAAACATTCTCTTGTAAAATAATCATTTGGCAAGTGTAAACACACCTTCAATAGTGATGTGCTTTCAAAAGGGGCCATTATATAAACAATGTCTTTGGTCTGAAATACAGTAACATGATCATTTTCGGATTCCACATCCTACTCCATGAATCTATTTCAACTTAGGAAGTAAAGCCACTTACTAAAACTTTCTCCAGACAACTAAAACTCCTTAATTACAGAAACTAGCGTCTTGGAACAATATTTGTTTTACTGTGTTGAGTGCAATGTTGTTACCATGGTCCAAATGAAGACACAACTGAAAATACCAGGAGTTAGCAGGACTGTTTCAGTTCTTACCACAGGTCACATAAAGAACATCAAGCTATGGAGAAGGTACGAAAACCTGAAGGTGCGATTACCATGCCATCAAACAGTACTGTGTCGATAAAAGGAAAGTTAAGAATAAAAAAGCTGGAGTGGAAGGAGTCATTAAACAAGTTATTACAAATACCTTGACTCTTGAATTTCTGCAAGGTGTCATGGTTTTCAGTTGTCTGTTGAACAAAGACAGAGGTGGTGTAATTGGTGCACGGGGCAGGAAAACACTATAGAAGCAATACTTCAACAGTAGAGCTTTCTTAACAAATTCATGTCCTTTATCTGTTTTGGGTTTTTTGTTTGTTAGGGTTTTTAAGTAAAGGTTCTGCAAAATGTCTTAAAAAATTCCTTAAGATCTGTTTTAACAGTTATTTAATGAACTCACATCTCATTGAGCTGAACCAGTATTTTAAGTCCTTAAGGGATTTGCTACACCTAAAACAACTCATAAGAACTAGGCATGTATGTCACATTGAAAATAACTGAGAGAAAAGCATAGTTTTGACTTAACAAAGTACTTAAAAACCAAAATCAATTGAGTATTAGAGATTCTAGAATATTGACATTCTTAATGTTACAGTACCAAAAGAATTAATGGCAGTCAGGAAATGGAAATGACCTCTTACATAATTTGCTTCAGCTGTGGTATAGGATTCTTCTTCTTAGTGCACAAAGGGGTCAAGCCGAATTCTCTCTCAAGCATCAATAACAAACTGCCAGGAACTAAATGCAGCTCTCATATGCTTTTATCTACTCCTCGGCTAAGAAAAGAACTAACCAAACTGAACTTGCAGACCCAAACTGAAATTTCAAAACTACTGGTTGTGTTTGTTTGTTTGGGGCGTTTTGGTAAATATTTTGGCTAGTAAAATGAACCTACTTAGCATAAACAGAGGACAAGTTTACTTAAACTGATTAATTCTGTTTGCAGTTGCTCAGTAGGATAAAAGCCATCTAGTCTAGTAATCCAAAATAAAAGGGTTCATCTTAACCCAAAACAGATGTAAGGAAAATAATCCGTACTACAGTCCTTAAAATTTCCTAATAAATAGAAACTGACTTTCACAAATAGTACTTTTTGACAACATACAAAGTAGCACAAATGAATGTAAGAAGTCAATGTAATTCCACATGGATTGAGAACATTTACAGTTTCACTGAAATGTGCTGGGTTTTCATTCAAAGAGCTCTTATGGATTTTAATAATACAATAAATAGAATTTTTTTTTTTTTGCTAACAACAAAGCAAAGAATTCCGTGAGCTTAAAATTATCTTGTAAAAAAAAAAAGCAGAAGAAAAACTTCAATTACACTTTCCTTAGTTGAGAATTTGTTTGCTTTATGCAAATATTTGTCATGCAAAAACTTTTGGCAGAAGGATTTCAATGAACCTTAGGAGAACTAGCAAACAAAACAAAAGAATGGAAAAGGAAAAGGCCAAGTCAGTCTGACATCAGAACAAAGCCTCTTTTATTTAATGGAAGGGGAATAATAATGATAATAATAAATAAAAAATCAGCCAACCAGAGCTGACAATGTAAGAGCTGAGTTTCTGACAGTCTGCTCTGAGGCAGGCACAGTCAGAGCCCAAAAAAGCTTTTAAACAGGAGTAATTGCGGAAGTGTCAAATAAAAGCCACAAGGCACAACAAACCAGTACAACACTGCATTCAGAGAAATAAAAAGGTATGCAGCCATGGACATGGAACTATTTGTTGATGCCAGAAGGCTCACCATGTTTTCTTGCTTTTGTCGTAACTGTAAAGTCAAGTCACTCAACATTTGGCTGAGGGTTGCCCGCACAGCGGTGTTAATGCTCCGCTGGTGACAGCTAGATACATATGTCTCAATGCAAACCTGATGAGGAAACAAGATAGTAGTACAAAGATATGAACTGTAACTTACCAGTAACACATTTTAGGAGGATACCAAGGTCTCTCGCATGCAGTTAGTCAGCCTTCCTTACTATTTCCTATTGCTTTATTAGCCCATTTAGAGGTTTTCAGCAGTATGGAAAGCCAAGTAAGTAGCATCTAGAAGCAGCATGCAATTCATCAGTCTCACAGCTGCAAGACTGGTAGGGCAAAACTGGCAAAGTCTCCTTCTGTCAAACCCAGGTGATTTTGGCACTTGCCTTGCTCTGTAGACAATTCACTAAATGTGGATTTAATTCTTCATTTCTTGATACTTATTTGTAACTACCCCTCTGCAAGTCTATGTCTGTAATGTAAATACCCTCCCATTTTTCAATTTTTCTTGAATACAAACTGTATCTTGAGTGATTCAAGACATCACACATGGAAGCTAATTACAGCTCTTGCCTTATTTTCCCTTTCTCAACAGACAGAGTGCATTCCAGAGCTTTTCAAGCATATGTATATTGCTCGTTATCTCATGCAAGAAGCACTATGCAAATGACAAACTGAGACTGATTATCTTCTTTGACAACACAGTAGAATAGGTTAGTTGTACGCATTTGCAGGATATAAGGGACCAAACTGACAGTGTGTCTCATTCTTGTTGCCCTTTTTCAAGATTCTAAAATCCCCCCAAATATGTAAAGGATTTTATTTAGATTAAGTTCAATCAGTCAGTGATGAAGATGGTCTTCTAAGTTAAAAGAAGGCCTGGATCAATTCTGTCCATCATTCAGCTATCATCTGAACTCCAGTGGCCAGAAAGACCCCTAAAAGCCTGTTAACCACATACAGCCCTTTGCAGAGGCCAGCCATTCCAGTGCTGCTGAAATCATTCTTTTGAGCTGTAAGTCTTCTAGAGTACCTGAATTAATTGATGAAATAGCACTCTTAGAGGTAGGCTGACTTTCTGGTAAGAGCATGGTTGATATCTCCCTCCCCATGTGAGCGTAAGCAACAATACTGTTCACTTGAGCCCCAATCTTACAGAAGGCCTGTGTTCTAAATGGCTGGGCAAGGTACCTTTTGAAAAGCCATTGATGAAGTATCACTAAAAATGCGAGAGCTCAGGGCTCCAAAGAGGTGTGCAATGGACATTTTGATCATTTCATGCACTCGGGAACTTCCAGCTCTATGGCATGCAAAACACAACTAAGAGCAAAACACAGAAGGGTTAGCTAATGAAACATAACAGTCAAAAAGTCCAAAAGGTACATGGGAGTAACACACACACAAAACAGCATAAACACAAGAAACAGCATAAACTAAATTTTTTTTCAGGTGTCTAGGCAAGCATGGGAAAGTCCACAGGGGAAGATTTAGATTAACAGTATTAAAAATAGACTATTTTCAATACTATTAATACCTAGGCCACAAATTATAGTACTCTTCATGTTGGATGCTTCCTTAATTTGAAGCTGATAGTATTCAGAAATATCTGGAATGCCATTATTTTGTACACATGAATTGTGAATGATCAGGTGGTGCAAAATGGCCAGACTATAGTTTTGTTTGTCAGAGACAGTCCTCAGAGAGTTCTACTAGTAACAAAGGAAGCATCTTTCCAATTCTGCAGTGGCTCCACTTTGCTACAGACTGCAGGCTAGGAAAAGGGACTAAGGGACTCACTTGGAAAGAAATATCAAATAGCATGGGCACTGGAAAAAAAGCTCCTCTCTGCCACCTTTCCCTTAGAGCAAGCCAGCAGATTAACCAAATGCTGAACTGGAAATTATTTTGTTTCCTACTGCTTATGCATTGCAGAACTCAGATACAAAGGCATAGTGATTCCAGCTGTTGAAGTCTTTGCCTTGCCTAAGACCTGGGCAGGAGGAACCTGAGAGAAAAACGTGTGTGCTTGGTAGCATTTGCTATTTAGAAAGACCAAGGCGTTCACTGAGGCAGCATTTTCTCAAGGAGTGTGGGGAAAATAACTCTATCTCCAAACACTCCAAATAGAAACATGCACACTCTGTATTACAGCTTGTTCCAACTCACTGAAGAAAATGAGGGGTTTTTTGCTTTGTTGGCACATCTCATCAGCCTGCACTAGAGCTCCTGTACACTGCAACAGAAAAGAACTATCACTGTGCTAATTTGTATCACTGCAATACACTAGCTAAGGTTTTTAAGAGTCAGGATACCCTTTTGGGAATGAAAGTGAAGTGCAACTACCAAGAACAGCAGAATTTAACATTTATCTATGAGAGACACCTGCCATTTTTCAGGATGTTTTGATGAATAAGCCATGTTATTACCCAAGTTTACATACAGAACAGAAAATATGATTTCTGATATGGCTTATAGCACCCAGAACATGACTGATTGACCATTTCCCCCCAACCTTAGGCAGTGCTTTTAAAGATTAAAATCTGAAATACTTTTCCCAGCAAGCCCTTAGTTTAAACTAGACCACTTTACCTACAGCAAAGAGATGCACTGAGCTGAATTCATCAGCTTTTGCCTTGCATGTTGTAAAGTCTCCTGAGAAAAACTGCAGTAGGGGAAACAATCTGTTTTCTTCAGTTTGGGATGCTGACATAAAGTGGGTTTAGTAGAACTTTAAAAACTGTGGCTTTAAACACCAATTCAGCTCATCCTTGCTGCAGCATCTACAGGTGGGGCTCACAAAGACCTCAAAAAATAGCCATACCTTATGGTCTCACCTAGCACAAGAGAAACCAAAGTCTGAGTTGTGCTAATCTGGAACAATTACTACCCTTTTTTTTTTTATCCTACATATGTTATATACATGAACTGTTTGTGTTGTATCCTTGCCTTTTAAGGCCCATTTGTTACAAATGGAAGCTGTTTTCTTTGGTTCCCTATTATCCCTACAACCATACTCTCAGCTTCCAATAAGACGACGCAAGGTCAATTTTATTCTTAAACTTGGAAAATACTGTAACTTCCAGGTAAAGTGAGCTATTTTCACATGGGATTTTTAGTTTTTACAAAAACCCACATGCAAAATACAAAAAACCTGAGAAGGAACAAATCTCCAAATATCAAGAGACACTTGGAGTGTAGGACATGTATGCAACCTTTACATTTTTTCAAGGACATCACCTCCACCCAAACCATCTTAACAATATAATTTTATAAAAAGTTGTGAACACAACAATGTGCACTATGCAGGAGGATTAAGTGTTCCTGTGCATCTTCTCTAACCTGAACAAACAACCCCGTGACTTGCTACACACTGCACTAAAAATATCACCCACCTACAAAGGCTTACTTAATATAGCTGTGGCTGTGTTTTTCTACAACCAAAGATCCAATATAATTCAGACTAAAATCTAACAGAATAAAGGGAGTAGAGTGACTAATGGCACCATATATCTAGAGGGATACCAAATCTTTTGATTGGATGTATTAAGAAAAGATACACACAAGGCTAACAAGGCATAGTGGGGCACTTCTGCTAACATGACACACTATGGCTTATACACATCTCTTGAGGAAACTTCATTAGTTTTAGATTGGCAGCAGGTAAGAAATCAGCACGGTGCTGCTTTATAAAGAAAAAAAAAAGCAAAGTAAAGTAAATATGGGTAGTAAAGGTGCAACGCTGTAATATCCAATTACCAGTCAGTTTCCAGAAGTGCACTCCCATGCAAGCCCATCAAACCTGCCCAAGTTGAAACTATTTCTTCACACCAGGCATAAGGTAATACCAGTCCCTAAGATGGTAGTTATGTTTTGGACTGGTTCAATTCCAGGTTAGGTATGGAAGTCATGCTTTAGGTAGTAGGGAAAAGTTAAGTGACACAAGCCATGGCATGACAGAGGCACTTACCTCAGCAATCTTCAACACTGAACTCCCATTCAGCTCAAATGTGGAGGTATATGTTATACAGAGCAAGACCTTGCAACAAAACAGAGGGAGGAAGGAAAAAAAAATAAGTTTCATTGAATAGCACCTCTCTTTCTCACCCATGTGCTTTTAGACACAGCTCCTTCCAATTTTTAGAGCAGCCATAAGAAGCTTCTTAACACCATGTGTTACCAGGATAGAGGTCCACCTGGGAAGCTGCAGCTGTTTGCCCCAGAGATACCACCCAACAGACTACTTATTGCTGTCTTCTACATATGACCACCAAAGAAAGACAATCCAGTGATCACGATCAAGAATGATGTCCTTTCTATTTCTTGATACGAACTCCACAGATTTCTCTGCAATTCATAGCATTTACTGGTATATGGACAAATGCCAGTGACAAGGACCTCTCATCCTGTCCACAGAGCAAATGCTACAGAATAACAGCAAAGTAAACAGTCAATTATAAAATCTCTCAGTAATTTCATTTGGGTAATACGCACATAAGTTATAAGGGCTGTTATTTTCATCTGCTACTCAGTCCGAACCTGCAAAATTTAAAACTTCAAAGCCAAACAATTTTGTTTGGCATTAAATGGATTCTAAACTACTGGCCAGTCTCACAGTCAGCTGTTGGGCCTCACTTTCTCAACTGTTAATTACCCTGAACTTTTATTGACATTTCTAATAGTTGCAGGAGCTCAATAGCTGGCTAAAACATACTTTCAGTACTTAAGGAAAAAATGTGACTATTTGTACTCTCCAAACACAGCTGTGTAAAACACAGGCGTAGAACACAGTTCATAAACCCAAAGACAGACAACTGTCACCTCCCACCGACAAATCTCTACTTATCATGCTAAGAGCCAAGATGGACAGCCAGGCCCATGACTAATCTTATCCAGTGGTTTGCATGTCCTGATTTTCCCTACTTGTAAAACCTCATTTGCTTCATGTGATTTTCTGCTTTCTTGTCCCATCTTGGCTTTGTGTGTTATCTGATTCTTTCCTGATCAAAACCTGGAAGCCAATACAGTACAACACATGGTAGTACACAAGGAAGTTCAGGCATTCTTTTAAGCTCCTGATCTTCCAAATCTCTTCTTCCTCTCCTTTATTTTTTTTGTTTAATTTCCCTTCTTTATAAAGCTGAACTATGAAGAGTTAGTGAATATATCTATATATCTCTCTCTCTATATATATGCCTAATCCTTTCTATCACAAATGTCAAAAACATGCATGTAACAGGTAAATAATAGAAAGGTCACATATCCTGTTCAGTGAGGAAGTGAGGATCACAATGTTGCTATGAAGCAATAGGGAATTTCAGCAAAAAGACCACTAAGTTTTGACTGCTACTCTTTCTAAAATATAAGATCTGAGAACCTACTAGCTAGAGAAAGGGCATATGATCTGATGCAGTCAAATGCCAGCAGCACAGGTTATTCTTGGCTTCCTCCATTGCAAGTGGCTTCCTCCACTTCCCTCACAAATCATTTGTGAGTTCTGAAACACGGTCTCTGACCAACATACAAAGGTGCTCTCAGCTATGATTTCCATCAGCACTGCTGCAGAGCTCGTTTACAATCTTGGCAATGATCCAGACACTTAACTTGCATGAAAAATGGGATTAAAACCAACCAAACAAAACCAAGCTTAATCACTCAGATCCACTAAAAACACAGTCTCCAGACAGTATATCCCATAGGCTGCTTAACTACTCATGCCACTAACTCAAACAGTCTGTATGGGAAAAAAAAAAAAAGAGAAAAAAAAAATCAAAGAAAAGAAAGATAGGCTTTCTTGGGCAATGACATTTTGGTTTTGCAACCACTGGTAGGGAAAGCAAAAACAAAAACACAAAGCAATTCCTAGAGACTGCAAAGCAATTCCAGTATAAAACAAAATTAAAAATCAGCTTTTACGGATTGGTATGAAGTCTAAAACACATTTCGTTTCTTTTTTTTTTTCTTTTCCCAAAGATGGAACGTATATGACTGTAGAGATCATTTCAAAGTCATACAACCTCTACGATTTTTTAACTGGCTTGCATTATCTTGCAAATGCCCAGATGAAATCACATTTTCTTAAATGGTTTATCCATAATGAAAGTACGTATTTTAATTACTTTTGAAGCATGGACTGTCATAGAACAAGAAATACAATTCTTACTCCCTGAAGTCCCAGGGTACCAACCATAGTATAAAAGCATATGCATGGGTAATCTTCACAATAAGTAGAGACAAAACCAAAAACCCCTGCTTCTGATGCCACAATGAAGGTCAAATGACACAAAATGTACAGGATTTGAACTGCAATGTAATAGAACTGACATTATAATGTCTATCCAACCTGTGCCATGTGCTCTAGCATGACCCTGCTTAAGCAGGGAGGTTGGACCAGATGGCCCACTGTGGTCCCTTCCAACCTGAACCATACTGCGATTCTGTGCAATCCCATATTTTAAGAGAGATTAAGTGTTCAAGGCCAGGTTGGATGGGACTTTGAGCAACCTGGTCTAGTGGAAGGTCTCCCTGCCCATGGCAGGGCTACTGGAAACAACTTTAAGGTCCCTTCCAACCTAAACCCTTCTATGATTCTATGATCTCTTGAAGAGGAAAAAAGAGGGAATGTTTATAGATGGTAAGGCTGCTAAGAATTGCTGGCCAAGTTCTCCAAGTACTTAGCACCTACTTGTAGTACAAAGAGATTCTCACACTGAAGAGCTTATGGTGGAGCACGTCAAATAAACAGTGTGTAAGAAAGCAAGTAGTATCTCCAAGAAAGAGATAAAAGATATAAAACTTTACCATTTACAAACAAAACACCTCTAATCTCTTTGCAGAATTCATAAAAGAAGCCTTTCCTGCTTTACTTTACTTGCAGGCTTATAAACTTTCATGCAATGTGTGACTGGATGATTGTCACATGCTACCCCTTAGAGGAAAAACCCTGACAGAAGACAAGGCATGACAACCTTTTATTGCATTCAGTAGGTTGGCACTTAAATCAGTCATTCAGTATTTCTGCAAAATAGACAGGACAGGAGGAGTCCTCCTATTTGCCAGAATACCTGGAAACCTGTTCATATGGTACTCTGGCCTTGAAAGAAAACAAGGGCAAGAGAAAGAAGTGCATTAACGAAGTCAGCTACACTGTGTCACCATGTATCCCTGCACAAAATGGTAGCTTTTAATTATGGGGAGAAAGGAGAGCGTCTCCTATGAATTAGTAAACCCCAAAATGCTACTCAGCATTATGATGCACCAGGGCTGCAGACATAAGGACTGTGTTTGGTGCAGGAGAACCTCACACATCATCAGTGGTGACAGGCTGAATGCTCCAACAAGACAATGCCCTTTAGTTCACTGGACTAAAACAACTGCTGCTGAACACAATTTATGGTGGTATTAAACCAAGCAAAACTTCTGCTTATGTAGTACAGTTGTAGAAGGGAAATAAATTATTTAAGGCTTAATAGATATTTAATAGCTTTTCACAACACTCTGAAAGGGGCTTTTATCTTTAGAAATATAGCAATTAAAGGCATGGAAAGTTAAAGAAAAAGACTGACTAGCAGCACTAGGATAGCATTTCCCCCTTCACAGGCTATTTAGGTATACTGCATTACTTTATGAATTAGACTATACAAATCTGAGTAAAACAAACCCAAAAAAGGACAAATACCAAACTGTAAAATACCAACCAAAGGCTTAAAGAGTTTCCAAATAAAAATGAAGTTATAATAAAAAATAATAATGCATAATGCACATTATAATAATAAAAATGCATTGGTTATCAAAATTATTCAAAAGGATGTCAACAAATGGATGTAAGTAAACAGAGCTGCCAAGGAAAAAAAAGAACCAGTATATCCTCTGGGTGGAAAATTCTGACATTCTTGACAAGAGAAATTTTTGGGCAGGGGAGAGGGAAGACAACACCCTTGCCCTCAGATACATGGAAGGTTCCACCAAAACTGTATCAGGGAAATGTTCTGTGTGGCAATGTACTTTACAACAGCTAATTTAAATTTACTGTTTCACGTAGGAGAACACCCTTCCTCGATTACCCCTGCTTCAGTTCCTTTCTACTATTCAAATTTTTTCTAACCCTTTGTTCTCTTCGCACCCCATTCCGAAAGCGAGAACTGTATTTACAGATGGGTCAGGTAAATCCAGAAGGGCAGCGGTCTGCTGGAGGGAAGATGGCCTGTGGAAGCACGACGTGCACCTAGCGTTGGGCTCTCCGCAGATAGTCGAGCTCTCCGCAGTCTGCAGAGCCTTTGATTTATTTCCCGAACCGCTAAATATTGTTTCAGATTCAGCCTATGTTGT
>JAWWMP010000116.1:50443333-50537084 GCA_035047865.1 Dendrocincla tyrannina | reverse complement strand
CCTCATTGGCTGTATAATCCCCAGTTTTCTATTGGCTAGTCGGTGGTGCAGTGCAGCGCCACCTTATAAGGCTAGCCGCACCCTGTTTTTCCATGTTTGTATTAATCCCTCCTTTTTCTTCCCATGTTTGTCGCGCTCCGCCCTAACTCCTCCCAGTTTTCAGAACCCTCCATACCCGACCTTATATAAGTCCCATGCGCCCTAATAAAGTGTTCCAGTTCTCTCACCCCAACCTGGCTGTGGACCTCCCCTCATTTCACCCAGCGGAACGCATCAGTTTCAAGTCACTAGATTAACTGGTAAGAAGTTAGCCTGAAGACAATCTAAGAAGTGGGGTTGCACAGACTGTTTGGCCTGCCAGGGCATTTCACCCTATCCCTGACCATATCCTGATCTGATCTAGGAAAGTGATAATAAAAAGCCAGATAAACTGGTTGCAACACCAACCACTATGCCACATGAAGTTTCTGTATCTTTTTCCTCTCTCACAAAAGACACACATGAGGAGCTCCAGTGAAGAGGACCCAAGTAGCTGGCTGGCAGCATCAGAACAGCTTATTAGACACAAGTTCTCTCCTCAGCTGCCCCCTAGGACCAGACAGCATTAACAGCTATAGTAACAGCAGCCTTCATCACAGAAAGCTCATAAGCAGAGAAGAAGGCCTAATCTGGGTGCATCTGTGCACGGCTGTGGCACATCTGTAGTATGTGTACAATTGCATACAAAAGCTACTGTAAGTGACCACTGTTGTGTGGCCAATGCAGCTGGCAGAATTTGACACCATCACCACCAGTAAACATTAATGTCTGGCAGCAGGGAAAAGATTAAAAGACAATATAAAAAATAAAGAGTTCCTATATTTGGGGTTGTGAACATACAAAGTCTTTCCAATTCCGTTCTTAATGGTTGTGATCTCCAGGTTCTTGGTATGTGTCTAAGACTAAAGAAAGTCTAAGGACTTGTACTTCCACTCAGGAGAGGTGTGAAATTACACTTTCCAGGAGCTAGGGACGTGCTACTTTTTGTGCTGATGTTAACAATTTTGATTATACCACTCCAGTTCCAATATGACAGAATGAGCATGTTCTCTATCTGAACACACCTTCATAACTGCATGGCACTGAGACAGCTAAAATTCTTGCATTGGAGTTACTTCAGGCAGGAAACTAAGCCTACTTTTCTATCCTCTTAAGAGACATGACCAGTGCTCTGCTTAGGTTTTTAAAGCTATGCATCTGCACAAACACACAGCGGTTGTTTAGGGATACGAATTCAAGCACAGAAAGGTACTGAGAAAAAGCCATGGATCCTGGAAAGAGGATTTTTGAAGGCACTGCATTCACTACAGACTAGCTTAGACAGCTCCCCATCCAGTATTCATTTGGCCACATTCAGACCACTACCACTGTCATTCTTTTGTATCTCCTAATGAGAAAGTCCAGCTATTTAATCCAAGACTAGTTTCTGCTACACTGACTGGATACCTAAGAATCAAGGGAGTTCTTTAATCACAGTACTAGGCATTTACCACAGCTCTAATTAACTTGGGAAAGGATGAACTTATCTTGAAGCACACAAGGTAGGTCACTCAATCCATTGGAATTAACCTGGTTACTTATAACTAAGAATATGAATAAAATGGCTTTCAAAAATAACCAGGGGAAAAAAAAATTGAGAAGCAAACCCAAGAGAGTCTGGATTTCTGGTTGACCCACATTACAACAATTTAATTTACGAAAAGGCTAAGCACTAAAAACTCTATCTAGCAGGCAGGACAGATCTTAGAAAAGGATCTTATTTGCATGACATTGTGCATGCCTTTCCAGAATCCCTTCTTTAACAGAGCAGATGCTAACACATCTCTGAATTTTGGACTGGACAAAAATCAGTTATTGCTTATAATAGCTCATACCGGGCACTAGTTACAAGAAGTAATGCACATTCAGGTGAAACTGCACTGCACATTTTCAGCATTTTTACTTTTTTTCTTATTCATATAAATTTTAAACCAGTGTGGGATGAAAGCATGCAACTAAAGTTGAGTAATAGTTTTTATTTTTTACTTTATTTAAAGCATAGTCCATCTCTGCTTAGAAGATGACTGGACTGAAATTTATATTGCAAGTGATGTTGAAAAATGTTTGCAGCGATGCAGTGCATAAAATATACTGAGGGAAAAAATGGTTTCTTAGTCCAAAATTCTATAT
The DNA here is from genome assembly GCA_035047865.1 of Dendrocincla tyrannina. NCBI lineage: Eukaryota > Metazoa > Chordata > Aves > Passeriformes > Dendrocolaptidae > Dendrocincla > Dendrocincla tyrannina. Next base: position 50,534,876 of record JAWWMP010000116.1, on the reverse strand, counting down.
TAACTAAAATACACAGATTTACAGCAAGTATCAGCAATTTGGTTGCCCATTCCCATCCTGATGACAGTATCTCTTCTCCACTTCCATTTAGCAGTTACTTTTTTACTGTTGCACCAATGAATTTTTGCTTTTAATGGGCAGGGAAATCACTGTCTTTACTCCTATACAAAACTCGCATACATGCCATGCCTCAAAGAGGCTGCATAGGGAACAATATAGTCTACGTACACCTTTAAATCCAAGTTGTTTCAGTCCAGTTTCCTCTTGCATTTGCTTTTAAAGTTCAAGACAAAGCAGAACAGCCGCAAATTATATTCTACTAAGCATAACCAAGTTGTATGTGGAAAGATACATTTCATAAATACCAACCTTAAAACAATGAGAAGATATATATCTGTGAGAGTTTAGCATAGTGATCAGCTCATTTACTAGTATTCAAGAAAAAGGTGCAGAATCATCCACAGAGGCTGGGATTTTACAGGGGTGTTCTGTCACCATTTTAGATCAAACAGTTTGGAACAACTTTTCAAATACATAATGCAAGTTGTTCTCTGTGATGGAAGGCCAAAGACCAGCTTAACACCAACAAGGTTCCTGAGAAGTTTCTGAAAAAGTTAACCCTAAGTTTTGCTTTATTGCTCAAGCCCAATCCAGCTTAATTAATATTTGCATCAGATCAGGACTACCTCCCTGAACCACTAACAACATGGCTGTGCAGAACAGGTCAACTATAATTGTTAAAAAAACTAATAACAAAAAACCAAAAAAGAAAAAAAAAAGGTCCCCAAACTTTCTACAACTCCTTGCAGCTCTTCAACGGTGACCTTCTCAAGTGACTAATTTGACACCACCACTGGGGCTCTACCAATTAAATCAGTTACTAAAGAAAATAAATTAATAAAAACTAGGATATTACTCTTAGCACTCAAAGAATCACTTTGCATCTTTAACGTTTTGTGGTAGAAATCTTGGAAAGAACAATTGCTAATACCCAACCTAAAGACAGTCTGTCCTTACACAAACTAAGTTCTGCCTCAGAACTCTAATTCAGATTTCAGTTCTTAATATACCTGAAATGAAAATTGAAATTGCAAAAAGAGCTCTCTCCTGTTACTACTAGAGAGTTCCCAAATGCTGTATTAATGGGTCAGAGGCAAAGATAAAACATTGCCTTGACACAGCAGATTTAACAAGGGTTCATTAAACCTCATTCATAGAGTAAAAAGACTTCTGGCTGACTCCTCATTGAAAGCCTACAAAAGGAAAATCATTTAAATTTTGCCTTTCAGCAAGAACTACACCTAATCTGCTAATAAATACAAGTTGGAGTCACCAGGAAAAAACTAACCTTTCCTAAATGAAATAGCTAGTCACCATGGACAACAGGTAAATAGTGGGAACTAGAAGAGTTTGCTCTCTCAAGCCACTTTGGAAGATTATTTTTTGTTTCCAAAACAACCCTCAAGTCTATTCAAAAACCACCCGAGCAGCCGCAACTCAACTGTGTGAAGTATTCTCAGAGATAGTAAGAAACAAAGCTTGCAAGCTCCACTGACAGAAACATTCCTGGAATATCGTAACACCACCAATTAGAATAGTGAAATAAAGAACAAATATTTGAAAACCCACCAAATTAGAAAACTGAGTTTCTTTCACAAAAGGTCATTATTCTCATTCATGCTTGAAAATTTCCATCTTGCAAGGGGTAAATTTCCTGGGAAATCTGGGCAAACAGAATTGACATGCACTGAATTACATGACAAGGCTTTATCTGGGACTGAAGAAAACGAAAGGGTGCAGTAGAAAGGGAAATTTTAAATGACCAATCATGCCTTTTTCTTAAGGGCTACTTGTTCACTTGTTAGTTTCCGTTATATTACAGCACATCTGGTTTATCTGGAGAACTTATTTCTGGATGAGGACTCATCTACCAATTTGCAATTATTCATTAATAATTCAATTAATTATTCAATTAATTTTTTGTTATTATTTTGTTATTCTTGAGAATAATGTTATCACAGCTAGATGGAAAGATGGCATTATTAAGAAGGCTGTCAACATACAAATGAAAGGGACCATAACATTAGTGAGAATAAAGGAAAAAGAAATAAAAGAAGAAAAACAAACAAATGGGGGAAAGAAAACCAAACAGTCCCTGTTGTTTTGGATTCCTTCATACTATCCACTTTCTTCATATTTGGTTTCACCCGCTTTGCTGCAACAGTTAGCTTCAAAGATGAATTACAGTTTTTCCAGGAGCCTTTCCTGAAGGAAATGCATTTTAGGGTCAGGGTTATCAATGAAAAATTACCAAAACATCAAAATGAAAAAGTAAAAATCACAGAATTGTTAAGGCTGGAAGGGATCACGATCCAGAGACTCAGCTGTACATTAGTTTCCTAGTTTCCTTTTCCACTTCTGATCTGACAATATCTGTTAGTGCTTTTGCCAATATGTTTCTGCAAGCAAAGGTCTAATTGCACATAGCACAAGTACTTTCAGCCATTTAAAAAACATCTGAAACCAGAACTTAAAAGTATCAAGCCAGGGAAAAAAAAAAAAATCAGTACCCCCTGAATTCACAGCCAAACCCAAATGTATGATATTAAACTTCAATCTAGAAACTGTTCTCTTTCTTCTGCAGACTTTCTATTTGCTTGTTAGGCTAGTGCTTAAGGTCAACAAAATGTCCCCACTCTTCATCATAAGACACAGCCTTGCATTTCACTCAGTTGTAACATGACACCATGTCACACAATAAAATTCTTCCCATTTCTGGGCCACCACATTGCATGACCATGTTCACCTAAGGAGAGTGCTAAATTACTGCCCCGCTGATTTTTTCTATACGTCTGCAACTGTATAAATAGAGCAGTGAGTCACTTTGGTATCTCACTGATAAAACCCTGAATTTGATTAGTGATCAATATATATCTTCCTTCCCCCAAGAACACTGTAAAGAAAATATACAAGCATAAGTATTTAGATTATTCTGTTTGAAACTGCAGTTAAGCTATTGATGCATTACAAGAAGATATCAGCAAGGTACTGCGTGATTGCATGATTTTCCCTTCCATTGATACAGCCAGTTGAGCATAGTAAAACACAAATTGGCAATATATATATTAGAAGACTTTTTAGACTGATAGCTAAGTATCACGGCAACAGCAAAGGAAAACACTGAAGTGGCCTTGTGTCACATGCACTATTCCCTCTAGTCACACTTTCTGGATTTTCTGGTTTCTCAGTATCTTTTAGTATAAACTGAAGCACCTAAATAACCCCAGTTTAGTCCCCAGTGTGGAAACACTAATAAACCTCTGTCATAAAACAGATCAAAGGTACAGCGATTGACACATGGCACAGAATACACACACCTCATAGCCACTGAGATATGCTAAAGAAATACTTGTCTCAGCAGTTAAATAACATGCACATCTGAATGCAAAATTTATACACCCCAGACAACTTCCTCTGATATGTGGGAAATCAAATCCAGTTAGTACACCTGTGCTCTTATAGGTGCCTATTTATGTCAAAGAGAAACCATAGCCTTTCTCTCTTTCTCACTGAAAAGACTATTGCCTACTTTCGGGCATAGAAGTGCTGTTGACATAAGAATTACACAGTGCTTAGTAACAATAAGGGTGTCCTGCAAGAAAAAAAAAAAAATAAACAAGGATGTCAGAGTATCACTTCTACTTGGAAATTCAAGGGCAGAATGCCCCCACATAACCACCCTATATGAAACACCTAAAAGAAAGGCACAATCCATGAATGGTATTTAGAAGAACTAGAGATACTGACAGTAGTCCCTAACCTGGAGTTTAGTTTAATATTTGTTTATAACAAAAAGTAAAATTCCACTTTAAATCAGTTTATAAAAAGGATAAGAGGTATCTCACCTAGCACAGTGGAGATATTGTGAGAGCAGAAGGGGTTATGTTCTTGACAGCTGCATTTGGGCAATATAAATCTTCCCTCGCTGCCCAGGATGCACTCCAGCACTGTTCCCAGCCCTGGCCCTTAAGTTTGAACACTGTCAGTGTGCTAGTTTTGTGATCCTCCAATCTGTGAATCTGGAGACCATGCCATAACATCCACACTTAAAGAGAATTTGGTACCTAGCCATAAAATCAGTGCCCTTCCATTTTTACAATAGTGGCCCAAAATTTTTGCTTTTTTACAGTGCCAAAGGAAGTCCAACTAGCACTCCTCTCCATTTATTTACAGCAACCCTTACAATTACTCTATTCCATTCTGTCTTAAGCTGGCTCTTTACAATAATATTTGACAGGTTCCAAAAGCGTGTCAAGCAAGGCAACTAACTGCACTTATAACTCTCGCCTTTCACTGCCAGTTACAACTTGCAGTAATCTGAATGTAAAAAGCTTTACAGAATGCTCTCCTCAGCTAATCAAATTCCTTCACACTTCCATCTGTAATACAGGCGGGTGACAACAAACCATTAAAATAAATATCCAAAATGTGTTTTGGATAGTATAAGAACTGTGAACTTCTGCTGTGTGAATTTCTCTTACTGGGAAGAACAGGTGATATTTTGTAAAGGATTTAAAACAAACAAACACATTTAAGTGATTTAGAAGCTTACATACCAGAAACTTACAGTGAAGGACTCCTGCATATCTACTTTCACACTGATTTTACAAGACTAAAATCTTTTGTGCTGTCTTTGATGGCTGCATTCCTTATACCTGTGAGACTGGTGCAGCAAGTCTCAAAGCCAGTATCACAGCTGATCCAGTTTCACACAAACCTGCTCACACTCAGGAGTGTCTACTATCTGTCTGCACTACCTAAAGATATATTTAGTCTCCTCCAGATGGAATAACACAGTCTAATGTACAATCATATGCTGCCTTGAGGACACATTTTAGCAGATCTAGGGATACAAACTCATTGCTGAGACCAGCTGCTACAAAACCCCCCAAAGGCTTTAGCCATTCATCAGGCCCGAGTTAGCTACAACATATTCAAGTGTTGCAATGGCATCTGTAACCTTCAGGTTACAACACAAGGAGATGTCTGCTTGATTTGACTTTCAGACAAGGCTCAGATTCAAGGCCTGAGTTTTAACTATCTTGATTACAATATGTTTTGGGCCCCTGGTCTCTTCAAATATTTAAGACAATAGAATTTTGCTTTGTTCTTAGGATGTAAAGCTGTAGTCTGATTTTACCATACATGCATTTCATTGTGCTTTTAGCCAGCAAATATTTGTACCTCAAGATTTCACTCAGTGAAATTAAAACTATTCTTCCTTTTTTCTTTTGTGCCTAAACAAAACTGAATGCGTTCTCCTAATTTAAAGCAAAAACCTCCCTCAAACCCAAAAGTGTATATAAATACAATGTTTAGGCTTAGGTTTTCTGTGGTTTGAAGTTTTGACTTTTTTGGGGGGGTTGAGTTTGGTTTTTTCTTGTTGGTTTTAGTTTTGGTTTGGGTTGTTTTGTTGGGTTTTTTTGTGGTATTTTGTTTGTTTGTTGTTGGCTTTTTCTCACATACCAAGACAACTTGAGAGATATTTACTCATAACTGAAGGAAAACACAGTGCTCATATTCTTAGTGTGGGGGCAATGCCTCACAGATGTATGTCATGGCTTTCAAACAAATTGTGCATGCAGATGTTAAATCTAACACTCAAGAACGAAAGGAAAGCAACTTGCAAAAAATTACTGCATACCAAGAGAGACCCGTTTGTTCAGTACTGCTAACTGTTAACTCTTCCCCTTTCCCACTGTAGAGACAAGAGAGGCAGGACAGAGGCATGCTGGGATAGGAATGTAGATCTGGGTGTCACCAGTTAAGTCTGTACATGGGCAGAAGCCTGCCTCCATAAAACAGGGAGCAGGCCACTCAAATACTATTCCCTTTTTCCTGTTGCGAGGCTCATCCTTTTGCATGTTCTGACACTGTGGGCATATTCCACCCAGGTAATCACCTTCAGTGGTATAAAGTACAGAGCAGTTTCAGAGTGGATATCATGTTCATTAGAACAAAAAATACAAGAAACAAAATAATTAAACTATGCACACACTTAGAAGTAAAGGATGGTCAAGGAGTAGATCCAAATAAATCAATCAGTACCAGGTATAATGAACATGCAAAAATGACCATTAGGTTTGTTCCAAAATGGTTTCAACTGATGATTAGCTACAGCACAACAAACACTGTAGTACAAAATTTACACCCAAACATCTGAGAACTGTCCACCATCATCTTGTTTCAAATAACACAGGTATTGGAAGTCACTTTTTTATAGCCCTACTGGCATGTCATACAACCAACCCGATGACAGAGGAAGAAAATTTGACATCACCTCCAATCCAAAACAGTATCTTCTGGCAGCTGAGCTTCCTAACACGCACACAGGAGAATGCAAAAGCATCTCCAGAAATGGAAGTTTTCACTAAGTATGCAAAACAATAATTTTCCTTATGTACTAGTTCAGGGACATTTTGGTGCCTAAACAAATCATGGTTTATCATTACCATTTTACAAAGACAAAACAAATAGTTAACAAATTACAAAGTACCTATGTACACACAATACAAAATTACAAGCCTGCACAGCCCACCTCATGACCATTAAAGCTCAATAACAAACACAAACTTCTAAATCTACAAGTCATTTATCTGTGCACTCCTATGGAGTAATCTGATTGTCCCATTTCAGTTTGCTAAAACTGGGACCACCAGCGTACTGACTCTTAATATAAACTAGTCTCCTATTTAATCCAGGGAAGCACAAATGGAGTAGAAATGAAAACAACCAACATCTGCCACCAGGATGACGGGAATCAAATAGCGTCCTCAAATGAAGATTTCCAAGGCAACAACTAATTTATTTGCTAACCCCAGCATTCAGTCATGCAGCCTCTGTTGCAAGCATTGATGTGTGTGAAACACTAACCTTCATCACTTCAACTTGCAGGTCTTCATTGAGCGAAGGAGTCACTTTGACGGCATTTAGCATCTGATTAAGCAACTGTTTCTCGTCTGAGTCTGTTTCCACGGATACAAACCTCTCATCAGTCAGCAGCTTCTGCAGAGAAAAAATGGCAATGTACAGCTTGAGACAAAACTACCTCTGCCCAATTCTTCTGGAAACTACTGCAACTAACCTATCAGTGCTTGGTACTATAGTGGTTGGGGTTTTTAATGCAAAAAAATTTCAAAAGGAACCAATGTAAAATGTAACAAAAACTAGGAGACATGTGCCATGGAGCAGGGGGGAGGCAGTCAACATCTTTTGAATCAGCTACCATTTCAGTATCATCTTTCCCAATCCTACTTCACCAGTGTCGAGAAGAAAGCAGACATCAGTAACTGATAAATCGCTGCAAGTAATGCCCTCAGCAAACATCTCAACATTTTAGAAGTGGGGAGAGAGTGGAACCTTTGCAGGCCCCCAAACCCAAAACCCACAAGAAGTCCCACTCAGGTTAGTAACCTGACATCAAATTAGTGCTATCAGATGCCCTGCCCAGCAGGAGACAAAGTCACCCATTGTCCCAATCACTCCAACAGAGCAAAGCACTGTGAAGGTGGCACTTCGGATCACTGACAAGATGTGTTTTGCGTCATTCAGAAGTTGATTAATAATTGATACAATCAACTACTGGGAAGAGTACTGTGAGCAAGTAACTAGCATAAATATACATTGAAGTGTGTTCATCACAGATTGACTGAATTTCAGACTGAGTGTTTTAGACTGATCAGATTTGCTTTGCCTGGCAAAAGCCAGTATCTGAGAAACTATCTCCCAGCACAGTCAGTGGCACTATTTCCTTGGAGTTCTACTAGAAATGACTCTTCTTTTTAGTCTATAACCACTTTCATGGTGCCTCTTATTCGTGGCAGGCATATTGCAATAGACATACTCAAGTTTTTTTCTCAGCTCCCATTTGCTTAGAAACATCCATGACAAAGTAAAACCACCTTGTCTTAGATCCCAGGAACATAACCCTACTCTGTCCCAGGGCAGACTTTATACTCCTTCTCAGATTCAACTCTGTAACCCATTTCACTGGTTCATTCCTTCTTATTTTCTGTGCTTGTACCGGTTTTGGCTGGAACAGAGTCGATTTTCCTCGTAGGAGCTCACAGATTGCAGTGTTTTGGATATGTGACCAAAACAGCATTGATAACACACCCATGTTTTGCTATTGCTGAGCAGAGCTAACACAGCATCAAGACCTTCTGTTTCGCAGAATGGCTGCCCAGCAAGTCGGCTGGAGGTGCAGAATAGTTTAGCAGGGAACACAGCTGGAACAGCTGACCCCAATGTGACCAAACAAATATCCCACACCATATGACACTGCACTCAGCAACAACAGCTGGGGAAAGAAGGAGGAAGTGGAGAGGACAGGGACATTCAGAGTTATGGCATTTGTCTTCTGAAGTAACTGTGATGTGTAATGGAGTCCTGCTTTCCTGGATATGGCTGAACACCTGCTGGTCCATGGGAAGTGGTGAATGAATGCCATATATTCTTTTGCTCATGCACGCAACTTTGCTTTACATATTAAACTTCAACTTAGCCCACAAGTTCTCTCACTTTTAGCTATTCAATTCTCTCTCCAATACCCCTGAGAAGGAGTGAGGAGGGCAACAACAATGTTCTTTAAAACAACACTGTTTTAAAGAATTTCCCACGTATCAGTGAATCAAATGTTTTAGCACTGTACAGCCTGACGAGATTTAGCTCAAACTGCAATGAAAATAATGGGGAGTTTCTATATAAAGGAGAATGTTTAGTTCAGCATGGGAGATATGGAGCTATTTGGAGAGAGTCCAGGGAAGGACTGCTAAGATGACAAAGGAACTGGAGCATCTCTCTTAAGAGGGAAGGCTAAGAGCTGTGACTGCCTAGTCTCGAGAAGAGAAGGCTCACAAAGAATGTCATCACCATATATAAATATTAGAAGAGGGGTTGCAAAGAAAATAGAACAGGATCTAATTTCAGTGGTGCCCAGTGACAGGACAAGAAGCTATGGGCACAAACTGAAAGGTACAAACTGAGAGACAGAAGCTTTCCTCTGAACATCAGAAACAATTTACTGTAAGGGTGACCAAGTTCAGGTTGCTCAGGGAGGTTGTAGAGTCTCCATCCCTGGAGAAATTCAAAAGCCATCTGGACATGAACTTGGGCAACAGCTCTAGGTGATTATCTGAACAGGGGAGTTGGACCAGATGACTTCCAGAGGTCCCTGCTAACTTCCACCACCCTGTGACCTACTTTGGGTAAATTTAAGTTGCACTTCATCTCATTTTTGGTTTTTATCTTACTTTTCAACATATCTCCTGAGCATCAGTTTTGTGGTTTGCTTTTTCGCTCTTCATAAAACTTCACTTATCATAAAAGCAGATGGACTGTATTGTTGCCAGGCTCACCTTTTTAGGCTTCTAGATAGGAGGTAACACTTATTTAACTGTTACCATACTGCAAATTTGCAACTTTGCAATGCCAGTTCTTACAGAACTCAAGTGTAATGTGTGGCAAGTTAGAAGATTAAAAAGATAAAGTTGACCCTCACTGAGTGCTCTGAAGGAAGTTACACCGAGGTGGACAGTGGGCTACTCATAATGCTTCCACTGTACTTGGCTGATAATCACTCTGCAATATTCTTCTAACATGCATACCCACACCAGTACAAAACCAGACATATCTATGTTCAAGTGCCACCACTCTACAGTTGCTTTCACTTTAAAATCAACCTCCAATCCCCACTTTTCGTACAGATGAAACACACTGCACAGGATGTCAGAGTGGGACCAGAGTACTATGCTGCAAGAAGGTGATACATGTTTTCTGGAAGAGCCAGTAATTACAGAAACCCTTCAAAAAACAGCTTTTTTCCTCAGCCAGAGCCTTCTACAACTACATTGTGCCCCAATATGGGGCAGTCTCTAACCAAATGTCCAACACCTGCATCCATGCTGGATTAAATGAATTTGAACAATCCACTTACATTCTTATACTCCCAAAACAGCTTCATGCTTGCCCCTCAAGGGAGAAATTTCTTTTTGGAAAATGGTGGCATGAATTTTATGCCCCAAGAGTGTACCAGAATTTCCACAACTAGCATCCCCTTAGTGATAACTATTCACTGACACATATTCATTTGTCCAATTAAATAAAGGTAAACTGCTTTAGTTTTCATTCTGTCAAACCCAGAAGAGTCTTATTTGTTGCTTGTGTTGCATTGCTGTTTTCTTATACAATTTCATAACCTTCCAAATTAGATGCTATTCCTACTGTTTTCAGTGTACAAAAGACCCTGGAAAGTGCCCTTACATAAAGAATGCAACTCCCAGATTCTGTATATTCTGTATCAACCCCTCTATCTTCTAAGCACTGTGGTCCTCACTTCTATCAAATTAAACAGCAAGTCTTGACTCAGCTTAGTTTCTAAGATACTTAGCAATGGCAGGCACTTACTGAGAGTAGCACAGGGCCACAAAAGGAAGAGTACATCTACATTTCAACACTGAAATCCAGAAACTCCCACCTATCTGCAAAACATTTTTTAGTTTCTACAGAATCACCAGCCTTTACTTGCATCCTAACTTCTGAACATTGTTACAGAAACATGAATGTTGTTGTTAGGTTCACATGAGGATAGACACTTTTTCTGTACTATTTTTCAAAAGAAAAGCCTAGCTTTCCATGACACCCACCGCCTGCCAACACATCCCCAGTCTAAAGCCATACCTGCATCCCTGCTAGAGCCTGTTGGGCCAGCTTCATGCTCTTGGATTCCAGTGCCAGCTGAAGAGGAAGAAGACACTTCTCCCTGAAGAAAATTAAATTAAAAGAAAAAAAAAAAAAGAGTGAGAGGGAGCAATGGAACTAAAATTGGTGTTCAAGTTACATTCTACAAAGGCTGTATCATTTTCAGTAAGATCACACTTGTACACAGTAATCAAAGATAATTTCACAACTCTGTGAAGCACTTTTACCCTCTAAAGAAAGCTGGCATATTTCTTCACACACTGTGTGAAGAATGGCCTTTTAATTGAAATTTCATGAAACACAACTGTTAGCCCACTGTGTGCATGCATGAATGCTCAAAGCGTAAAGAAGGGATTGATTCACAATGCACTAGTGGTCTTTCAACCCGGCATATTGAGCATTATACTTCAGCCACTTACCTTCTGTTTAATATTCAGGTTTCCAGAAAATGAGTTTCATGATCCACTTTCTATTAGTTGAGATTTAGGCTATGGCCTTCTCTATTGTACAGTATACCCTGCTGTGTTAGCTCCCTCCAGCTATAAATGGTGTAGACAAAAGCAAGTGGACACTAGCAAGTTTGGTTTACACCTGAATTATCACATGCTGTGACTATGACTTAGTTGTAGAGTACAGAACAACAAATTTTTAATATTAAAACAAATGATTAATCAGGATATTATTTTAGTTGCTTTTGACTCAGTGCTTAGATACTGAATTTATTTTAGTCACCAAATCAAACAGTGCCTGGACCTGTGAATTCTCTCTTTACTCCTTGTTCCTTACTAGAGAAGGGCTGTAGCATCTGATGAACACCTCATAATCACAAGCCCTTGAGGCAAATCCTACTAGTTGGCAGGAAACTCATTCCTGATCAGAGATACTCAGCCTATGTCCAACTGCAGCTCCCTGAAGATTTGCACTTCATTAGATTACATATCATAACAGGCACTTATCTGTAAGTAGAGTCTATTTTTCACATTTATATAGACATACTTGTTTATGGCAAACCATTTGTGAGAGCATTTAAGAGTTTCAGTACTCCAAGTGTCTGCATCAAAGCTGTCTCAGGGGAGGTTTAGGCTGGAAATCAGAAAAATGTTCTTCACCCAGAGGATGGTTGGGCACTGGAACAGGCTCCCCAGAGAAGTGGTCACAGCACCAAGCCTTGACAGAGTTCAAGAAGCATTTGGACAATACTCTTCTTACCCAACTAGAAATTTTTCCTTCATAACTAGCTAAGGAGAAGACCTAGGGTAGTGATTGGAGTTTCAGAGGCACTGTCAAAGCTACCTAAAGTCATGGACAGTCCATCCACAACCTACTAAACTCACTCCAAAACAGGAAGTCTAAACCTGAGCTTTCTTTTTAAAAATATTTAAATGGAGATTACCAAATAGCGGTTATTGTCCCTTTGAGAAACGCATCTTGTAACTGATTCAGTGGATCCTGGGTGCAGAGCGGACTGATTTTCCATTCAGAAAATCAACTCTATTTTCATTTTATTCAGTTGCTATTCCTTTCTCTCCACTTTTCTTCAAAAAAAACACCCACAAGCTACCCCAAGGGGCACAAATCTGCTATTTCCTCTTTGAAATGCAACCCCTTCCTTTAATGATAAATTAAGGACTTCAAAGTCACAAGCACACCTCAGTTAAACAATACAGCAAGCTTCTGTACTTGGCAAAAATTCTTGAGAATCTGCAGTTCTTTTGATTTTTGCCTTCTTCACAGGTTATGGGTACTTGTAAAAGGCCATTTGGCATAACACTATGGAAAGCTTTTTAAAAGAAACCCGAATTCTAAAGAACTTGAAGCAGACTACATGTATATCTTAAAATAGGTTTCTAACTAAAAGGTAACCATTTGCTCCATGAGATATTCTGAGAAACAGGCAGGCACAAAGCCCAGTTTTTGCAGGAGATCTTTTCTTGAATGTTTCTGGAACCAATTAAACTAGAAGGACTCTTGAAAACTGTGAGTTTAGCATACAACACAGCTTGAACTACAGAACATCTAGGAAATATTTCCTGTAAGAGTGGCATACGATCCAGATCTACAGAACCTGCCAAAACATCTACTCCTGGTTTCAGACAGCAGTTCTCTAGCCAGTACAAAACTGGCTACTGCCTATGTATCTAATGCCAGCTTTGCTTGGACCTAGGAACATATACAGCATGCAGGTAAATTGTGATAATGAGGTGCCACAGCAATACATCTCTAATCCACAAAGCACCTTTAAGTGCTAACTTTAACATTGCGACTTTGACATATTCCCTCTTTCAAAGAAGTTGTCACTATCACCCTCGGAAGGAGAACTCCCATTTGAAATTGGTAGATCAACAGATGCCAACACAAGGTACTTTTGCATTAATCAGTACTCAATCATCCAGACAAAGACAGGAAAAAAAGGGGGGGGGGGGGGAATGACAAGAGTATATAGTACTAACTGCAGGAGTGCTAAAAACTGATGATTATTTAGGCCTCTTCAGGGCAGACCACCACGCTTCTTTCAGACTTTCTACAGATTGATGCAATAGCATGTAAACATTTTGGGCATTATTAATACAAAACAAACTTGTTCTCACATTAAAGTGGATAGGGACTGGGAGGAGAGGGGAAAAGGAAGGTATAAGTGACTGAAGTGGATCCAGTTCAGTTTCATTATAATGAAGACAGGTGGGAGCTCCTATGGCTTATGTGTAGCTACCCCGCACCTCAGCATGTTGCCTACCATCTGTCATCACATCCTGCAATGAGCAGAGAACAATGAGAGCTTTGAGATATGTCCCAAAATGAAGAGCAAAAAATGACAAACAGGAGGATGGAAATTAGAACAGATTCAATTAGCTGAACTTCCCATCTTTGCTAAATGTTTGACTGAAAATCTAATTAAGTTTGCTGCAGACTGTGTTACCACTGTACTCTTGGAGAAAATGAATTGCTGTTGTGTCATTTCCTGTGCTTGTTACACACTCGGTCAATTAAATCGTTAGTATTTCCATGCTATAGTTATAAAACACCTGCAGAGATACCTTGCAATGTTTGATTAGCTTGAGCACCTTCCACACTTCAGTTCAACCTGCCATTAAAGCACATTATCTGACAGCATGAGAACACAGAAGGACACGGTAGATAACTCTCAGGCAGAATGGGAGAGAATGATGTAAATTAACACACTCACCCCCTTCTAAGGTCTACCATTCCAGAAATGGGTTGAATAAGGATGCACAAGACCAGGCAGACCAGAATTTGGTCTCAGAGCGCAACAAAGTAAGATACTGAGGTTTCCGCTTGTACTTTACAGATCTTTTATGATTCTACCCTATTCTGAATGGTCCCACACCATGAGACCTCATTGCTGACTGCACCGTCTGCAGTTCTGGACTGTTAAGTGACAGTTAATTCAGGTTTGTAGTAGTGCACATGTAAGACATTCTACTGAAGTTCTCAGATTAAGCTGGTGTACAGTATAGTTCAAAACATGTTTAAGAATGTTTCCCATTTACATAATGTACAGAAATTAGTTGCACACTGGAACTCTTGAGTTTCCATGCTATTACACGCACGTGTGGACATGCACACACATGCAGTTTTAGGCACAAATACCAATCTAACTCTGAATGAGGAGTCAAGTACAACACAGAAGGACCGTGAAAGGAAGGGAACACCTCTGACTTGGAGAAGCACAAGCTACCTGCCCAAGGTCAAACAAAGACCACAGAGACAGAACCAAGTGCATAACACAGGACCAGTATCTCCAGGAGCACAGGATGTTCTTCCTGAACTAACCCACTCCATGACTGTCAACTACACAAACTGCAGAATGAGTCATGAGAACATAAACAGCCTTTATATTCAGCACGCTAGGTTATAATGACCTTTCTAGTTGCCTGAGTTTGCTGTGGCTCATCAACCTATCTCTTTCCCTGCAGGTCTGGAACACAGGGAGCTACAACATGTCAGTCAAAACAGACTGCCAAAAAGGTCAGAGCATAACAGAGTACTATTGTAAGTAGAGAGATCATAAAAATCTTTCTATTCTCATTGCGGTGAAAAAAACCTTCAGTGAGAAGAGAATAACTGTTCATTAATTCATTCTCATGATAAAAACTGTAATGAAGATAGGAAATGGCCCAGTCAACTCCTTGTTAGTGCCTGGCACACAGTCTCACATCCCAACTTCCCCTTCTTGACTTAGGGAAAGTGGCACAATAAATGAAGTGTTTTTCCTTTTATGCAAATGGTGAGAACCATATTGTTTTCCATCCCATTCCTGAAACTTAAAGATTAAAAATAAGGCTTCTCTCTGCATTATCTTCCCCCTGAAAAGTACATAGGAGAATCAAAATTCAGAACCTCAGGGCCTTATTAGCATGCAATTTGCATTCCATAGAGCACTTCACAACCCAGTCAAAGAATAGAAAAGAATTCTATTCTCTGCTGTTGCTATTTTCTGACACAATGTTTGTTAAGCAGGATAACAATCATAGGCAAAGTTTGACGTTTTTTAGTCAGAGTAATATTGACGATTGAAAAGAGTTTCTCCATCTTGGCTGCTAAAAATGAACAGAGCAGCACAATGTAACATTACTAGCCTCACTTATTCAAGAAAAGAGTTGATCCCTCATGAGAAAATAAATGGTAGAGATAAATTCTCAGAATTCTGGAGGAACCCATAGTTGTTGCCCTTAAATAAACCAAACACTCTTCTTATACAAAAGGGGATGATTTAATTTACATAAACCAGATTCCAGTGCTATATGTATGAACACATGTATGTACAAAAGTAGAAACATAACTCCATTTTCCTGTGCTAGCTTAGAGAACACTGTTAAAAGATTCCACCAACAACTTTATGGTTTATAATGGAAGTACTTAAAACCTGGAGGATGAACAGGCAGTAAATATATCCTTTTCCAAGCAATACCTCTTCAAGAAAAATGGAGATTTAAAGTCCCTGCTCACATTGTAGGGAAATGTTTGATTTTATCTACTACGGAAATATGACTGTTCCACTTAAAAAGAGTATTACAGTCAAGCTCAGAGAGAGGTTTGGAGTCCACAGTGTATAAATATAGTGCAAGTTCTCCTGCCTTCACAATGCAGGAAGTCAGACCAGATGACTACAATAGACCCCTTCAGCACTAAAATGTGTACCTATGTGAAAGTACAAGTTTGCCAGTAGTACTTACTCTGTTGCTCTAATAGGTCTCTAAAAGACAAAATCTGAAGACTTCCAGTTAAAATCTTCCTTCCCAAGGAGAAAAAAAAACAAAAACAAAAAAACCTCCAAAAAATCAACAACAGTAACAAATTATTTATGGCACTGTAGTATTACAAGGTGGCCATGCATGTTAGATAACTTGTTACAGTGCTAAATAGGAATGAACAAGCACTCAGTGTTGCAGTTTACAGGTCCTGAAAGAAAACCCAGTTTGGAGACTGTTGCCATACTATGTAGATATAAATGCTGACTTGCTTCAGCAGAGCCAGGATTTTACTCCAGTTACTCACAAGCATAGAGACCCTTGCGTGCATGTTTCATGTCAAGAGATTTGCCTCTCACATAATCAGGTGAGGTTCCACCTTTCTAATGACTAAAATTATAATTTCTGGCTGAAAGGATTTTAATTTTTCCATCTCTCCATTTGCATCTTATTTTTTTTTTTTAGTCTCATTCTTTTCCTTCCCACAGACTACAAAACTCTGCTTTTATCCAGTGACAATGGAAGGCTTCTTTTCATCTGACTTCAGGTTAATTCTCCTTTTCTTTCCATATCCAATTCTCTTACCTCCGCTGCTGACATCAGCTCTCTCTTGGAGTTCCCTCCAACTCAGTATTTAATTTTTCCTTTCTCTTTGCTTTATGTATTCCCTCTTCCCTTCAATCCCTTTGCTTTTCAGATCAAGACACAAAGTAATCACTTCATTCAACACTTATTGGAGGGAAGTGTATGAGTTGCTTATCACAGGATGCTTCATGACACAGGGAAAAGTAAGTGAAGAATAATGCCTAAGTGTAATTTCAGACAGTTTCTTAACTAGAACTTTAATAATTTGTTTTCAACCTGGAATATTGAATAAGACTGCAATTTAAAGCTGCTTGGTATTAAAAAAGTGAGGTAATGGCATTTCTGATCCATTTTATTTACATACTTTCTATACTTTAAAAGATAAATGGATTTGCCATTACAGAAGAAACACAACTCTACTTAGGGAAAGGCAAACATGAACAATTTAATCTTCCAACCAACCTAATGTAGCCAAGACCACAGAATTCATACAGCTGTAATTAAGTAGCTCAGCACAGTCACTCAGCTGGAGAGCATTTCTAAGGTCATTTGCTTCTTTGCTACTTGCTAATAACATCTTGATTTCAACACAAAGTTCCTAGATAGGAGCCTGACACGGTTGTCAAGATGAAAACAAAGCAGAACTAAACAAAAAATATAAGCACAAAGTGTACCTTTACTTGAGAGGAGAAGAAGAGAGACAGCAAAAGATTCTACACAAGATTAAATGAACAAAGCAAAAATAATAATCAGATGCTGCCAGTCTCTGAAGCTCTAGTGTAATCTCTCCCTGATACGTTATCATCACTCCCCCTAGAACATCCACCCCCACAGATTTTTGCCCTTTGTGCACAAGGTATCATAGTCACTTACTAACTGTGCTTAAGGAATTTGATGACACATGTAAACCGTACAAGGTCTTAATTATAAAGCAATCTGTAGCCTTTAGGTGATTTTATTGATTACAATTTGAAGTACAGCATGAAGTGAGAAGCAGAGTATCTATCCTCAGTGTATGCCTCCTGTCCTTAAGCAGAGGACACGCTGGACTTGCTCAGGCTACAATTTTGAAAGCTTATCAAACCATTCCATGAAACCTCTCTTCCATATATTTGGTAAGCCTGAAAAGGAAGCTAAGGATTTTCCCCTGAAAATAACAAATAAAGAGTCTTATGAGAATTGAACTTCCACCAGGATAAGTTTTACAATGCCGGGACTAGGTAGAACTGAGGGGATAGAAACTAGAGCATAGACATCTAATGACCTTACTTTCTCCATTACAGTTGGATGGCCTACAGTGAATTATGGAAGTTTAACCAGGAAATGGGAGAATGAGGTATATTTCTGGTCATTATAGTTACATTCAACTTTCACAGCAGTTCAACGCTAAATCTTGACAGACTTCAGGCATGGTTGGTAAAAATACTCCCACATTTGCAATGTATTATGTTATTTTATACTCACTGCACTTCAGCATATTCAATTTCTTAAGCAAACAAACATCCAAGGAAATAAAAGGTAGTGAATTTCCTGCAGCTTTGTTCCTTTTCATGAAATGTAAATAAAAGAAATCTCAGAAACTACTTATTCCCACTAACCCCTTCATTTTCAAAACAAAGAAAAGTCATGACTTGCACAGTATCACACAAAGACCACAACAGAGTAAAACATTTAGTAGGAAAACAGTTCTTTCAGTTTCAGTGCCATTTCTCTTCTTCTATGCCCTGGTTCCTGCTCTAGCCCCACCCTGCCACCAACAATATTTCCTTCTCTAAGGCAATTACCAACAGCCTCATGACATTCTCATTTTCTTCTCCTCTGCAAGCACTAAAAGTGATCAAATGTTTAAAGATAACACACATACTACTATCCCATTATCATCCTTAGATCCTTAGGACCATATTTCAGTTGCATTTGTTGCCAGAAGTTAGATAAACAGCTAAAACAGTGGCTGGTCTCATCCTCAGCCCCATCCAGATGCTCCCCACTCCCACTCTACCAGCTCCAATGAGGAAAATCAACTCTAGCCCAGACAAGACCAGTACACTGCGAACTTTTGTCACAAATGTAGAATGAATTTTTAGAAGAATCTATAAAAGGAACAAAGACCCAAGGCAGTGGTGAATATTAAAGTTTGTTACCACAAAGCATGTCAGGAAGGGCAGAAAGTTAGTTTCAGAAACAGAGAGCACTGCCTCTTAAAAAAACTCAAAACCAAACAAATAAAAAACCCAACCAATCAAACGAAAACAACCACCTCCCCCCCAACAAAACCAAACAAAAAACCCTCACAACAAACCTACGAGTAGCAGAAACAATGGAGAAATCATGGACCTTTTTCCATAACAACACCAAACCTTGCCTTGCTTGATACATTAGGGAGTCAATAATCCTGGCTAACAGGTTTTTAGGGATTTCTGTATCTAGAGGCCTTCCAACACTTTTGGAATCTTGTCTTGACAGCAAAAGTTAAGACATGCACTATAGAAACTGAGCCTATATATTGCTTTCCTCTTTGATACTGCTGTTTTTTGGGGTCCCAGAACGGATGTAAGGTTTTGCTGAGACAAAAGTACCTGCCCATCAAACAAGAAATAGGGCCACCTCATATCCCAGATTAAACATGCAGATTCATCCAAATACTTTATTAGAAAGTGCCACATTGTTTGTCTAAACACTAATCTCCTCCCCTCACCTACTTCTCAACATTAGAACTGGGAATGCTACATTTTAAATCAAGACCAATGCATATACATCATTAAAAACACCAAATGGGCTACATAAATGCCCCCAAAAGTCTGGATCAAAGCTGTAAACTACCAACACAGGAGATGAAGCTTGGTAATACACGCTGCAACTAGAATCTCTTCTTGGCCACATGCCTGCCAGGGAACTCATAATCTGCTTGCTGAATGCCAGACAGTGACTGTGTAATGGTTGAGTAGCATGAGTCACATATCCAACAGTCACATCCAGGAGGAAGGCATAGGAACACTTAATGCCAGGTGGTTGTGGCAGCAAGAGCAGGAAACAAAGTGCTTTAAAAAAAAGAGAGTAAAACAGAGATATGCTAAAATCACCTCCCCAGAAAAAACCCTCTGAGACAGCCATTCCTTCCCCTCGACTCATTACTTTTGGTCAGGGATCTGAGATATATATATATATGAGCTTTCCTATCTACTCTCTCCCAATAGAAAGAAACTAACAGAAAATATGAACAAAATTAAGAGATGGGAGAAGACAAAAAAATACGAAAACATAAACTCTGCTTCACAATGAAGAAGAAAAAACACATCTCAAGACTCAAGGTTCTTTAAATGGATGAATTACCTTGCAAAGCTAAGTGCATTGGAAGTCTCTGTAGCATTGGTTGGTTGGTAACGATCACACCACAGTTACTGCTTTTATTACTTGTTGAACACATGTAATGTAAAATGAGAGCATGTTGTTTTACTTCAGAGTTTATACACTTCTCAAGAAGTATGTCAAATGCAAAGCTAGAGATACAAAAAATAAATGGCAGATTAGAACTACCACTTTCATCTGCAAACACCCACGACTATAGAAAAAAATGAAAGGACAATAGATATTTCAGATTTCAGCTAAGTTTAAGACATCTGTTCCTGACAGCTCTTCATTGCACTGACTTACCGAAGTCCAAAAACTGCCCTAAAAATCTAGTGCCAAGATGACTACTACTTGGACACAAACAGGAGAGACAGAACAGGATGTAAGCTGGTTATTTCAGAGGACCCTGCTCATCACTGGCTTCTGACTTTCCAGCTGTTATCTCCAGAAATACTGACCGCTTTTGAAAGGCCAGTGTGGAATACAAGTGGGATTCAAGTGAGCCTTTATAGCATAGTACATGATGTAATTTGCATTCCTTCTGAAAAGAAGTTCCCTCAGAAGTCCCAACCAACCTCCTCTTAGCACTAAGTCTGTGCTGATAGCAAGCCACAACGTTTTACATAGCCTATTAGGCAAAACTTAACTGCATAAAGCATCCCAAGAAACTCTGGCAAACCCAAGTTTTTTCAAAGTAGTATGTGACTGGCAAGTGGTGTCTAGCCTCTTATTTTATTCTCTGATATGCAGATAATCCTCATGAGTATTAAACTGCTCTGATCAAACATTCTTTTTCAAGGCTTATATTCTCGTGTCTGTTCAGTTACCTTTTATAGATCATATTTCAGCCTCTAAAATCACAGTAGAGGAACTGGCCAGGGATTAGCCAAGAAGAGAGCTTTATTCTGTGTATACTGTTGGCCTTAGGGGAGAATTTGTCATCTTAAAAATACTGAAGTGAGCACAGATCAACTTAGTAGCAAACAACTGTTTGCTGGCAGGCAACATTAAGGCCTATTAGGCTATTTTCCATGTGAACAATTCACTAATTAAAACATAAGCACATCAATTCCTTTTATCTAATTCATGATTTAAGTCAGCCATCCAGCCTCCTTATCACTTAGTATATATCAAATCTTTACAACTACTGTTCAGAGAATAGTATCATCATACTAGGCAAATAACAAGAGACCAGCTACCAATGGATTATGTGACTCTCCCTTCTCAAGAATTCACAGAACATCTACAGCAAAGCCTTCAACAGACATCAGGTTATTTCCATCTTGATCCACTTTCTTCATTACTATCTCACACCTTTCCCAATGCTCTGATCATAAGCTACAAGTACTGAAAAACCACACATATTTCTGTCTCAAGGCAGAGCTGACACGACTCTCTGGGAAACTCCATATTTGCTGGAGATTTTTATTTCTTTAGGAAGTGAGAAATTTAAATTATGCCCCTCACCAGAATTAATATGCAAGGTCATTAAGTCAGATTTGGATTCGTAAGTCAAATTAACATCAAAGGAAGTGGAACAGCAAAATAGTCTCATTTAGCTCCCTAAAGATATACCCAACAGATTTCTATTAAACTAATTAAAGAATTACATTCCAGGCTGAGTGTCCAGTCATTAGGACTCCCCTGGGGCAAAAGTACTCCAGGTGCTCCCAAACATAGCAGGCATGTGCTATCTAAACTACTACCAGACAAGTGCTAAAATGGCTCCCATACAAATGCTACAGCTGAATTGCCTAATTAGTTGCACAGTCATCAGAGAACCATAAAATGGTATGCCTGGTGTTCAATATCAGAGGTCCAAAACACAAGAGAGGAAACTACAAACAGGTTAGGAGCAAGTAATCTACCCCAATACTATTGTGGAGACAAGTATGTAGCTGATACAATACATGTAAAAAACCCCTTGAAATCCAACTGGTCATAGTCTGAGGAAATGCAAAAAGATACCCTGTCCTTCTCATTCTCACACGAGGATGATGATCTTACAAGAAAGCATTATAAAGAACCTCTACTCATCTGGAATTGGGATGTCAAAAGCAGCAAATGGCTTTTCTTTTTATAAGTAAAAAAAAAAAAAAAAGGTGAGTATACAGTTTACACATTCTCATTCTTGTGAGCAGTCTTCATTCTTCAGTTCTAGAAGGAAAAGAACTTAAGGTCATAGCCAACTTGTTAAATGGCAATAACATCAGCACAACTCACTAATGGAAGCCAGACACTGCTCTGTGGAGAAGCAGAACAATACTGACTGGAGTACTTACTAGATTTGCTACTTTTGAAACCAAGCCGGTATCTATCTCAACTGGACATGACAGATAACAAACCTGTACTCCATTCTTAGGCCGTATGGACTTGCCCTAGAACAAGACGTTCCCCTCTAGAAAAGTGCTGATGTCCTTTCCTTGTATTCAGTATATTCTAAGGACATACGAAATTTTACTACTAAGCAAGCTCCCCACACATACAGTACCCGAAATACTCCTTCAGCTCGTAAATACTGTTTTCTCTGAACTATTTGCCACACTGTCTTTAACACTTTCAGTATGTTGTCACTATGGATCTCAGACCTGACTTGTGCACTAGAGTTAATTAGTGTAAAGATTCACTCTAGTTCTAGTATTATGGAGCATTCCAGAACATATTCCCATGGTCTGTTATTACACTTAAAAATACTGTGGCAGAAAGTGTGAACTGCAGATTCAGATTCCAAGTGGATGAGCAGCCAGAGGCTGATCTGTCTTACAGGAGGTGATACAATCTGTACCTGATATAAGTTGAGAGCAGGAAAAAGGCATGGTCAGGATGTCTCCATCCTGCATCTGTCTGTATTTCTACTCATGGCTCTGCTTTCAAGCCTATTCTTTTCCAGTGTTAGGAGTCAAGCCATCACAGTGTTGCTCTTTAACAAATACCAAGCAAAGAAGAATTTTTATCTAATTTGCACATGAAGCAGGCAAATTCCAGCCGAAGATGTGGTCCAGAGTGCTGATCTGGAGCCTGGTAGTAGCTTGTTATTAGAGAGGGAACAGCAAGTTCAGCAACATCTCCCACAGTGTCTGAGTTTGTGTGGCAGAGACTCACCCAGGATGCTGCAACAAAAGCTTTTATTCAAGTTCTCTTATGTACCTCTCATTTGCAAAACATCCAATTATAACAAATGCATTATTACTGACAAGTCTAACGTTAAGAGCTTACTCCATCATAGCTCCACCTGTGAAG
The DNA here is from genome assembly GCA_035047865.1 of Dendrocincla tyrannina. Classification (NCBI taxonomy): domain Eukaryota; kingdom Metazoa; phylum Chordata; class Aves; order Passeriformes; family Dendrocolaptidae; genus Dendrocincla; species Dendrocincla tyrannina. Next base: position 50,511,735 of record JAWWMP010000116.1, on the reverse strand, counting down.
GTATTAGCTTTATTTAAAACAATTAGGATTTACAGTAGAAAAAACACCCAAACTAAAATACATCATGAAGAACATTGGAGAAAGGGAAGGAAAAGGCAGACATCTGTAAAGAGGAAGAATGTAAGTGAAAAAGAAAGTAGTGTGGTAACAGCTAGCTAACTAATTCACAGGGAACGACAACAGCACTTAAAAATAGAAAGATCATACACCATATTAAAGACACAGGCTGATAAATGGGAAGATGAAAAGCCAAGTGTTCTCCAGCCACAGTGACAAGTACACATAATTCTAATGGAGCCACCGGGAATTAGTCATCCAGCTGTTTCCAGCCAGTGTGGGAAATGTGTGTGTCTGGCATTGGTCATGTCAGACCTGGGCTACATCCATTCCCCAGTGACTGAAAGCTTCTTGTGGACTGCAGCTGACAGGATTTTAGAGCGGCAAAAGAACAGCTCTTACACCTTCCCTATTTGGTGACTGCTTGATTGAGAGTAATATTGTGGTAAACAAATGGCACTGATGTCAGCAGCTCATAGTGGGTATCTAGGACTACGGGTCAGGCCAAACATCCAGCATGACTACTACATATTCTTTTTTTAAAAATTCTATTATCTCTGACTAAAGTACCTCTGAATAAGAAGGGGTACCTTTGCATCTGAGAGACTTCAATCAGTTTCTTCCACGGATTTGTTGAGGTGCTTTTTGCATCTACACAGTCTTTTAGCATCCATTACATTCTCAATAAAGCAAGCCTAAGCATTTCACATCTTAATGATGAGGCTGTGTGAAACAATGTCCTTCTGTTTTAACCAGCATGCTGGCTAGTTTCTTTTGATGATTCCCAATGGTTCTGCCAGAAGGGACAATGAATAATTTTGCCTATCTACTTACTCCATACCAATCACAGTTTCCAAAATGAGATCTTAAACAGCTATACAAATGAGGGCTGGGCCACCTGCCCCATTTATGCACAATTTATAGGTGTAGAAATAGAAGTAGAAAGAAGGAGGAAGGCTTATTCAAGATAATCTAGCAGGCTAAAAGAAGAAGTATGCATAGAAACTGTATTATTTTAGTTCTTAGTGTCCTAGATATAATTTCAGTTTCCAGATTTTTTATTTTCAGTAAACAAAAACTGATTTAGATTTAAAAGAAAACAAACACACTGAGAAGACTGAGAGGCATTTTCACTTATACTGAAAGATGTAATTTAGAAGGAAAACTCTTCACACCATAAGACAGTCCTCCTTTCTAACCAGTGTCACCACTATACATACCTATGCCCATTTTAACACATTTCCGTAAACTTCATTCATGGCCAGAGGCCAACAGATCATCAACAAGTTATCCACTACTATCAGCATACATGTGTCTATTTACAAACCAAAGAAATCACACATTTAGCCCTCTGCACATGGTGGAGACAACCATCACCTAACTTTTAATTCAAATTTTACCGATACTGACAGCTCCACAGGATTCAACATTAAATGTTCTTACCTTAGCTGATACGGAGGTATCTTGATAGCAGCATCAGAAGACTCCAAGGTTTCTGTATAGTCAAAGGAAACAATGGGCCTTTTAGAAGAAACTTTTAAGTTCAACCACAGTAATACATCTAGCTACAATCTCCGAACCAATGATCCTAACGTTTACACCTGCTCCAGCTGACAGAACAACAATCACTGCTGCTACAAGTCTACGAAGCTTTGCATAAATCTGTCAGGAGCCTGGGTGCCCAATGAGAAGGCATCGAGTACCAACCATCTTCTTCCCTTTCACATATCAGCACTTCAACAGCACAGATACTAAAACCAGAACGTTATATTCACATGGCTGCTGTGCAAGAATAATACAATTAATGAAGCAATCCATGGAAAAACAAGATGAAAGGCCAGTAATAAGATGGCAACAGGTATGAACTACCACAGAATGCTGTAGCTATATATAGATGAAAAATAAAAATTTAAAGTAACTGAAAGTATCACAGTTATGATGATGTAAGTTAAGGGTCTCGCAGACAAATGTTGCAGGTTCTTAGCATCAAAAAACACTTCAAGCCACAAACAATCTTGCAAAATGGGTGGGTGCTGAAATGTACCTAAGCTCGTATTCCCTTAAGAGATTAACTCATTATACTGATCATTATATATCAAGGATAGAAGAGCTTATGGAATCCAGTAAAGCAAAACTCCTAGCTTTTAAAAGAGGTTCCCTAACATAAACCAGCAGTAAAACCTGTACCGGGTGGTTTTCTAAGACGATCCAGGGAAAGGAAGGGGCCTCTTAAGGAAAAGACAGCTCCCCCAAAACATACACGAAAACTAACAGCTACTGACACCCGTATCTGCCTCGCAAGAGCTACGAAGCAGACCCGGGAGATGGGGAAGGCGAGGGACGGGAATGCTCTCCGGGACGGGCAGCAGGTACAGCCCCTCCAGCAGCGAGGGGGTCCGGGGCACTCTGCGCGGCTCCAGGCGCTCGGGTCCCGCCGGGCCGGCCGGAGGCTCGAAGGAACAAGTTTGTCTAGAGGTTCCCCTGCCCCCGCCCTTACAAACCCGCTCCACCGGCGGCTCAGCCCGCGCCCCCCGCCCCGTACCGATGGCCCAGGTGCAGCTCTCCTTGATGGCCCTGTGCTTGCTCCCCGACGCCTCCTTCTGCAGCTTTCGCAGGATTTCTTCCATCTTGCCTCCCTCGGGATCCTCGCCTAGCCGCGGGAGAAGAGGAGCGGGCGGCGGGGAAGAGGAGGAGGAGGAGGAGGAGTGGCGGCAGAGCGCTGCCGGGGCTGCCCCCGCCGCGGCGCTGCCTACGCGGGAGCAGAGCGCGGCATCCCGCTGCCGCCCCGCCGCCGCGCATGAGTCACGCCGAGCTCCATGGCGGGGACACGTCAGTTGTTGCCGCTGCGGAGTCCCTCCTCCTCCTCCTCTCCCACCCCCGGGCAGGCCCCGGTGGCGCAGCGGGGCTGGGGCCGGGCCTGGCGCTGCCCGCAGGGACTGCCTTCCCGGCGCCGCGGGCGGGGGACCCTGGAAAGGGGACCCTGGAAGGGGGACGGCGCCGCTGGAGCCGGAGCCTGGTGCGGCCGCAGCAGCCCCGCGGGACGCGGGAGGGAGGGAGGTGCGGGCAGCCGGGTCGCCATGGCGACCAGCGGGCGGGGGGCGCCCGCAGCCCCGGCCCGGCAGCAGGAGGGGTGGGCTGGGCCCCGCGGGGGGAATCCAGCCGGGGAACCGCGGGGTCGGGGCGGCGGGCAGGGCAGGGCAGGGCTGCCGGCAGCGCTGCCGCAGCGCGGCCCCTGCGGAGCCGCACCGGGACGGACACGGGGAGCCAGGCCTGCACACCCGCGTGTGTGCCCGGGATGGTTATCCCCTGAAACGACACAAGTCAAATAAATGGCTGTGAGCCCTTTCTCCCAAGTGCAGAGGGTCACGGCTCAACCTACTTGTCTGTGCCTTGAAGAAACCGCACACCCCTGAGCCCCGCAACAAGCCATCCCCCAGGAGAGAGAACATCCACTCCGCTAGCTCAGACCTTCCTCCTCATGCCCATAATGCTTCCCACCCACCAAACCTCCTGCCTTCTGCAGTTTGCCGTTTCCCTGCCTTATCTCTAGTTCATCAGCTACTTGCCCTTTTTGCGACTGCATTGATTAATTCAGTGTTACAACGTCGTTGTCTTCTTGCAGAATCTCTGTAAAAAGATACAAGAGGACAAGCAGGCAAGGAAAAGAATAAACAGATAAGAAAGGCATTCCAGGTAGCAGCTGGCAGTATTAGTGGTTATGTCTCCTACTGCTAATTGGAAGAGTACCAATTGTGAATTACCAGGCAGAATATTGGCACCTGGTGAATCAGACATAGCATTTCCCACAGGATATTTGGGCTTTCAAAGGCTGTCCCTTGTCCAAATACTTACAAGGGCTCATTCTGTGTTCAGAAGTATAATGAATGCATAATCCATAGTTGCCTTTTAAGTCTGAAATGTAAAACTTCTGCTTGAAGAAAATGATTTAGAATGATGCCAGAAGGGTCTAGACGTGGATGGGGAATGCCTATTGCTACAATAATAAGGGTTGAAAAACCCCAACAAACAAACAAACTGCAACAACAAAACCAAACAAACCTCTCCAGCCTCTAGGAGAAATACCATAAAGCTTCTAATTTCAGGGCATAAACTAACTTCTAAGGAACTGAAAGTAGTTTCCCAAAGTTTCTTATCTCTGCCCATGCTCTGTCACCTTCCTTGAAATGAAAAAAAAACCCCAAAACTGGCAATAGCTAGTGGCTGGGATTGTCGAGGCACTATGTTGCTGTAAGTTAAGGCTCAAGCTGAAGTGATGATGAATTGTTCCCCATCCATGTGCTTCCTCTTTATTCTGTGTTGTGCTTAGCGCAAATGACGAGGGTCAGTTTCTGTCTTTTCAAGGCTTTGTTTCTATTTGTCGTTGAGGGCGAAACCAGAAAGGACTGTGATGGTGTTTGAGGTATTTTTAATGTGGAAACAATGTACCAGGGTTCATCTGGACCTCTGCAACACTAAAAGATAAATATGTATGTGTAAGTGGTAAATAATTAATTGCTTATTTTCAGGAAACCACTTATGAAACTGAATTAATTTTTAATTTCAGATTATTTTCTGGCTGTATGAATAATCAACTCACTAGTTAATTTTTCTGTGGTCTGTAGAGGAAGGCCTTTGCAGCTGGAATCTTCACCAGAGCTACAGCGTTCTCATAGATGCTCCATGTCACTGAACCATGACTTGCATTTATTTGTGTTTCACTCACTGTCCAGTGTGTTCAAGCAAAATGGATTCTGCATTACTAAACTCTTTTTCTCCATAGTTATGCCATCAGATTGAGAGAAACAAAGGTTATGTGCAGGCTCTCTAGAGCACCTTAATGTCTGCCAGTAAGATTATGCAGGTGGAAAAACATGCCATGATGACTCTTCCTGAGCATGTCAGAGTACCATGAGTAAGTTTGTTGACACTTTTAATGTGAGGCTCTCCATTTTGATATGAACATGAGTCCATCAGTCCTCGAGTCTGTTGTCTACAGTAATCACATAAATACACAGTAGCTATGTCCTGCTGGAAGTCAGTCACTGAATAGGCTTTGCTTAGTGAGAAGGTTGTGTTTAATCATGCACTTTGGACTCCCCTTCAAGGTAAGTGGCCTAGAATGTCACTGTATTTGGAAGTCCAGGTACAGAGTAGGAATGATGGTGAAGAAACCTCCTGTCTTCAGCCATGAAGACACAACTAAGCTTTCTATGGTCACTCTTACAGCTCATAAGTCCTCCTTGCCTTGTCCTGGCTTTTGAAAGCCAGCAGCCTCCTACAGCAGTAGACGCTACCTAGGAGTCAGTTCTGATGGTTCCCTACACAGCTGAAGCCTTGTCCAACTGGAAGTCAGAAGGCTCCTATGCAGATTGCTTTCTGCAGGATGCAGTGGTCATATATCACTAAGATGCAGTGGCAGATATGCAGTGTGCTTTCGTAACTCTCACCTGGCGTGCTGCTGTTCTTTTGCCTTATGTGAATGCTGATGATATCCCAGGATACACCCGGAGCTCTGAACACAGCCAAGAAGTGTGTAAGCCAAGCCAAGCTACTCAAAATACCCAGAGTAATAGAGTTGCATTAGTACAATTCTCTGTCAAGGTTAGTAAGTAGCATTCAGTTTACTTCAGAGATCTCCATGCTATTATGTGTCTGCTCCTTCCAGTAGCCAAGGTATGCAACCTGGTCCTAGTTTAAATCTCTTCTGATACCATATAGCCATATTGCACACACCTGCCCTGTCATTCTAGTCTCTGAGGTCCTAAGAAAGAACTAAAATATACAGTGGAAAAGGGTGAGACAAAGGCATCTTACACTGAGATAATCCCATATATTTTCTATTAGTCATTATCACTCACATATTCTCTGTGCTTTGGCCATTTCAGCAATATGCTTGATCAAGATCTCGTATGCTGCAGATGCTGAGAAGTGTGCATCAAAGAGGCTGTGTCTCTGAGAACTTCTTTCAAATTTAATTACAAAATGCTAAGAAATATCCTCTAATGACGGGAAAAACACCTGGTTCCATGGTTCAAAAATGATGCTTAGTCAGATTTTTCAAAATTAGTGTTCCCAGAAGCACCTTTATGACTGGACTGATCACATTTTCAAAAGAAGCTTGTGCTCATTTTTGCTTGGGAAGCTCTGTACCTGTGACTCCCCTTATGCAGGACAAATTGCTCAACACATTTGGAGTGATGGGAGTGTAGTTGGAATATGGGCTTATCAGCACCTTTGCGACACGTCATACCAGATGGAGCTATCCTTCCTTCCCTCTCCCAGAGGGCAGTAAGGCTCAGACAAGCAAGACCCTTGTCAGGATTTGTTTTCAGTTTTGGTTGTCTAGACTGTAAGCACACTATTGATGATAGGGTGGCATCTGCCACTGTTTGTCTGACTACACAGCGAATTACCAGGGGCTATCTGAGGGCTTGGTGAAATCCTTCTTGAAATGGTGCTGCTTTCTGCACCCTCCACAGCATGACCTTTCTGAGCAAAGGCAGAGTACTGCAAAGCGCTTCGAGCACAGGTACTGCTGAGTGCAGGCAGAAAAGCTCTCTGGAGTGGGAGCTGTGAATAAAGCTAGCATATATTCAGAACTGTCTTTTCAACACAACCTCACATCATTTATTCTGTAAAGAACAGTTGAAGCACATGTAAAGCCTTGAGATCCATGGCAGGGTAGAAATACAAGACAGGACTTTCTGGCCTTGTTGAGGTATAATTTCTGCAAAGACAGATGAAAAGCAAAAATCCCTATAACTGCCTTCAATTTACCATAATCTTCTCACCTCCCTGCAGAGTTGCAAAGACAGTTGAAGAAGGTGTTAGGGACACAGAACAGCTATTCTGGGTCATATTAAAATCTTTTTTAACCAGTAGTATATTTCTGACAGAAGTTAGGTGGATGTTCTTAAAGGAAGTGTAAAAAGACTATTGTGCTCCTTCCTCTGGTAAACTCTCCCTTGTTTCTAATAATTCACAGGCTAGGTACTTCCTGAAACAGTGGTTTTATCTTCATGTATTCAGTAATACCTGACAGATTTTTCTTCTGGGAATGTATCTAATTCCTTTTGAATCTTTTTGTGCTTTTGATTTATACAACCATCCTGTGGCAGTAAGTTCCACAGTTGAGTTCCACGCAAACAAATGAAAATAGTTTTTTGTACAGTTTTAGCTTCTTTTTGCTTAGGATTTTGGTACTACCTACCTTTTATGCTGTGAAAAGTACTGCATAAGCATTCCCTGTTTTCTCCCTACAATTCATGATTTTTTATACATTGAGTTTGTCCTCCCTCAGCTGGTTTTTTTTCAAGTCTACAGTGGACTGTTCTATTTAATCTTTCTTCCTAAATTATCTTACGTCATACTGATTGCACTTCTCTGTATTAATTCCAGTTTTTCTCTATCCTGAAATACAAGAGTTTGGGAAGAAGAGTGAGTACATGGAAAAAGATGGCATGAAGATTTGAACTGTAAAAGCTCTTTCTTCCATTAGACTCTACTGAAAAGGCTTCAAGGGACAAGGGAATTATAAGTAACTGTGGAGTTAAGCTTAATAGCACAAGAATTCTAAGTCAGCCAGAAAACTAAACTTCAGAGGACTCCTTGTGTCCCACTTTTCTCCCTGTAACCCAGAGGATTCCCCTAGTCTTAATCTATGTAAAGAAATTTTAAAAGTGTAACAGCAGTCCATTCAAAAGTTGAACATGAAAGTCAAGATTGTACCACCTGGCCATCATATATTTGGAATATGCAAAATGGACAAACCCAAACTCTGTGAAGCTGTCTCTGAAAAGCGACTGAACCAATAATGTGTCATGTAGCTGTAGGAAATGTAGGTCCCTGAAACTTACAAATGCATTATACATACTTGTGTCCATAACCTGCTTTGAAATCTGCTGTGGCCTTTGACTGAGAAAAAGGTGGCTCTCATTATGAGGAAACAATGACATCATGGCATCTACATTTGTCAGAGACTTGTGTTGCAAAGTCAAGAAAGGTCAGCAAGCTCCAACTAAATATATCTCTACTGGCCAGGAAATAGATTGTGATTTGTATAGCCTGTTTGGTGTTAAGCATATAACTACATGGGTGGAAGTACAAGGAATACTGCTAAAAACGCTAAGAACTGTATAAGTTTCCAACCTACTGTGCTCTTTTTGAAGTAGATAAATAGATTTTCATGCACTGTTACAAATTTTAATGTATGACTGCTCTCTTACAAATCCCTGAATTTGTTAAGTATAATGCAAAATAAAGAGAAACACAAAGGGACAGGTTAAATAGAAGTTTAATAGTGTTAATTTGTACATTCTGTTCTGTCACAGATCAATCAAATGAATTCCCTGGTTTCAGGGAAATACTCTTGATTTTACAATACAGTAGTGGTAACATTCAATTCAGAGCCTTCTTTTCATGCATTCATAGAAAGAGTAAACACAAGAAAAAAATCTCCTTTTTATCCTCCATGCTGCCCACAAACTCTCTGAGATGTAGTCTGGCTCTGTTAGTCAATGGTGCTTACTTGGACAACATTAAAGACCAACCTTGAAGACTTAAAAGATAAAATTAAGAGAGCTAGTTAGCTTCAGAACATAGTTTGGTTCCTATTTAGTATACCTTTTCCTCACAATAATAAGTGGGAATTTATTTCAAGGAAGGTAAGTCCTGGTCTGCAAAAGCTCTTCCAAAGGGAGTAAGAATCTGTTACTTCCCATCTGCTCTTGTCCTTGCAGACACTACTTTTCATCTCAAAGGTATCACAGAATCAATTAGGTTGGAAAACACTATGAATTACTTATATGTCTCCCTCTGTTATCTGACTGGGCACAAGACTGGGTTCCTGAATTTGAAACTTAAATTGCAAATCAACAGTAAATTTGACCTGTAAGTAGACTTGTGGTATAGTCACACTCTTGGAAGCTTTCTTGGAACGTTCTTTGAGAGACCAGTTTGTTATAAACTGACTGATGAACTTGCACATTGAGTGACATCCTTTTATATTTCACTAATAGTATTAATCAACACTCAATCAATGCTCAGATTAATATTGGTGTATACTTTCTGGATATATAATCAGAGGGAGTATAGAATTCAGCTTCCAACTTGCTAGGACTAGACAGTAATTGCCTCTAAGTCATGATTTGAAAATCCAGTGCTAAGTGGATATTGAACCACACAAAAGCTCTTATTACAGCAGTAGTCACAAGCCTACAAGCATATAGACTTGTAGGCCTGAGGGAGAGCATCGCTACCCAAATGCATTGTTTTTAAGTCTTTTGAAAATTTCTCTTGCATTAAATGGAAAGTCTAGCAGAAAGACAGTGTTTCTCAACACATATTTTGAAAAGAGATTTCAAAGAATGGCATTGCACTGTTCTGTGTTTAGATTTCAGTAGCTTCCAGATGAAATATACTCACTTCTATAAATTAAAAACCTCTGGGGGAAAGCGATCTAATAACCAAGGCTCCAGATTGATCTGGTTTCTAGTAGTCAGACTGGACTTCTTGCTATCGTCAGTGTACTATAGGATAAGCAGACAGAAAAAAATAAAGATTGAAATTTTTGTGAGATTATTAAAATGATGGTCCTGGAAAGAGCAATGACTATTTTGAGGGACACAGTGTGAATGTATTTTGTTGACTTGGTGTTAAATATGCCTAGTTGTACTCTTGCTTTCTATACTACTGCAAGCCCCACGGATTTCAGCTGTACATGATTGGTCCTATGCAACTCTTTTCCCTCATATTTTATTGGCACAATTGCAACCAGCAGAACAGTGTGATTTGAGGTCTCACTGATATGAAAAGAGAGCAGCTTTTCTACTATTGCCCTTCACTTTTGCAATATGTCCCTCACATCTAATCTGTAAGAACTGATAAAAACTAGGCACCTTACTGAACATGTGTAGGCTGAAATGTGTACAGACTTGGACAAGTTTTCAACAATGCATCCAAAAGCGTAACTGATACATAACCCACTCTTACATTTTGTTTTAATTCTTCATGACAACAAACCAGGACAGTACACATTCTCAAAGGTTATCAGACTGTATTAATGTTGGCAAAACATTATCTTCTCTCTTTTGTCTAGAAAAATTGAAACTAATCTGATTGAAATGCAAAGCAATCACCTCTACTCCCATCCAGATGGAAGATTTCAGCCCTAGTTAGTATTTGGCAAAGGGAGTGAAAATGAGATTGTACTGTGGCAGTTCCTAGGTCACCTTGAGGTAGTCCCACCTATAATACCAGCCAACTTTATAAGCAACACATATATGATGGATACAATATAGATTTCACATAGTCACACGTCATTAGCAATGAGAAAACTGCTAATTTAATTTACTTTGCCTTTTCTGGTCTTTATGGAAGTTGAAAACATTATCTTCTTAAATACCAAGGGTCTAACTTGAATAATTTCTTCATTTGGGAACAAATTAATCCAATAGTTGCTCATGCCAAGGGTAAGCTGACCTTTCTGCAAAAGAAGAGAGAATCATTGACATTAATCAGTAGTGATGGAGATAGAATAAGAGGATTTATTCATATTGCTTAAGGATTTAGAAATAGAAAGTATATGAAATATAAATAATTATCTTTTTAAAAAATTAAACTCTGAAGTTCCATTTGTTTGCATTCAGCCTTGTGCAAAATGTTGTAAGCTAATTTACTGTTGTATGCCACAGAATGAAGACACACCTTCCTGCCAGCACTGTTACAGGCTTACCCTTCAGAAGCGAAAGCAAATTCTGTAGCTACTAGAACCCTTTCCAATACAGAAGTTAACATACCTCACATATTCCATGTGGTTGTTGGATACTTCAGTGTATACCTGTGCACTCAACGCTCTGAGAAGGGCAGCAGCAATTCCTGTATTCTCTTCCTTCCTTCCTTCCTTCTTAAAGGCTGTTCCTGTAAATTGAAGTTAGCCACTGGAGGCATTTGCAAGACTGTGACCTGATACAGATCCTTTAATGTCACAGAAAACGGATCCATAGAGTTAAACCATCAGAAGATGTAGGCCTAATTTTTTTATGCTGAAGTATAGAATCATAGAATCAACTGGGCTGGAAGAGACCTCTGAGATCATGAAATCCAACCCTTGATCCAACGCTACTGTGATTCCTAGATCATGGCACTAAGTGCCACATCCAGTCTCATCTTTAAAACTTCCAGGGACAGTGAGTCCACCACCTCTCTAGGCAAGCCATTCCAATGACTGATTACTCCCTCTGTAAAGAATTTCTTCCTAATATACATATACATATACACACTGCAATTCAGAGTATCTTTTTTTTGTAATCCAAGGAGAAAATCAAATGCCTGGATGTTAATCAAATTTCATTAACTTAAAGAGAAATTCAAGGAATAGATAAGCTCCTTGTTAATTTTCTCATTAAAGATCTTTCCCCATTATGCTCACAATGAATCCATTTCTGCAGGAATTTGCATTCCATGGATGAATGCAACACATTAGATTATAGTTTTATTTCTTTAGGGAAAACCATTAAACGTGTATTACAGTGATTTATGATATGTTGTATGGATGGTTCATATATTTTGTCTTTGTGCTTAACAATGCAGCAAGAATTCCATATAACAAGCTGCATGTCAATACAGGGATTTATCACTGGGTGCAAAATATACGCTTTCCATGGACAATGTGTCTTTATTGACATGTGCGTGTGCTGAATCTCATCACTTTTTTCCTCCTAATAATAATTTTCCCCATTAGTCTATTCATCTCAATGCTTTCTGATGGTGGTTCTCTAGCAAACCAGCTGCATAGATTTCCCAGATTTTCACATGGCCAGAAATCCACAATCTTCACATTTGTGTTTGTTTATTTTTTTCTTTATTGAACATGGCACTGGGATATATTTTCAATTAATGCTTCTGTGCTTCTCAGCTATCTCATAGCATTGCCCTGGTGTTCAGTTACCTACAAAAGTCATTTATTGTCTCACACAAACCTCCACCACGGGCATTATTCCTTCAATAATTCACACCCCATTGTACCTTACTGCCTGAGATGCAAACAATATAAAAAAAATTACTTATGACAGTCTTTACATAAAGCTCACATAATTTCATGTAAGTAAGTACTGCTGAACATTCTTGTGGAGTCAGGTCTGCTTCAGGAAAACTCCAGCTCAGCAGGAAATTTACTGTGTTGTGTGTGAACTGTTTTCATTGTGATTTGTGTCTGAATCATGAGAAAGAACATCTTCAGTGCAAGCTGAATGTTGGTGGACCATATACAGGCAGTTAAATCACTTTTATCTCCTTGATGCTCTTGTGATTTGTTCTTTTTGTTTGGTTGGTGTGGGGTTTATTCTATTTACAATTACAGGCAGAGCAGATGGCAAAGGCTTAGCTTGATGTAATATGTCCATAAAATAAGCAAAGCTCTCCGTGAGCCTTCTCTCCAGCAGGCCTATTTTACTTCAAGAAGGATTTTTCTTCCACTGGAATGAACCTCAAAGAATACAATTTTAGGAAGAAATATGTAACTCTGTGAACAGCAAAATTAACAGTTCTGAGGTTCTCAGCTCATTGTAGAGCTTCTTCTTTAGGGGAGGAAGATGACTCTTTAGGATTCTCTCCTCCACAAGACAGTGTCTTTTGGTGAAACTTGTAGGAATTCCTCAGTTTTGCTGCTTTTGCTCTTCTGTCATTAGGAGGTGTTTTGGGGAAGTAGGTAGTGGCAGGAAGCTGGCAAAGTCATAGAGATATCAGCCCTGCATGAGTTCATAACTTGATAAAGCAAATCACATAATTAAGTGCAGTCTCATTAAGTCCTTCTCATCCAGTTCCAGAAGAAAAACCCCAAACCTTAGATTTTTGCTCCCATTGCGTTTGAGCTAATTCCTAAATATCTGCTGAAGCTGTAACTTCAGAAGCTATTTCTTCTGTTATTTCTGCTGCCAGGAGTGCCCAGTGTGTGCCAACACATACAACCATCTACAGACAGATAAAGTCAGGCTTTATCCCAAAATATTATCTGAACAGAAAACATACGTAAACCAAACTTTAATATTGCTTATTTCTTAGCAAAAGAAATATTAGTATGGACTGTTAAAAGATTTGCCAAAGGCACACACACAGTCTGAGGAAGAGTTATATCTGAGGCAGAGTTCTAAGCAGAAAACTCCAGAGCCACAGTTCATTGCATTACCTACAATTCATCCTTCCTTTCAGAGTACAACCATGTAGGAACGTATTATTCAAAGCTGCTGACAAGTTTGACTAGCTGTTTTTCTAACAAATGAAGGAGCGGCAGTTGGCAAAAGGTGATAATAGCACTGGGCAGCAAAGATTGTAACTGCCTGTGCCATGCATTGCATTATACATTTTATCTTCAAATGCTCCCTTAGCAAAGCACAAAAAAGAATTCAAAGGAAGCTGAAATCTGACAATTGCTTATAATTTATAATACTCATTAGATTTTTGGGACAGCCATCTCTTGGCAAGGTAAGTTCTTTTATTTATAGGCAGGGACTGCTCATGATTTGCATACTAATGCATTCACATCTGCAAAGCCTATAAAGTACCCTCCAGCTCATTACGACAGTGCCATTGTCCTACTTGCCAGTATGTAATCTGATCCCAAATGTTTCAGATGTCCACAAATACAACCAGCCCGAGGGAAGAGCTTCACTGTTGCAGTAATAGCACACAAGAAAATATCTTCCTCCCCCTGCAAAAAAAGCAAATAACATAAAATGACTGGATGGCAGGAAACTGCTAAGTGTTTATAAAAGATGAGCCCCAAAGCCTACGAGAAGCTGTTGCTATGTTTTAGGGTTCTTATACCAGTTCAGCCAAAAGAATGACTTTATAGCAGCTTTATAAAGGGTTCCAAAGAAAAATACCTTCATAGAAGACTAAGTCACTTGGCTGTGCATTCTGATTTTATCCTAATGTGTCATACATAAGCACTCATGTTATTACTGCTGTTTCAATTCTGGTTGTGCATAGCTACTTGAAACAGATACCTTTGTCCCTTTCTTTTTTTTTTTTTTTTTTTTTTTTTTTTTGGTGAATCTTATAAAGACAGTCCCTACTTTCAGGTAGTCCAGAGTTTACAATTATGTCAAGATTTTGCCTGTGCTGCCAAAAAGATGAAACACAGAGTAGACAAGACAGGCTCATAGAGCAAATATCTCCTCCCATGCAGACATGTGGGTGCCTCCTATGTTAACTCACTTTGTCAAAGGTCACTGGATGGTGAAAGTTTGCTAGTCTCACAAGTTCAGGTTCTGAAATATCTCAGACTCAATCTTGCTACTTTGTGTAGGAGGAAGAGTACTCTCCACCAACCTCGGATAAGCACTGGCTCACTCTTGTAACTTCCATCTCTTTGACTTTAACTGTGCTGAGGCACACATACATACCCATCCTTAAAAACAGGAAAAACGAAACCCTAACAACCCCAAACCCTACCTACATTGTGGGGAAGATCTTAAACAAGGTGACAAAGCTGCTGTCAGCAAGCTCTCACCCACTGTCCAGACTTGCTTCTGCATTACCCTGCTACTTGCCTCCTCTGGCCTTTTCATCTCTTCTTCCCAACCTCTTCACCTACTCTTCCCTGGCTATAGAGTCCTCAGAAACCTCCCTTCTTTGCTGGCCTATTGCTATAGGTAAATAACTGTAAATGAGAAGAAGGCTTGAAAGAGATTTTAAACTGAGGCTTCAGAGTGGGAGGGGCAAGACACAGGTCATTGTGCAAGTGTGGTATTGGATTCAGGATCCTGATGTACCTGCATGCAGGAGGTGCAGCAATACATTACATTTCTTTATTGAATTTTCGTTGATAACAGTGGCTGGTTACTTATTTATTTATTTGCCTGTAACTCTCTTGTTTGTCACAGTAGGTGGGAGAGAAGAAAAACAAGGCTCTGCATGAGTCATAACCCAGAAAAAGCTCTGCTGAGAATACAGCTCACACTGCTTTGCAGCACAGACCATTGCATGATGCAGGTGATAAGCATCAGTGTTGCTGTTGTCTCCATGTTTTCCTTCTCATATCATCATGAATGACAGTATTGACTATGATGTATTCAAATGGGCCTGTAGGTAGGGATAGGTATTTCATTTTCTTGTCTTTTCCGTACTACCATGAGAAAGAGGAAATGCAGCATAAAGAAAAATAAATACTTTTTTAGAACAAGTATAGAATACAGAAAAAAAGGTGTTGTTTCTAAATCCAAGGTTTTGACCTCACTTCTGTTCAATTGTATTTTTGACCTGGAAAAGAATTGCACAAGACTAGAATCAGCTATGAGGCCAGGGGAGGGTTTTTGTCTCTGTTGCATATCCCACTACATGAGCGGGCAATGCCCATGTGAGAGCCACAGCCCTGTCACCTCTGCAACTGGCAAATAGCTGGTAGGTCTTTCTTTTTAATATAGGACAGTCCCAATGAACTCTGTGGGACTTTCCTAGCAAAGAGCTGAGCACAAAGTGAGTGACAAGAGGGACTGCTGTTCTCCCTGAATTCTGCAGGTCCAGCACACGTTTAAAGGCAACCTTCCTGCTCACATTCAGAGTGAGGCAGCTCAGTGCGCAGTGTGTGATGAAGTTCTTGCAGACATTTCCTGGAGTGGTCATTGCTGGATAAGGACCATTGCCCACATCCAGGCTGCTCCGAACGCTCCAAGCTGGGGATGGCAGCAAGCACTCATCTGGATACCTCTCCTTTTCACATCTGCCTTACCCAGAAACTGAAGATCATTCAGGGCTGCTGAGGAGCCAGCCATATGAGGTCTGGCATGTTCCACAGAGAGGGAGTAAACTCTGGCTCTGTCTGGAGTTGACCTTTTACGCTGAATCTCTTCACTGGCCCTTCATATCACCTGCTGAGCATCTCCTGCCCTCCATTAGACTGCACAAACATTAGACTGAGTAGTTGAAAGAGATACCACTATTTGAGTAGTTTATCAATGCTTTCCCTGTTTAATGTGCTTCTTCTATTCCCAGAAGAATGGAGTACAGGATACGCTGGGTGTTGCTGTTTAGATACTGCACGTAAAAGTATCATGTCAGTGGCTAGACAAAGCTGATTCCTATCCCATTTCTAATTGCATTCACTTTCTAAATATGGCATAATCTCCTTTACAATAATATGTGGGGGAAAAAAAATCTTGGTAGCATTTTTGTTCAGATCACCTGTGATAAAGGCTCCCTTTCCTCTGCCTATTGTGCTTTTCTTTAAACTTTTGCTGAACTTATATTTTGTACCTAGCTTCTTCATGCTTTCTACTACTAAGATCCAAGGAATTATTTCTTCACAAATGGTAGCATGCAAAGACTAGAAACAGGCATGTTATAAAGACAGTTTAAAAACATACATTTTCCTCTGTGTGTATTTAGCAGTTTCCATCTTTGCCATATGTTCTTTTCCTCATCAATTTGCCTTTTAGATTGTTCTTTAACACTTGGCTGTTTTCTTCCTTCTACAACAGAAGGGGAATTGATCTTTCATTTGTTACGCAAATATTCCTTATTGTCCCACGTTTTATTACCCCATCTGTTATTTTGTGATCAGTTAAAGTCTCTTGTGATTTCACTTTTTCAACTGATCACACTATACCATAGACTATATTTCAATGTAATTGCTATCTACTGTATGATGTGTAAACTACAAAGAAAGGAGCAAAAAGACAAGGATATTTTCCCCCTGCCTGCCATTTCTCTCTTTCTGTGTAAGCACATATCTTCAGTGCTTACTTATTGATGGCAGCATTTAAACTAAACCCCTCATCTCCACTCTTTTCTACATGAATCAAATCCATTGTTTCTATCTCAGTGTTTTACTACTATAAAGCACAAAAGTATATACTAAATAAGCTCGCCAACACTTGAGGGAAACAGGTAGATACTGTCACACTTCATGAGCTAAAATGCTTCCCTGCATCACCCTTGCCAAAATGGAAAGCTTTCCCCCCGGCAGTGTTTCCCTGTTCTCCGTCCTCCTCCTTCCAGCGCTTTCCTTCTTCTCTCAACACTTAATCTTGGTCATGCATGGTTGTCTTAGCTCTGTCTCTGTGTGTAGTTTTTAAAATTACTTTTACTCCCGTATTTTTAGGCATTTACAACACCATCTTCTGCAAAGTCCTGTTTCATCTTCCTTCACTCCACTCTTGTCTCTCTCAGCAAGGTGTTCAAGAATGACATGCTTTTAAAATTAGGAGGTGCAGCACTGTTTCTGCAAGGGAAACCTAACCCTGCAAATGTGATCAAGCTGATGTGAAGAAAGTGAGTCATATACAGCAGGACAGATGGAATTTTCTCCTATCTGTCCAGGACAATGGGAGAGAAGACTCAGAACTGTAACTATTTATAACTATTGCTTTTGATAATAATGGAACAAAGTGGGTCATTGCCAGGGAGAAAAATGGAGGCAGCTCCTGGTGGAACAAGGCTTGGGAGAGATTGCGTCAGAAGCAGCACCCCAATTTGCCCCTGAAAATAATGACTCAAAGTACTGACGTTCATGCATGCTGTGTTAATCCAGTGACACCTCCACATGTGCTGCTAATATAGAGTTGTGATCCCTCATTCAAGCATGTGCTTAAAGACCAGATTGTCTCCTAGAAATCAGGCCTCAGTGGACTGAGCTATTGGGTAAGTCATTTGTAAAATCTAAACAGGGGCTTTAATGCGGAGCTGTGCAATGAAATGTACCCTGTCTGCTTATGGATATGCAGCTGGAGATCGAGTTTTTCTCAAAACTTCCTGATGCCACTGCTGGGAACCGAGATGTCATTTTACAAGAGCTACTTGCACTGAGGCTGGAAAGAACAAAAATGGTAATGATCTTCTACAACGCTGTGTGAGCAGCTCTGAGATGCACATGACTGTTACAGAGAGGAAGGAAGAACTGAGACAGGAAATACAGACTGATGCAAGCAAATGCAAATATTAATGGAAAGGAAAACTTATTAAAAAAATCTATCAAGCCAGTTTTCCCCATGAGATATGTGAATTAAAAACTCTCGATTTGACTCTTTCCACAAAAATACTATGTAAAATGTATATAACCACAGTGCTAAGAACAGACTGCAATACAGGAGCTTCTAGCTCCCTAAATGAACTCAAATCCATGGATGGAAGGCAGTGCCAGACTCCCACTGGAAGGCATACAGGTTTTAAGCTCTGCCTTGCACACACCTGTAGTGTGGCTGTCTGTGTAGGAGCTAACCCCATGGCCTGGGTGACTCTCCATCATCAGTGGGGAGACTGTTGGCCACTCCTCTCCACTTCAGCCTCAATCTAAAACATCTGAGGGAGAGGAGCTCCTCTTTAAGTCCCCGACCTCCAGTTTCAGGGGAAAAAGCACATAAATGTCATAGAATCAATTAGGTTGGAAAGGACCTGTTAAGATCATCAAGTCCAACCACTAACCCAGTACTGCCAAGTCCACCACTAAACCATGTCCTCAAGCCACATATACAGGTCTTTTAAATACCTCCAGGGATAGCGACTAAACCACTTCACTGGGCAGCCAATTTCAGTGCCTGACAACCTTTCAGTGAAAACATTTTTCCTAATATCCAATCTAAACCTCCCTTGATGCAACTTGAGGCCATTTCCTCTTGTCACTTGTTACGTGGAAGAAGAGACTGACCCCCACCTGGCTATAACCTCCTTTCAGAGAGTTATAAGGTCCTCCCTGAGCCTCCTCCAGACTAAACACCCCCAGCTCCCTCTGCCACTTCTTATAGGACTTGTGCTCCAGACCCTTGACCAGCCCCATTGCCTTTCTCTGGACACCATCCAGAACCTCAATGTCCTTCTTGTAGTGTGGGGCTCAAAACTAAACACAGGATTTGAGGAGTGGCCTTGCCAGTGCCGAGTACAAGGGGGCGATCAGTTTCCTCGTCCTGCTGGCCACACTATCGCTGACACCAGTAGGGATGCCACTGGCCCTCTTGGCCACCTGTCTCGTTGCTACAGGACCAGAAAAAAGGACAGCCGAAAGGACCCCGCTGGTCGGGGGACTCCGCGGTCCCGGAGCACGATAAGCCTCCCGTCGGGGAGGGGATTTTGGCGGGGATCGCATTCCCCCCACTTCCAAACTTTCCCGAGGCGTCTCCTGCCCTCTGGCGGCGGAGGCACCGCCGGCCCCGGCCCCGGCCCCGGCCCCGCCCCGTCGGCCCCGGACACCGGCGGCGCTTTCAGAAACAGTGTCATGGGAATAGAAAACTCAGGTCTCAAGGAGAGTTTCAGACTTGACACTCGGACTCAGAAAGGTGTGAAAAAACATTTCCACCTTTGTATCTGATGCTGCACGAATATGATATTTTCCAAGACACATCTCTTGATTTATCAGATGTGAATACACAAATCAGAATAAATACAAACATGCTCTCAGAAAAATTAGTCTTTCCCATTCTTCTGAAAAGCAGAAGTTTATCTTAAGAGAAAACAAAGTAAAAACACAGTGAACCCCCCCAGCCCCTTGTGCATAAGTATACAGTGTGCCCTGTGTTTTCTTGGAGGGGTGGTTCAAAAAGAAATAATAGCAACTCTGGGAAATAATGCTCACATGCTGCACCAAGCTCACATTCCTGCAGGAATAGTTCCAGTGTTAGGCAGGCACTTGCTAGCACTTTGTAACATCACACATGAAGATGGTCAATTTCCAATCTTGGAAAATGACTTATGGACAAAACCAAAATCAATAAGGAGGTCAAAGGATGACACAGCTCTTTATTTGATGCTTTCCTTTATTACATTTTGGAAACGCAAATAAGAGGATGAGGTAAAGGAGGAAAAGTTGCAGCAATTAGTGCATAGACCTTAGCTGCCTGAAGACCCTCGATGTTGTGTGGGCATGATCTAAGTGAGCCTGAGGCCTCTAAGAGAGCTCTGGGGTAACATTCTTGCCCACTGGGATTCTGATATTTCCTTTAAAATAAACAGAATTTCATCCAGTGCAACTCCAGGACAATAGAGAGTCCTCCGAACAACCTAAGTGTAGAAAACTGGAGGTAGCGAGCACACGTGCAGCTTTACAACTGTCTGTATGGCAACAATAAGGCCCCTTGTGCACAGAAGGAGGACTCTTTAATACCCTTTTTTCCCTAAGATTTTAGGTCATGTCAGGCTGATGGAGTCACACAAGGTGTCTCTTGCTGGAATGAGAAAAGGTTAGTCACACCTCTGCAGGCCAAACTGTTGCCCTAGTATTTTCACAAGGCTTTTGAAGCAGGCTCAACAGCACATCAGTTGCAGAGAGCCAGCTTATTTCATCTACGCCAGCCCCAGATGAGTCTCTAAACTGACTTCAACCAAGGGCTACTGATGAGAGCTGGTCAGAAAAATTGCTTTCTTATAGAGTCAGATAATGGCAGCTTTTGAGCACACACAAGGAAATTGAAATTTGATTTGGAAATACTGATGGAGCAGTTATTGTGGGTTATACTAAGATCATCCCATCCCTATCCTGTTTTATGGGTTGAATGACTACCCTGTTTAGATGAAGCTAATTAGGTTTTATGGCTGTCATGCCTGAAGAGAGATTAAGTAGAACTGGGGCACTTGGACATGAAGGAAAGTGAGCATAAGACGCTGCTGAAGGACAACACCCATGAATTACAAAATAATTGGATTTACAACAGGTATTCAGTCTGTAGATGTTAGGGTTTTTTCCTAATGGTTTTAGCTGAGAGGTAAACAGGCTAGAAAATGTCGTCAGGTAAAATGGATAAAGGAAAGGTACCCCAGCCCTGAAGTGACTCCCCCCTGCAGGGCAGAGGGATGCTCTTGGCACTGTGCTACCCACCATGTGTCCCCCTTCTCCCCTCCTCCCCAAAATGCACTCCTTGCAACCAGCCTGCAGATTCCCACTGGCACATTTCAAAGCCTGTGAGAGCCCAGCCATACCTATCTGAGATGGAGCTGATCCCTGACCTTCACTTAGTACTGCTTGGTTTTCTCCGATAGCTGGGTGAATGATTGCCAGCAGTGGTAAATGATTTACTCCACCGCCTACTAGAGAAGCATATCCCTCATTACACTGCAGAGAAAAATATTTCTATAAAGCCACAAAGATAATGCAATTATTTTATTATTCACGTAATAAATAAATAAAGGTAAGGGTAGAGATAGTGGAAGAAGCTTATGATTCTTTATTCCATAATTAAAGAAAAAATTGGGGAAAGTATCTATGTTTTCATAACTACAGAACACATAGCTGTGTTCATGGCTGAAGATAACGTGTGTTTGGCAGAGCAGCTTGATCCAGAAAGCTCAGATAGATTCAGGCGGGTTTGGTGTTTAGTAAAACAAAACCCCTGTTTGTTTTGTTTTGTATTAGGGCAAGTTTTCCTCATGATCATAGCACTATATGTTTTGCATTCATGTATCATTGCAGCCCCAGAGAGCTGACTCCTACCATCTGGTCTCTGTGAAGATGTGAGTTATAGAGCCCGGAGGTGAGAAAAACTACATATGCTGCTGGAGCTGCCTATTTTGCTGCAGGAGGCACTGGCTTATTAGTTTGCTAGGTTTCCTCACTACTAAATCCAAGAATCATTGGGGCTGAAGGCAGATAACTTCATTAACTGTGTTGTAGGCCCTCAGTCATACAGAATGGAATGTTTGGTATATTATCTTTTAATTTCAGCTAGATTTTCCAATTGTTTAAAAGCTGGAAATTTAAAAAGAAAGAAGATGGCATTTCTCTCTTCATGGGGTCTCTGGGAGGAGCAGGTTAGGCCACGCAAGCCACTAATGCCAGAGGTGGGCTTGAAGGCTGCTCTCAGAGCTTCTGAAATGTCTGGGCACTGAGGCACACCATGTGCAGGTGCAGCCTTGGGAAACCAAGCAATGCAATTGCTAAAAACATGGTCCAGCTCTACTGTCCTGTCTGAACTGGGGGAACTCTCTAACTTTTGACCTTGTAACAAAGAGAGCACTTTTCCGAGTGGTGCATTCCTACTTTATTTCTTGCAAAATGGATGCAATTTAACCTCACTTCTCTTCCAACAACTCTCACTTTTTGTGCTGAAGAAAGTATTTTCTGCATCTCCATCTGAGGTAACTTGGGTGCTGATAGACTGTTGGAAAATCACCGCTCGGCATTGCACAAATGTCATTACTGCTGTAATGACAAAAAGAGATGATCATGGTGCCCACTCCTGCAATTAATTCCCTCTGCAAAAACTCTGTGCTGATGACTTAGGCTTTCAAGTAGTTCTGGCAAAATTTATTTACAGCTCTATTTTATTATGAATTTGGAATGAAATCTGAACTGTGGGAATGACCATAAGGATGTTGAGAGGGCTGATGAAACTCCCCAAGGTTTGAGGTAACCTGCCTGAGATTTTTGCAAATTGTCTGTAGTGATAACATCTTATTGCTCTGATTTTAGCATCACAATCTGTTGCCTAATATTTGCCAGCAATCAGTACTCAGATGAGGTTGACCAGCCCTCTTCGCAGGGCACGTCTCCTGAATATCTTTTGAGGAATTGACATTGGGCACAGTTTGATCCTATGTGACATAGCTGTGACAAAATCCCAGTTGATGCAGTCCAATAAGAACTCATATGTCCCCATACTCCATGAAACCCATGTAATCCCCCTTACCCATTATTCTTTTTCAGCCCTTCAGATCTTGGAGTATTGTCTTCCTACTGACCTCTTTGCTGAGGCCTAGAAGTTGCTCCAAGACTCAATCAAATGTGTGAGTTGTGTACCCAATATCTAATCACCCCTAATCTTGTGATGGGGTCACATGGCTTTGGTGCTGGGAAATGGGATGATGTGATGGGATGTGTGGTCTTATTATAGAGAAGTGCTTCTCCCATGACAGAAATTTTGGGTGTTCATTCATGGCAAGTGATGGGGAAGTCTTCATTTTGGTCATCTTGCACCTTGGGGTGCATTTCCAGACATGGAATGGGAAAAAAATCAGCGTGCATGGATCCTGAGTACCACTGTTGGGTGGTGCCCAGCACAGCCTGCTTAGAAGCTGGAGCGCAGTTGCAACCAAACACTCATTAGATGGCCATTAGGAAACACACATTTGTTTAATGCTGAGCCTGATGTGAGACAAGTGATGGTTTCGTTCTTAATAACGTCACATTCCCATCCTCGTATGACACCTTTCTTCAAGGTGTTTTTTTCAACTGCACAGCAACTTACTGCAAACTTTTGGTGCCTGAAGCGCCAAACACCATCAGTATTATCAATGTCGGGTAATGCTGGCCGGTCTGTCCAGTGAACAGGGAGGAGGAAAATGAGCTCCAGCCCCCGCGAGGACGGCAGGGCTCGTGGAACCCCGAGAACCGAAAGTTTTTTCGGTGTGGTTGCACTTTGCGGTGGCGGGGCCACCACAGAGGAGCGGGTGCGGGAGGGTGGCAGACAGCAGGAGGGTAAGTGAAAGAATGAGCCCGGACAGGACGAGCGAAGTGACGGGGTGTTGCGGGGCTGGCGCGGAACCGGGGCCGAGCGGGGAGCGGGACTGCCCCGCGCTCCCATCCCATCCCGTCCCGTCCCATCCCTTCCCTCTGCTCCTCTCCTCTCCGCCGGCCCCACCGGTCGGGGCCGCCGCCGGCGGCAGGCTTAGTCAGAGGAATGTGGGTGGGACAGCCTCCTCCCCGGCGCCTTAAAACCCCGCTCGGACTGGGCGTACACAGTCTCCCGTCCCGCCGGAGCGTCCCCGCCGCACCCTACCCGCGACGCCCGGGCTCGCTGCGAGCCCCGCCGGCCGGGCAGCATGGTGGTGTGCGGCCTCGCCTGCTGGAGGTGCAGGTGGCTCCTGCCCCTGCTGCTGGGCCTGGCCATCATCATGGGCATCATCGCCCTGGCTGGCCGGGGGTGGCTGGAATCCGAGTCGGAGCCCTACGTGCAGCAAGCATCGCTGTGGGAGAGCTGCACGCGGGGCGAGGAGGACCTGAACTGGAACTGCGAATCCCTCATGGACTACGGTGAGTGAGAAGCGCCCCGAAGAGCCCGGGGCAGTGGGTGCCATGGCCATGGACCCACCCTCTCTACCCCTTGCTATGGAGCAGCCTCCTTCTAGGGGGGAGTTTCCCTCGCAGAACCAATACTTGAGCTGTTTCGGGGCTTGAACCAGCAAAGAAGCATAGTTCTAGACTGCTTCAGAGAGATCTTTTTTTTATCAGTACAACTCTGAGAAGCTGCGGTGTTGATATTTTAGGTCTTTCCAAAGTTATTTTACAGCCAAAGTAAGGTAGCCAGCTGGCTACAAGCCCGTCAATTTCTTTCCCCCGGCTCTCGGCAGGCTGCACGCCCCGCAGCCTTCCCTGGCACGGGTGAACTCTCCTCCCTGGTCTGGTGGTGAGCGTGGAAACCTTCATGCAGGGTGTCCTATGCAGAACCACACCTGGGCAGTAGCAAAATGGTCTTTCCCCCCGGCCCTTTAAAGGTAGACGGCACCTTTATTTAACCCTGCCCGGCCAAGGGAGTGCAGCTATTAAAATGCCTTCTGACCTGCAGCTAAAAATGGCCTGATGTGGGTTTGCAGGCAGAAAAAAAAAATCTCTTTGTATACCTCTCTGTTGCACTGGGGCCTAAATCAGGGATAATTGTGCCTCTGTTTTAACTTGCTGAGCTGCTTCTGTATCTAGCATCGCCAGTGTAATATTCTTACTGCATACTCTTAGTTTCTGGGTCTTTTGGGGGACTTTTTGTTTTATTGCTAGAACACATGGGTCTGATTACATCTGCTTTTCCCTAAACCAAAATATTTCTGGACAAATAAGCAGACCCGCCTTAAGATCCTGGATGAGGGTTCTTTAGGGACTGGGAAGCTGGAAGGGTGTGTTTCAGCTGGGACAGCTGGGACTGCTTCCCTGCGCAGATCCCTTGCTGCCTGAGCACCGCAGACTGACTTCCAGAAGCTTTTCATTGCAACACTTACGCGTAAACCAACTCATGAATATATTGTAAGAGAAGTGGCTTTATTTCTCAGCCAGGTGATGACTTCAGCCCTTAATGGTAAGTGGAAGAAATCTGGCTAGTGAGATAAAAATATCGATCTCTCCCATTAGACAGAGAAGAAAAGGTAGTAGAGTTGCTGAAATTTGCATTGCAAAGGGCAAAAGTGCTAATACAGTACAGCTGCTGAAATTTGTTTTCTCCTGTAGTGACACTGCTTCTCAT
The DNA here is from genome assembly GCA_035047865.1 of Dendrocincla tyrannina. Classification (NCBI taxonomy): domain Eukaryota; kingdom Metazoa; phylum Chordata; class Aves; order Passeriformes; family Dendrocolaptidae; genus Dendrocincla; species Dendrocincla tyrannina. The sequence goes on along the minus strand of JAWWMP010000116.1, from coordinate 50,486,530 downwards.
GTCTCTGAGTATTGATGGGTGTGTGCTTTGCGTCAGCCCTCAGCATTGTGGGGCACAAGTAATTTTCTGCTGCTTTTTCTAGTCAACAGGATGACAGAGAAGAACAGATCCTTGATTTCGCTTATTTAAGCCCTTGCTTATTTAACCCAAAACTTATTTATATCCTTGTCTCACTTATACCAATTTGCCTCTTTTCAAATTTTCATAACATCAATGCCACTGTCTACTAAAAGAGTATTTACATCTAGAGACAGGATATAACACATGAGTTCGGGTTTGATTTATTTTGTTTCCTTTTTGCCTATGTTAATGCAATTAGTCTCAAAATAGGTGAAGACTTTACAAAGGAAAAAATGCCTAGCAGGCATTTACAGGACTGCTGCAGGAAAATAAAAGTTAACTAATTGAGATGCATAACTTGTGTTTTGCATACAGTAACTGCTATACACTAACCTCTCTTGATGAAATGAAGAATTTAGAGTGGATCTCCATTAACAGAAAGTTCTATTAGGCAACTTCTTAATTGAGCCATGGCATGTGTACTAAGAAGAGGAAGAGAAAAAGCAGTCAAGTCGCTTATTTTAAATGAGGGGAAAGGGGCAGGAACAGACAAATAAAGATTTGCAAATGGGAGCGTCTCCGAAACTGTATTGCTTCTTAATGCACATTTGCAAATGCTACATGAGAGGGTAGAAGTGAAAGGGAAAAAGAAGAGTAGGATGTCATTTGGTAGGGAGGCAGGCACGGGATTTTGTTTAGAGTTCTGTACTGGTTTGTGTCTGGGAAGTACCCTGCCTGGCGGCATCTGTGTATTACCAAAATGTAGCAATGCAGAAGTGCTGCACTGCACTGGAATATCACTCAGGATGACTTAATCCGGACCATTGCAGGATTAAACTGTTGACTGTGTGTTTAAAACATACCAGTAAATCATCAGCTATGACAAGGATTATTTGTAGTGTGTTACTTGGAGAGGGTGAGTGTCTTTATATTGATGAGGCTGTAAGTTTAGGAAAAGTGTTTGTGGGTGGCTGTATCCTCCTGGTTCTGAACGGCTGGTCCCAGTGACTTTGCTCTGAATTAACACTGTAAAAGATGGGCGTGTATGTGTGCAGTAAAGGTAACCCCGTTAAGTCTTCATATTCCTAAGAGCCAGTTGGTATTTATTAAGTACACAACAGCCAACGAAGAAAAAGGGAAACATTCGTAGTAAGTGCCAAAAAAAAAGAAAAGGAAAGGGGGGAAAAAAGGTGGAACTTAGAAGTAGACGCCCAGCCTTTGTGAATCATATTTCACTGCACCTGTGACAATGTACCTATGTCCCTAGAGGTATGGACTTTGATACCACAGATTATTGGTGAAGCCAAGCCCATGTGTCAAATTCACTGAGGGGCCAGGTAAATTAAAGGGGAAATGTTAGATATATGCTTATCTTTTCCGTACACTTCTTTTCAGGCATGTTTTTGTATGATTTACAATGCCAGGATGTATTCAAGTGTATTCAATTTCACTTGGAAAATGCTAATGGGAAAGGCATAGTAGTTGGTGTCCCTACCTACACCCAGAAAACATTTACTGCAGCTCCCTGGTAAAAGAACCCACTGAACAGGTGAGGCTTGAGTCTGTGCCAGTGTGCTTTGCTCGCTTCTGGGCAGGCGCGCTTCCACTGCTAACAACCCAGAGACTTTAAAAGTTGGAAATGTATAGGATTGTGCCTCTCCTCAGCTCCTGGCAGAGCCAACTGATTTATGCCAAGTTTGTTCTAGAGTGTTTCTGTTTAATAATTTGGTAGTATAGCAGTTGCTTTTTTGGCACTCCGAAAGCCATATGAGAGTTGTGACTCCCAGTATTAATTTCCAACCAGCCTTCCTAGCAAACCTTTGATTCTGGGCTCTTCTGTGCATGTGGTGGGTATGCACATAGCTTCCCTTCACTAGTCATGGTACCATGGAGGCTTGCACATTATCTGAGTGAGAAAATAGACTGACAGTGCTCTTTTGCTCGCAGTCCATTACTCCTTTGTTACATCAACAAAGTCAGATTTTGTGGGCATTCTGTGTAATGGGCTCTCGAGGCCAAACAAGAATTGCTGCTACCATTTATATACAAAAAGTATTGTAGCTACAGTGTAAAACATTCCCTATCTATGCACGTTATGATAAAAACTTCTACCCTAAGATTCCAATTATTCATAACCTAACAAACTAGCTTTTGATTTTGAAAGTAAATGAACGAAGATGAGAAAGTCCTGTTACTTCAAATCCTGTAGAAGTTCATCTTCCTACTAGACTATTTTCCCAGCTCTTTTCTTAACTTCTAAAGGCAAAACTAGGTTTAAATATTTAGCCTGTAGAGATTCTATCTTCTCCCTGATGAGGCTGAGGCATGGCCACATGAAATCAGGAAATGCACTTAACACTAAGGCTCTGTTGCTTGCTTTCTTTTAATTTCATCATATTACTGGTGCTCATCATTAACATTAAGTAATCCTGACACCTCCTAGTTATTTGCATGATAACATTTGCAGCTTAGTTCCTTTCTGTTGTAATCGTTAATGTAATGTAGTGCTATGTAATAAAACTCTTATTCCTTTCTAATAATTATAGACCTTCAGCTCCTGAACAGTTGTTTTTAATGTTCTTTCAACACCACCTAATTGATAAATACTTTTCTGCTGATTAGATGCAAAGAACTTGATTATTCTTTGAGGCCAAGCCACCGTGGGAACACTAATACCTCCAACTGTTTTTCTGCTTTTCTGCTCTCCTATTCTTCTGCGTTTCTTTTTATGCAGCTTCAAATTACTGTGGTGTTATTGGTTGATTTCATAAACAGAAATCATATTTATGTCTGAAATACTCTCTCTGCCAGATGAACGGACCTGAGAATTTTCTATTTTCATGAAAAACTTAAATCCTGGCTAAATATCTTGTGATTACAAGGTACTTCAGAGTACAAACCAGTAGAAACTGGGGCTGATCTGTCATTCTCTGAGTGCGAGCAGGTCTCTCCAGCTCTTAAGGCAGGAAACAGTGAGAGGGTTAACTTGTACTTTTTGCCTCCTGGCAGCTGGGAGCTGTAGAGGGAGAATCTTTCAGACAGGAGAGCTGGATGCCTGCAGGAACTCGACCAGCTCTCAGTAGCCTCTAGAGGGGCAAGGAGCCAGGAAGGCCTGCCTTGATAGGTGTGGGGATGAAGGGAATCCTGCATGAAGAAAACGCAATTTCAGTCAGAGCCCTGCAGCAGCCCCTCTGCTGAAAGCTCTCTGTGTTGCTGGGGTAGGAGCAGTTCTTGTGAGTAAGAAATATGACAGGGCTGCACCCTGTGCTCAGGAAAGGTGCAGCCTCCCATACCAATCTCTTTCATCCGTCACTTATTAAAAGACTTACAGTTAATTTTTGAGATTTCTCTTACGTTGGTTGTATAGATAAGTCCAGAGATTTTTGCTGCTCTTCCTGTAATTCCCACAGGGGATCAAGTGGCAGGCTGGTTGTTCAGTGGCTGACTACTAACTACACTAGTCCAGCCAAAATCACACCCATCTAGTGCTGTGGCCAGCAGCTATGACTCAGTCTTATCAGGTCTTGTCAGTATCAACCTGCTGTTAACTGCTGTTGGAAAAGATAATCGAGCAGGAGAAAGAGGAAGTTATGGGGTCACCAGCACTGAGCTCTATCATATGTGAGCACAAAACTCACTGAATTTCATAATGGTTATGTCTGTTGCTGCCCTATTTCTGAAGACCCAAAACAAAGCTGAGCTTGGTATTAATCTTCCTAACAAATTATCTCCCGCAGCCATATATGTTGTCATTTTCATATTGCCAGGGAAAAGAAAATAAATCACTTTGAGCAGAGCTGGGGCTGACCTGTACCCAAAAGCTTGTTACGCTTGTAAAGTAAGCGCAGATGGTAGGAAAATAGCAGAGAGAGCACTGCGGGCATTCTGACCTGTACTCCTCCAGTTGTGTTTGTGTTGCACCAAACCTCAAGGTCTCTAACCTGCAGGTGTATTTGAGTTTGCAACCTAAGTTTTATCAAACAGATGCCAGATTTTTGTTCCTACATCTTGTGAGCATATATAATGCATCTGAAAGGGAATGTGCTATGATAAGTAGGTGTTCTTTCTACTTGTGGTTTTTTTTTCTTAATAGGTCAAATATTGATAAATAGGATCATTTAGGTCAAATATTGATAAATTTCTGGGATCATTTAGTTTGAATTGGTTTTCCTGACTGTGTGTAATATGTTACATATCCCTTTATATTAGTTATCACTAAAGAAATCCTGTTGTGGAGACAGTATTCAATGCCCGTGTTAGGTATGTCTGAGAATATTTTGTACGAAAAGATTTTACCAGACTGCTGACATAGTTTTAATCTCCAGCCATTCATCAGGTGTTCTCCCTCCCTCCTTCCCCCTCAGCATTCCCTTAGGGAAGGGGTATGAAACATGCACAACAAGCCAAAGGAGAATTAATTTGAAAAGTTTTTCCTGTCTTGAGTAGCTGCAAGAAGGGAGAGGGGAAAGAAAACCCTTTTCCTTACCTTTTCTATGTCAGCTTTATTGTCTTCAGAAGCAGTGGTGGTCATTGGGACTTGGGGGCAGAGATTTGGCTGATGGATACCTGCTGTATTTCACTTTTGCTGTTGGAATAGGGGGAAGGAAACTGGTTCAAGCTGACCTAATTAAAATAGCTGTAAAACAATGCTTTACTTTCAGATAGCAAATTGATGTATGTAGTAGGGGTGTCTGAGATAGTTATACTGCATTCTCTGTCTCAAATTACTATTTTCCCCCATTTGTGCAACTAGTAGAGTACTTGAGTTAATGTGGAGGATTATAATTCTTTAGAAGAAGTTTATTTTACTGCCTTCTTCCTCTTACTTTTTGCATAGAAAGAATGGAGTCCACATTGACAGCACAGTATCTCCAAAGTCACTTCAACTGTGTTGGAATGGACAGCTGTGACAAAAGAGATTTTTATTTTATTTTAATGTTTTGACCTAGATCTCTCTGCCCTCTTTATTCCTACATTAGAGGGAGCTCAGGATCTGCCCTACCTTTGTCTGAGTGTGTGAAAGTAGAAACCCACATTATGTAGATGTGGGAATTGAACTGTGATGACAGCTGACTGGAAAACAAAGCACTAGCCGGTATGGTTTAGCCCTTGTGGGCAGGTATCCTGCCTCCAGGGCAGGAACACCTTTGCTTGTAGTTGTTTGCACTGGACTCACTTCAATTGGTTTCTGAAGAGGACAGGGTCTTTGAGGGCCTTTTCACACAGCCATGTTACTGCAAAAATTGGAATTGCTGGCTGTTTTTCTAGGAGATTTTCTTACCATTGTTGCCTTGGCCCTGGCTTGTGGTGGATGAGTTCTGGGTGCTGGTGTTGCTCTGCTGGAATATAGCCACTTGCGTCATGCCTGAGCCTCTCCAGCATGCAGTAGCTTGATCCTAAGAATCTCCACCACCCTGTTCCATCAAATATCAAAGTAGTGATTCAGAGAGGGCTCTTCAGCTTTCAAGTCAGATTTTGCTGTTTCTCTTCCACCCGCTATGTTTTAGATATGTGAATAGATATTTACCTTCAAGAACTTTCTTTCTGTCATCTTTTCAGCTATTCCAAATTTCTTTTTGGTCATGCTAGTTTTGCTGCTTGTGAACTCTTCTTGTCATAAAAACACAGGAAGAAGTTGTATGCTGACAGCACTGTTATTTCCCAGCAGTTATCTCATGCAGTGGTACCTTCTTGTCTGCTTTCACACTTCCCTGTGCATGGAAGTGGTTTTGTAAACTTGCATATCGAACGGGAGCTGTAACGATAAAGTGAGTTGTCAGCAGTCATGTGCCCTATCTGATCAGATGTCTGTGAGTGTCTTACAGATACAGAGTTTGGAAGTGTTATTGCTGTTCTGTGCTGCACTGTATCCCTCTTTTCAGCAAGACAAGTTAGCGGGCAGGGAGTTCTGTGCTGCTCCAACAGTGATGGTGCCTCTCTGCTCTGCAGCTGTGTGCTTTGGAGGCATTCAGTATTGCTTTGAAAGAAGGACATGCTTCTCAAAGGATTTCAATTTAAAATTATTAAAGAAAATCAAATAATTGCAAAGATCAACAGCAGCGTACTGCTCTGTGTAACATCTTTCTTGTTTTCTCTTCAAGGATGGGGGAGAGCAGCAGCTGCCACATACCTTGTTGGCTTTGTGATCCTGGTCATCTGTTTCGCTCTTGCAGTCATCGCATTCTCGATCGAGATTCTCCGCTTCAACTTTGTGCGAGGAATTGGAGGCTTGCTCTTTGTTGTTGGTAAGGCTGGGCACAAAGACAAACAGGCATCAGCAGAAAAACTAGATGGAGCCTCTCTTACGAAATTAGCTGTCTTTGCCTGGTTTATGACTCATTTTCATGGGGAAGGAGGAAAGGTTGCTTTGAGACGATAATGATTAGGGAAGTGCCAGTGGGCTTTGTCAGTTCACACTTTCCCAAAGGCACTGTACAGGGACACCAACACTGTTGACCCTTCATGTCACATGATAAGACCTAGGAGCTGAGAGCCCAGGTGCTTCCCACCTTTCTGGTGGGAGGAGGAACAACCGGGCTATGGGAGGTAACTGGATCTGCAGGGTTCACAGTGCCTGGCTGTAGGACAGGGCTGGTCACGGCATGCAGGTATGTACCTAGCAACCTGGCAATGTCAGCTGTAGCTGCTGCAATCAGATAGGTGTGGGGATCTGCCTTGGCCAGAAGTCACGTACCTCTTTAAGAATGCAGATTTGATTGCAGGACTGAAGCTAATCTTTACATACTTTAAAGATGCAGTTATCTTCATGTACCTTTTTTTTAGTGGGATCTGTAATACGTTACTTGTAATTTATTCGTGCTTTTCTTTTTTTCCCCACTCTAGCTGCATTCCAGATCATTGGCTTGGTCATTTACCCAGTGAAATTCACAGAAGATATTCCACTGACGGGAGATAATATGTTCAGCTGGGCCTATGGCTTTGGTTGGGCCAGCACTGTCGTTGTAATAGGTTGTGCTTTCTTCTTCTGCTGCCTCCCCAACTGGGAAGATGAAGTCCTGGGAAACATCAAGCCTACCTATTACTACTCCTCTCCAGAGAGAGCACCATACTTAAATTGAAAGATTAAGTACTAGTACAGTCAACTGTCAAAACAACAGGGGAGTACCTCTGATGTACATCTGGTGTCATTATAAGAGACTGAAAAACCCCACCTTATTTCACCAGAGTATTTCTTACTAACCCTGGCAATAAATTAGGCAAAACATTGGCATCTTTAAGTAATAACTTTTACCTAAAGTATTAGTCAATTCTGTTTGGATGGTTTACTTGCTCCTTCCCCTCCCAACTAATTGAGTCATCCTTATTTTATTCAAACATTTGCTTATGAATAAAGATGATAGTGTTTCAAGTGTAGGAAGGAAGAAGATAGAATTTAAACAACCCATCACTGGGTCCTTCAAGATATTTTTTTTCACCTCTGACAAAATTGCCTTAAATGGAAGTAGAAAAAAACCCAGCTTTCCAAAGAATGCTTTTTCTTCCATCAAAGTCCCAAGGAAGGAACTTCCTGAGACTATCACAGTCACCTGCTGCCTAAAAATCTTTCCTTGTTTCTGTTACTGTACTGTTGTTAATTAATAGCTATTTGAATTAAGGGGGAAATAAAATTAAAATTTATTTTCCACCAATTGATGCTCTTGGACAGAGATCTCCTCTAAAGCATGGAGCCTGCGTGTGTAACAGTGGTAAATGTAGCCCTGGTGGTTTTGTGGTCACAGCAGGACTTGTGATGGAGTCACATATACATGTTTAATATACGTTGCCATAGAGAGAATCAATAAAATTTCAGATGTTAAAACTACATACATTTTTGCATGGTATTTTAGGGATGCTGATGTAGAAAATATCTCTGAGTAGAAACATAAACTGTTCTATTTATCTGCCTTTTTAAAACTGCAGTGTTTCAATTATCAGTGTGCTTTGGAGGGAAATATTAGCATAAGGTATCTGAAAACCTCCAAAAGTTTCTAATACTGTAGGTACCTAAGTTTAGTAAACTTGGGGCTGCTTTATGAGTCACTAGGGGTAGCAGGTAAGAATAGATAAGCAGTTCTATAAGCAATTTACGTATGCAAACTTCATACAGACGTCTGTGTCAGAGTAATCTGGCTGGCTCCTTGTTTGTGTTTCTGCAGTCAGCAATTCTAAGTAAGTAATCCAGCGAAGCAGTGTCTGTGTTGGTCATGGACCTGCAACAGCTTACAGCAGATTTAATTATGGTCTATAATCTTTGTCAGGGCTTTCTTCAGCTGGGGAGGAAGGAAGAAGCTTATTTTTGGAGCTCCTCCTCCAGTTATGGGAGAAGTAGCTCTAGCAAAGACAGAATGAGATGGGTACAGGTAGGGTGGAATGCAAAGGTCGTATGTTACTCTGCAATTTCTTACTCTCATGAACCCAGTACTTAGGAGAGGGTAAGTGTGTGGGTATGTGTATTCATGCACATGTACAAAATACAACTTAAAAAGCATTAATCAACATACTGTAAAGCTAAAGTAATTTGCAGCTAATATTTTGCAATGCCCAGTACTTCTTGTATTATATATTTTTTAGCAGTCAATTTTGTAACACCTTTTAATTTGATAATACTATATATTGCATGTGATCCTGTTTTGGAAAGGTCATGTGACTCCTGAAGGTCCCTTCAAGGCCTGTATTTTATAATTTTACAGAGCATAAATGTCTACAGACTTTAGAACTGTGTTACGAGCTCAGTTGTGGCATATACAATCAACTGTATTTGTGATTCTTGCTGAATAAGAGAATTCTGTGACAAATGTGTCCCTTTATTTTTTTTTCCTTTTTTGTAGAGTACTAGCTGGTGGGGAATATTTTGTAGACTTACCTATATCATAAATAATGATAGTAATTACTTGTAGTGAATTCAAAACACCGCAGAGAATCTCAAGTCTGGAAAATCCTTGCACAGCTAAAGCTGAGGAGGGAAAAGAAAATGTAAGAAAATGGACACCTTTTCTAATGAGAAGGAGTATGGTATTGTAATCGGGTTTAGCATAATTTAAGTCTTTTGTATGCTTTCTTATAAGCACTGTCATAACTTGTCAAAAAAGCACAGTTGTAAAATAAACTTGGCTCTGAATGTGCTGGGAGGGGTAGAAGCACAACCAGCATGTTACACAATTAAGATGTTCCAGAGAAAGCTATTGCAAATAGTCATTAATTACTTTCAAGTTATACTAATGTATGTGACACTCCTTTCAAATGTGGTGGCTTAATTAAAAATGTTTTAACTGATGGTTGTAGAAACTTGGTGGTGTTTGTGGTTCATGTGTTAATTTCATAAACAGTCTTTTTTTCCTCCTCTTAATATGAATATCAGTATCCATAAAGTGTCGGGTTAATAAAATGAAGTTAAAGACATTGTGTCCAGGAGGCAGCAACTTCATTTGCCAGTCAAATAAGCTTGAGTATTCACTGCAAAACATGTTTGTGCACTTTCTTTGGAAATGCCAGGCATAGGATGTTCTTTGCTAAGCCAAACCCTCTTAAGTGCATCACAGCTTACAGGAGAACTCTAAACTTTTTAAGTACACAACAGTCTATAGGAGGTCATGGATGTGGGAAGCCTGTTCTTTATCAAAACTGTTCTAAGTGCCTTTCCTATACTGATCAAGAACTTCAAGTAGTGAAAAAGGTGGTTTACTGGCCTGCACTTTTCAGTGGAAGGCTGCAATTCTCCCGTGATTAGAAACCTTCCTGTTTTTTAACCTCAGATTATGTGTGGCTCATATTATAACCCTGTGCTAGTGTCATTCTGTATCCTGAACAACAACTTTTCCCCCTGCATTTTTACAGAGAGCGAATCTGTCAGTCACTGCTGTCTTACACCAGCAAGTGACTTTTGATTTCTGGAAAAACAGGTTCATCATTCTGTTTGGTTTTTTTTTTAATCTGTCCTCTTCCTTAAATGTCTAAATTTTTAAATACACTTACTGCTCTGTATTCTGATGCCTTGCATGGGTTTCTTTTTGGTTTGGTTTCCCCACTCTTAACTGCTCTTAATTTTAAATACACAAATAAGAAAATATTTTAGTTCCTTTTAGATCTTCCTAAATGCTCTGAAAATAATTGGAGGGTTTCTATAATGCCCTTCTTTGACAAGAATTGTACTCGTTTACCTACCAGCCTAAATCTGTGTTCACTAAAATCCCCTGAACAGCTCCAGTGACGTTCAGGCTACAAGGTTGCTCCTTCTAATCCAACCCTGGAGAAGAGAGAGCAGCTCAGGAGAATCTGAGCACACTTGGCCCTTGTCTCAGGGGGAGTTATGAGCAATCAAAAATGTGCATGACTGAGTGCTAGGGAAGGCTAATTGACCTGAATGGGATGATTAATGCTTAAATCTCATGGATATGGGCAACAGCTGCCACACCCCACTGGGATTTTGTATTTTTAGTTGACGCAACAAGTGACTAATTTTTTAGACAATTCATTGTCAAGGAAGAATTCTAAAAGGGTATTCACCTGACATTTACATCCTGCATACAAGTGCTTTTGGACCAAGAATACATACATAAATCAAGAGACTGTAGTAACAGATCATTTGGGAGGGGGAGGGGTTGTTATGGTGATAAGCACTCTAGGAACAAAAACACTCACATGCTAAAAGAAAATGTTGCACTCACACACACAAAGAGTTGCTGAGATCATTGAACACTTATGAATTAATGATGAATCAAGCATATATATTTGTGGAAACAGAGATATTTTAGTAAATGCACAACAGCTGTGAGAGTGGAGATAGTGGTCCCACAACTCAGAGCAGTGGAGGTTATCGGCAATGTGGAACAGCCCCCTGAAACACAAGGTTGTTCTGTACCAGTAGGTGAAGTTGGACAGATTTTTAAATGAACCTGGGAGATGATACTCACAACCAGAATAAAGTTTAATCAAATCTGGAGGATGTATTTGTCAAAAACAGGGATGCTGAGTTTCTAGATGTGATTCCTGTAACAGGTGCCCATTCAGGAGTAGTGAAATCCATGCGCAATGAGTTCACTGAACCTGGTATATGTTAATGCACAGGTGCAGCAGTTTATATGTGTAGATCCTATTGACTAAGAATGTGTCGATTTTGCTCTGCACATGCAGTGCATTTATAAGATAGGTCCAATGAATCCATGGTGCAGGTCTGCACTGTACAGTAAGCAGCCTTTAGTTTGGGATTTCCTGGTGTCCAAAGGTGTGAGCAAAGCTGCTCCAGTTATGAAACTCGACATCTAGAAATTCCAGGGAAAAATCCAATGCCCTCAAATTTTGCCTCTAAAAATTATATTTAAATTACTTGGGACTTGTCAGAATAATCCAAAGCATTTTTTTATTAGGATTTTTTAAATATTAAATGTAATAAGGCTGTATTTATAATAAAGACTGTAGAAGAAAACATGCAGACATTCCTAGAGCTTTATATTATAGCTATAAGCAAGATAAATAATAATGTAAGAACTATGCATTGTAGAATACAATTAATATAAATAAATATCTAATAAATAGAAATTAATTGTATTCCTCATAGGTTCGTCTTTGCAGGATTGTATAACACTAGAAGAATTGGCATGACTGCTGCTTTTTATTTATTTATGGAAATGTGGACAACATATACTAATTTTCACAGAGGTCTTTGTGAATACAGTATATTTTGTAAGCAATTTGAAAATTAATTTCTGTTCTGATTTGGAATAGAAAAATAAAACAACTTGCAAAACTAAACTTGGGAAAATCATAATTGTCATTTTGTATCAAGACAATAGGTTAACCTGAAAATGTTGCTAAGACACCACCATTTTCATTTCAGCCTATTTGTTAATTACATATCAAATATTTAAAACTGAAGAGGTCATTTCCATGTAACATATTGTTTTCAGCAAAATCTCACTTTTGGCTGGAGAATCTCAAAGAGAAAATTCCTGGCTGAAACTATTAAAAGATATGCTTGGTGTGCATGTCCTATCTGTAAATCTCAGAGTGCTTAAAGAAGTAGCTGTTCCCAACTGACCCATAAACCACAGCAAATGCAAGCCATTTCTTTGACAGAGGACTGTAAGTAGCAAGGCTGTGGCACCTGGGAATTACTTAAGTAAAGCTGATTTTATTCCTCTCCTAAGGCAACTGAGCTATCTGCTTTTCAAGGAGTTACTGTTACGATCCACTACAAGGACAAGTATTTAGTTAGCCTACCTATGTCACAGAGAAGCTGTGGAGCCCAAAGCAAGTAGCTTAAGTAAAATTATTCTGTATGTAGAACAGGACCATGTTGTACCAGTGTAACTGCTTACACACAATTTCATAAAATCCCTGTATGTAACATGCTATGATTCTTTGATTCTATGATTCTATGTGCTCACCAGAGAGCCTGTGCTCCTGATAGCCACACAAGGATGACACAGACATTCACAATGTTAAAATATCCAGCGGCCACCTCAGCTGTTTTGCTAATGCAATCTTGAATTGCTCACATAAATGACAATCCCGGATACTGCCCCATGTTTGCATCCTGGATGTCAAAACATACTGGTTTGCACATTTAGCCCAGCTAAGGAAAGGAAGAAAGCCCTTTTAAGCCTAAGTATTTGTCCTGTCGAGGCAAGCCTGCTTTACTGACAAGAGCCAACCAGTGCTGTGCATAGGTCAGGCTTCAAAGGTTCCACAGCAGGCTGGTCCTGGATGACTCTTGTTAAAATCTTAACAAGTGAGAATTTTCCTCTGAACTCAGCAGTCAGTGAAAAGATGAAGTATCAAACGTCTGCAGAGCTTTCCGGTGCTGTGTGGGGCAGATAGAGGAAGGCTTTCCCAAAAGCACAGCAGCAGGACTAAGCACTGACCACTCCCAGGTCATCATAAATGTCATGGAGGAGTCACAGTGTCTGGCCACCACGGGAGAGTCCCTCAGAAGGGGCTTGTGTGTGGGAAACTACAAGATCTCAACTGGGTTCATTTTGTTAGGAGAGTGTTCTTTGCAAAGAAGTAAAGTCAAAATGCATTTCCAGTGTCCTTCTAATTAACGTAAAGGAATTGTAGTTTGGATTACCCTGTGAACACTTTTGATATCTAAAGGTATTTGTCTACACGTGCTTCCTGTGGATGAAATGCTACTCACACTGAGAACATTATTGCCCAGGGGATGCAGGGCAGTTGTATCACTGTATAGCCTGTGGTTGTAACAATAACTGTAGTGCAGCCCCTTTCCAAAAAGAAACAGCAGACTGGCATTATTAAGAAAAAAAAGAAAAGGACCTATAATTGTAAATCAATTAATAGAGATAATAGTAATAATTAGGATATAGCTCATGCTGAAAATGTTTCTCAGTTGCTCAGAGTGACTTGTTAGATGTAAGACAGCACACAAGAGAACAGATCATAAAATATGCTTAGCAAAGCTTTTAAAATCAAAACTCTGGGGACTTCTTGTTTATAAGCAGTGTGAACATCTGAGAATGAAAATGTGCTTGCTGCAAAAGTCATGAACATGCACCACAGCTGGTCAGCTTATGTCAATCCAGTAATTTATACAGCTTAGCTGACCAGGTCAGAGACTAAAGGTGAATGAAAATGTGCTGCCAATCATTCGTAAGCTCCTTCTTCCACTAAGAAAACCATTTGTGTCTTGGCCGAAAAAGGCGTATTTGCATTTTTAGCTCTAATGCCTCAGGTCTAATGGTTACTTCAAGTAATAATGAAGACTCATTATAAGATTGCAATAGTTTTAGTTGCAGAAAGTGCACTACAATCTAACAAACAGTTTTAACACTGATGATATATAATTTTCAACAGATGATGCTGGTGTTAGCCAGGAGGGACTATCCACAGATACTGGAGAAGGAGAACAAGCATTTGCTTTCCTGTGAACATCCAGCTTGTACATTGCAAAAGACAAAGTATGCTGAGGTTAAGTCATTACTTCAAATCACTTGAAGTTTCCAATCATTTTCCCCTTTTTGTCATAGGAGTATCATAATTGCATAAGATGGATACATTATTTAATCAACTTTAAATGATGAACCCTCTCTGCTCTTCCAGATATCACAAATTACCCTTTGACTGAATGTGACTACTACTTGTAGTTCTAAGTTACTTAAGGATGACAAAGATGGGCAAGACACAGAAACACCCGTGGTGACTACTCACCTTTCTTTCAGCATGACAATGTGCTCTGTGGTATCACTTTGCAAATGCTAACATTTGTGACAGTATGCATTCATCCACAGGTGAGCTATAGCAGAAACTGATGACAAAACCTTCAGTCATAAGTGCCAACCTGGAACATGGCTGAGCATTCTAAATGCAGGAAAGACCATTTTAGTCCTCAGCAAATATTGGCTCTCAAACGCATGACAGTGCTTGACTTCATATTAGATTTTCAATATAAAATTGCTTTAACTTGATTTGGCTATTTCCTTAGAAAGCTGTAATTTTGAAGGAGGTTGAAATTTGGCAAGAGACTGGATACAGACAGCTGAGTGAGGGCTTGTCTACACTCTACTGCCACATTCATAAGTGTTTCTGAAGCTATCTTTTAAAAACCATTTAATACCGAAATCTGTGTTCTCTCAGTCTTTTGGATTCTATTGTGCCCATTCCTACCACAGCTATGACAGCAGAAGGAACATGTGTAAGTAGATTTGGACAGCTTGCGTGCTAAGGGTGAGCTTCAAATGATATTCACTTTAATGTAAATTTTTTTAATTTTTTTTTGAAAAATCATGCATAAAATTTGATATATTGCAGTGTTATAGAATTGGTAAATGGCATTTTAAACATTAAGTAACTGAACTTGTGGATAGAACAAATGTGGACTACAATGGAAGATACCTTCTATTCTAAGGAAATGGTTGTTCCCTCAAGTTTACTTTACAAAAATAATGTGTGAGATTCTCCCTTACTTCCAACTCTAAATAACAGCTGAAGTGTCCTACTAGTTTGCTTTAGCTTTCAGTGACATTAAAATTCAATGGCTAAAACTGTAAAAATGTCTCCTGCTCTCACAGAGACCTGCTGGATGCCCCTGCTGGACCTCTCACAGCTGCAGGGATATTGGACTGTGTCTGTGCCATGGGGCAGCTGCTGGCAGGATGCTTCAGCTAGCCAGAGTAAGAGATAAAGCAGCCACACCACTGCTAATTTACCACCAGGCTAATAAGATGTCTCTGATGAAAGATTAGGCATGGTGTCAACCTGTTCAAATTGCGTTCACGACAGAGCTACTGCTGCTTCACTCTGCTGGAGCTCACTGCTGTGGATGTTCCAGTTTGGTTCTGTGCAAGCTCAATGCTTCTTCAGGCACAGTGAATCAATGCAATGTAAATTATTAATTTCTTTTATTTAGGCCATTATTGATTTCTGAATATTAATTCAGAAAAGTGCTGTGGAATTTGCAGTTCAGTATGGCTGCCACATTGCACCATGAGAGCTACAATACAATAGCAACTTTCTGTGAGTAAATGGAGGCAGTACTTGGAGGGAGCCCCACCTGGCAAAATCCACCATGGGAGCAAGGGATAATTTGCATCCTCTGGGCTTCAGTGTGTTTCACACAAACCAGCTTTGATCTGTAAAGACTGCAGCTGCTTCCAGATGTACATGCATTGGGCCCTACCAAAATCCCAGGTTGTAGCAGGTGTTAGTTCAAAGGGAGAGTGCAGGGAACATAGTATATCAGTTCTGAGCTGACAGACAGAAAACTGCCTTGAACTCAGCGAGGTGGCCTCCAGGGCATAGAGAGGTGATGGCTCATCTCTGCATCGCTCTCAGCATGCTGCAGACAGGCTCTGACAGGACCCAGGCAGTGCATGTACAGCCAGAGCCCTGCACAGGGAGTGTTTGTAAGGCTCAGTCAAATCAAAACTTCTCTTTTTTCCTCCCACTTAGGCTATATCCAGATCCTACTACCTTTTTATTTATACACTTTGGGGGTTTTCCCCCTGTAACTATGCCCCAGAAGGGGGAGGGAGGACAGTCACATGTTCTTTATTGTCTAACTGTACAGCGGCTAGGGAAATTTTTCTAATTGTCCTAAAAGGCAGCTTTCAGCCTCCATGTGGCAAGTTTCAGAGGCAATCACCCTCTCATGCAAATAGTTCCCTGTCTTGTTTCTGTTTTCACCTGCCATAATGTAAATCCCTTAAGAGATAGAAAGGTGTAAGCACAGCTGTGATTCTTCTGCCAGTGGTGGGGATGTCAGGAAAGAAAGTGTTAAATGCTGAGGGTAAACAGCACCCAATTTGTTACCTTGTCAGCAGGCCAGAGAAGATCCCACAGATAAACCCTGCCTGGAAGCTTCTCCCCAGCTCAACTGGTTATTGCTCAGTGGCAGCTCTTACTCATCTGAATCTAGGTGGAGCTCCTTCCCTCCCTCCATTCCTCCCTCCCTCTCTGCTCTGTCTCTCCTGACTTTTCTCAAACATCTGCACACGCGGCCGTAGGTACCGGCACTCACTTTCCAGGAGCTTTGCAGAAGCACCCATTGCTTTGCGGCGCTGAGTCTGTGGCAGAGACGGCCATCCCTGTCCCACCAGACACCCCTGCCCTGAACAATGGTGAAGTACGGCCTCGACTACACGCGGTGCAGATGGATCCTACCCCTGCTCCTAGGCATAGGAGTCATCTTCGGTATCATTGCGCTGGCGGGCAGGGGCTGGCTGGAGTCGCAGACCTTGCCCTACGTGCAGCAAGCGTCCTTATGGGAGAACTGCAGGAGGCCTCAGCAGGGTGGGGAATGGAACTGCGAGTCCCTCATGGGTTACGGTAAGCACCTGCAAGGGTGGTGGGGAGCAGTGTCTTAAGCAGCGGGTCACATCTCCAAGCTCATCTTTCCTCAGTTCTAACCATATCGCCTAGTATCTGGCATATATATATGAAGTTACAGGTAATAGGGACTGCCACTGAAATACATCAAGGCTTTTGACTAAAAGGGTGAAGAAAAGAAATGCCCTCACCCCATGAAATGAAAAAACTGATGGGTTACATAATACAAACCCCCCCCACACATGGTAATGTACCAGTGCAGAAAATATTACAGCATTTTCTTCCTCTCTTAGAAGAAGCTGGTAACCTCTTCTCACTAATCACTACTTTTCAAAACTTAACGGCTACTGCTGATCAAATGTCCGAATAGCAGTTTGTGTGGGTAAGCCTGGCATTAGTGTGACAAGCAACTCTGAGTGCCAGCTAGAAATGGGGATGTAAAAATGTACGATGGTAGGAAGATATTCCTAGGGAGTGTCAGGCTGCAGAATGCTGCCCTGAAACTGCTCCGGTAGGTGGATTGTGTGAAAGAGTCTCGTTGTGATTACGAAAGAAAGCTTTAAAAGATGAAAGGATTTCTTGTTTGTACTGAGTTTTGGTTAAGTATGCTATTAAACATGTTGATCCAGGTGCAATCTGCAGCTTGAAAAGATGCAAACCACCATATTCTGGGAGAATAGGCCAAGAAAAGGGTCACTCTAGATGTGCCCTGTGTAATTTTTTCCCTTTTTTTCCTTTCTAATACTAATACTTTCTAATAACTAATACTGGACATGGTCTGAAATAAATAATTGTGAATGAAAGGCTGTTAGCCTGAGCTGGGAAGAAAGTTCAATTGTTCTTACAATTTATGCTAATTCAAATTAAAAGGATGAACATTTTCTCTAAGGCTCAGAATCTCAGCTGTTCTTGTTGAAAATTAATGTAAAAACACTTGCAGTAGCAACCTCAGGGGTCATTTATTTTAGCTTTGCAAAATTGTTCCTGGAAGTTTATTGTACATCACCAAACTCTACCTTCTATGCACAAAATTCCATTGTAGTGAGTTAAATGTAGCAGGCCTCTGTGAGTGCAGGGCTCCAGGGCAAGACCAGCTCCATTGAGCATCACACTCTGTCCTGATCTCAGGGCTCCAGCATCATCTGTGTGGCTGGCCATCGATCAAGCCACCAAATTTGGTCTCTGGTACGTGACGCTAGAGAGCAGGAGAGAGAGCATGATGCTTAGCAAAGGGTTTCTCCCTAAGCTTCTCCTCCTAAGCTTCATGAAGAGCAAGCCCTCTTCTTGATTTCCAGGCTAGCCCCTAAAGAATGCCATGAATGCCAGCTTTAACTGGATAGAAAATACCAAGACATTTCACCCTGCTTCTCTTGATAATGCAAGAGAAATTTCACCTTGCTTTCAAGTCCTATATAGTTTGGCATTTCACTTCCTTTCTTATCCTGCCTCACTCCAATAGTCTTAAATTCTGCATCTGCATGCACAGTTTCCCACTGGAGAGCATCTACAGGCAAATGAGGGAGAACATCCTGTATGTGGACTACCCTGCAATGTCTGGGGTTACCATGTATCACACCTACAGGAAGTCCAGCACTTTTAACACAGACATGTTGGACTTGGTACACATATGCAGAATATGTACCTGGCGGGTACACTGGAGAGTCAAGTGATGCTTCTGAAAGCACTAGAAATGCTCTTCATGAGCTGCATGACTCCATTACACTCTCAATGGGCATGCATCTATCATTTGACCTCTTCAAGGTGTCTAAACACCCAGGAAACATAAGCAAATCCTCAAAATCCTCCTGGACAAAATTTCCAGCTGGAAAAGAAGAATATGTCTGGGACAATGGAGTCACTTAGCCAGTGGAGGAATATGTAAAATCTGTATGTAAACAATGTGTGTCTAGGCCAGGTGACAGCGGATTACACTGCCAGGCTTCTGCCTCTGCAGGATTATGCCATTAAAATGTGGATCTTTTCCTTGGCAAGGGTGAGTTATTCCTAACCCATGAGAGGTCTGTAGACCTGACTGTTAAAGATGCACTCTCATGTCACTGTCCTGATCTTTCCAGACCTTCCCCTCAGACATCTTTTCTCCAGTAGTGGGATCTGCTCAGGTTCAATCCTGTTCTCCTTTTTAGCTTACTTAGTGGTCTGGGGTTGGGGTTTTTCTTCTGTGATTCCTGCTTTTTCTTCTACAGGGTGCAGGTGGCTGATGCTGGCCTTGGATTCCACGCAAAAGACAAGGCCATGAGACAGTGTCTCGCTTGTGAGCATCCAGGTCTTGTGTTGAGCCTGATTCTACTTGCCTCAGTGCTTAAACATGGGGTTTTAATAATTCTGGGATTACATTTATCCACAGTACTCCAGAAAGGCCATGGAAAACAAGCAGTCAGCATTATGTGGGATGTTTAACTTTGTGCCAAGCTAAACACAGTGCTGGTTAAACAAAGTGTAATTATATGCCTTCCTGAGTGCAGAGACAAAAGACATGGTGTAAACATAAACGACAGAAGTGTTTTACATCCTTCCTGAGATGAGATCTCTTTCCCCCTTTCTATTCCACAGTTTCTATCTCATTTCTTCTGATCTTTACTTTCAGCTTCCCTACCTAATCTGCCACTAGCTGGGTAGGTTCTGAAATTTGGTCTTCCTGTGGGTATGGTTTCACTGATATATGTGATATGCCTGTGTACCCCGGTAGCTGCCAGGAAATATTGTCAACATGACTTCAACAGTGTAGTTATCTTAATCCACTACAGACATCTTCATCCTATCATCATTAGATATAATTATAACATTCTTGCAAGTTGCTAATTATAATGTGCAAATACAAATCAAATTCTGCGCGTGCAATGTTTACAACTCCACTTGAATTTTTGCTGTTTGGCTTAAGATGTGTTTATATACAGCCAGAAGACAAAAATTCAACATCATTGAGGTTGCTTAGTGTGGAAGGCAAGCAGGTTGAATGTTTCACTGGCTGCACCAGTGGAGTTTGGAAAGCCAGTAGAGTAACTCCACTTGTACAGTTATCTTCTGTGAAAGCATGTGCTCACCCATGGCCTTTTGCAAAGTTTATGAGCTCTGTGAAAAGCAAGAATATGAAGAGTTTATACAGTTATCTTCTCCAAGAGTTCAGATCATCTGTTTTAACCGTATGACACTCATGTAGACTTTATGAGAAGTCTTTTGCTTTTCAAGGGTATTTAGTTCAAATACATAGAACTTTCTAGGAAGAAATGCCTAGTGTATTAGACACTCAAAATGCATGATGTTTAGAATGAAGAACTGAGAGATACAAACCATAGCTCTTCATTGTTCTGTTACTTGGAAAAATAAAGGACTTAATCTTATAACATGCTTGAACCTTTATGGAGAAATAAAGACTTTTTGGATAGATAATGAGCATGATATCGAATGTACCTGTCTGGGACATGGCTAAGCTTACAAAGAAAATGCAGAGGGTAAACCCCATCATGAAACTGGCCCAGCACTCCTTTCTTTTTCTTGATCTTTCAGTATATTACTTCTCTTGAACAAGGCATCTTGCAGATCTGACACACTTTTTCAGTATGTAATTTTATTCCACTGCAGGTTTTGAAGATATTTAAACATGTGTTGGTTGGGGGGGAAATAACTGATTTTATTAGTCTCAGTGTGATGCACAATAGGGTGAAAAACTCATGGCTACACTCGTCCCATCTTATGTTCCACCCAGCCCTGCAACTCTTCCATGTGCAGATGCTGCCATCAAAACAACTGAGAGTTTAACTCTCTAAGTTTGGATTGAAGTGATCAACTCATATGCATTGTGCAAACAAAGATCTTAGGGGGGAAAAATCAGGAAAAGGCTTTTCCACATGGCAAGTGGAATCCAGATTTTCAGTTATTTTCACATCATAATATTCAATTATAGCCTTTTCCCAGGGTGTGTGAACGGTTTAGTGGCTGTGGAGATTAGCGGAGGGAGGAATAATTTTGCTGTCTGGAAAGGACACTGTCCTGCAACTGTGTTCTAGGTAATGCCAGTTTTATTTTGATCTATGAATATTAATGTGGTACTGCAAGGTAGGAAGGCTAGTATAGTGTGATTATAATGAATGAAAATTGCTTCAAATATGACAGCAGATGACTATGGCTACAGGAAAAGTGAAATAAGGGAATGTTGCAAAGGTAGTAATCCTCTTGAGGAAAGAAATATTCTGCATCCCCTTTGACGAGTAGATTTTCTTCCCTGTTTTGCCTGTATTGCTCTTGTTTCTGAGAATCTTTTGCTATGATGAAGCAATATTTATTATTCTGGAGGAAGAAAAAAATGGAAATAATTTACTAAAACAGTACTGATACAATAGCAGATACAAACCTCAGGGAATGATACAACAGCAAGGTACACAGTGTGGTTGGGATCAGTTTCTAAGCAGCAAAGACCTTCTCTGGGTACTACACCTACTGCCAGCCTTCCACTGCTAGCCACCCAGCTCTCTCCTTTTGGAAAACTACCTTCTCCATCTGACCAGTGACTCATCACACCCGGGACGCAGGACAGACCAGGCACCAAGTTTCACCATTGCCACACTACCTATGTAAAACTGTTTTGCCTTCCCCCGCATTCCCGTCACATCTGAGAGCCAGCACCTAATCCCAGGCATACGAAAACCCTTACTTGCCTCAAGGTGAAGCAAGCAGCATGAGCAGAGTGACACGGGGATATTTCCAGAGGGACAAAATGGGATTCAGCAGGGCCTGGGAGGGAAGCAAGCTGTCCCAGCAGCTCTTTGGCATCTGATAGAGTCTGTATATTGGAATAGAAATGAAGCAAACAAGTAACTGTGCTTCTGAAGTAGAGACCAGCTCCAGTCATGCCTTTATTGCAGATTTTCCCTGAAGTCAAAGTTCTGCATTTAGCAGCTTTCAGAATTTGATAAAATCCAAGTTGATTTGCAAAAGTGTCCTTGCTGCTGAGAAACAAAGGCTGGTGAAGTTTCTGACCAGTCCATAGAAGCCTGTGGGAGAGCCCAGGATGGAGCCCAGTTCTATGCCCTGTGAATGGTCCAAATTACAGGGCAAACCTTGACTCCTTTGATGCAAGGTGAACTGAAAAAGGAAGCCTGTTGCTGTTCCTGCTGTATCGTAGCATGACATGGTTATATTTATATAGAGTGATTGCCTGTAGTTTAGTGACAGTGTGTAGAGAAGCACAGAATTTCCTACGTCCTCAGTCTCCTAAAAGTGTAGCGTTATCTGGGACTAACCAGTGAGAAATGAGTTTACAAGATTAGTTACTTAATAATGTAAAATATTCAATAATTAGTCAAAAACTGAAAATGATAGAAAATACAGTCTCAATTAAACACAGGGAGTAACAAAAATAACACAACAGTGTATTTAAGGAACTCTGCTGCAAGAACAAAAGACAAAATTTGATTTTCCCCCAGCTGGTAGGAGACACTTCATTGTTTCTAAAAAGGTATAAGAGAAGGGAATCAAGCCCAGAGCATTTAATTACCATGGCAACTTTCATTTCTCATCTGCAATTGCTAACATGTTTTCCCTTGCAATTTTAGAGCTTGTCCTTTTATAATTTTAGTGGCAGATTCATTTATTCAGATTCTTTTCTGAATAATAGTTATGCTCTTGAGCAATTAACTCTAGAGACAGTAATTGCAGATGGCATCCCACTGTTTATCATCCAACTTCCCTTTAATAATTACAGTTAGATTGGGTGGAAAAATATCAGTCATGTAGAGGGTTCTTGTTTCCCCATCAAGAAATACGAACTGCTGGTGCTGAGGACTTTGTAAAGATCCTCAACACTTTGTGTTGTCAGGACCTGAAGTCCTTGAGAGCGGATTCCATTCACACACACACAGAGGAGGCATCTCTGCTGAAAGTGCGTGGAACATTGTGGCCAAACTCTCAATTCACTTTACCTCATCTCTTCCTCTAGCTTATGGAGGTAATCGGATACAGCAGGGCTGTAATAACCTCTCCATAGTCTGAATAGTGGTAAGGGCAGCAAGATGCATTTACAATTCCACTGTAGGTTTACATAATCAGACTGCTTAAGCAGAAAGGTGTTACGCAGGAAAAGAAATAAAACTCTCCAAACATTTTTTCATGTTTCTATATCACTTCTCACTGGCAGCTTCTGTTGTTTTGAGCAACTTTAAATGCATTGACTCAGTGAGTGTTGTAATACCATGTTTCTTCTTTGTCAAGTGTCATTACAAAATATCTCATTGGTCAAAAATTCCCAGGAACACAAGGTAGTTTGTGGAGTGATGACAGTAGACCATGTCCCAGAGGTATCTGGCTTCTTTCTACTAGTACTAAATAACACTTCAGATCACTTCAGTTGTGCTGAATGACTAATCTGCAGTTTAATACATCTAATGTCACCTACTATGTTGACATGCGCACTGTGCCCACATCGGGCCTCAAATATAGGAAGTCTCTGTGTAGTTCATTAACAACTCCCTTAGCAGTAAGGAACAAGTAACGAAGACTTCCAGGATGCATTGTAAAAGTGTTTCATTTGAAAGAACAGTGAATAGAATTAATATATTTGTTATGAGCACAAAGCACCATTTCTGCCTATATGTTGGAGGTCTATTTTGCAAATAATGAAATTTTGCTTCTAACAGAAAATTATGTCCAGATTCACAGCTGCTGTCTGTTAGAGGGAAATTTCCTACTGTAAAATGCAACTGTCAGCAAGGTTTTAGAACAAAGTTTGCTCACAACATGAAAACTGCAGATCAAGAGTGAGAACAATACTTAGTGCATATGGAAATAAGGTGTAAATTCAGTGTTCTTCAGTCTCAAATGTCTCTGGGAATAGAAAACATAAAAAGAGCTTTTTTGGAATGGTTCCTCTGCTGTTTTGATTAAAAGTCCTAGTTCATAGCCTGTGTTATTATGGAAATTTATTCTGTTTAATTCACATTCAATATTTCAGCCCACCTTTAACTCAGGGGTAGTTAGGGAGCAGGTACATCTTGCTATTCTCATTAACTGAGCTTATGTAAATGAACTGATTAATCAATGCCTTACCTGTTTTATTTATTTGACCCTCTCAACCTTCATATACACATCCAAGTGTAAGTAATCCTGCTTTAATTTGAAATAAATAGGAAAAAATGGGAGGAAAAAAAATGTTATACCATTAAAGTGTATGAGACTGAGCTTTAATCCTGAGAGATTCTCAATGTGTGCAACTGCTTCTGAAGATAATGGGAGATAGGGGTACTCCCTGACTCTCATGAGTAAACCTTTAATTTTGAGTCACTGTATGTGCATTATTTTTAATAGCTAACTTACTCCCTTGGTGCTCGCTTTGATGATGGCTCTACACCCTCTGCCACTTCTGCCTTCCTAGCGCTAAGTAAGCATCAGGGAGCAGCCCTCATTAATACCACATTTGCAGAAGCCAGCTTCTAAGTCAAGCTTGTACATGCCTGAGCTGATTATGAGATGAATTTGAACCACTCCCTCAAGATGTAACTGCTCCTCCCCTCAAATTCAAGATGGAATAGCTTCTAAATTTAATAGCTTACCTCAGTAAGAGAGGAGGATTGCAGATTACATGGAGGCTTTGCCTGTTTGTTTGTGAGTGAAGTCAGTGGTGAGGAATTAATAGGCTTTTGCTTTAAAGGAATTAAAGCACTCTAAGCCACACTGAGCTATCACTTTAGCACTCAGCGGTGGTCAAGACATTGCCTTCTGCTAATATCTAGTGTGTTTTATTGATAGATGACATATGCATAAAGGTTTTTTTCCTTAATGTTGTCATTTAAAATCATTATTATGGGGTAATTGTCATAAAGTCCTAATCCATTCTCAGTCATATGGGACCTGTTATTAATCACCAAGAAACTTTTGCAATGACATTATCTTAGTGTGACCCTAAATAGGTCATTCTCCTTTTCCATGGTTGTGTCTTAAATAGTGGCAAGCTAAAAGCTGGTTCTGGTTCACATAAAAATGGCTGTCATATTATGAGTTAATACTCTGTTATTAAATGAGAAATCCATAATAATTGCCAATAAATTCTAAAGAAGTAATGCCAGGGGTAAAAGAATGGAGTTACCAAAAAGAATGCCATAAGAAGGACTAAAAATTATGCATTCCACTCCAAAAAATATAAATTCACGCAAAAAAAATCCAAAGGAAAACACCCAGTATTGACTACCATGGGAAAGATTATACAGAGAATGAAGCTGTTTCAAGAATGATCCAGATATAACGAAGACAGAAACTCAGACAATAGTACACATCCAATCATACCTTTGATTTTTTTTTCTCATTTTATTCTGTTCATAAATTATCCATGACTAATGTGATTTTTCCTCATTTGTACAGATTTTCTTTGAAATACTTTTCAGTCAATGGCTTTCAGTTTGCACATGCAGTTTATTCATAAGATGCTTTTCTAATTTATCTTGGCTGTGTACAAACAAATACACCTGGGTATTTCAATGCCAGCTCATGTGATCAGCAAACACTTAGAGATTTCCTTGCGCACTTGTTTTCTGAAAGAGCATGGAAATTTCCCATAGTTGGCATGTTGCAGAGTTGGGATTTACAGAAGATGGGATTCTGCACTGTGTGGTGTTGTACAGGTAACACAGGGAATCCACAGTCCTGATGACAGTGGCTTGCACATGTACCGGCAGCTTGTAAACCTTCAGCTGATAGAGATGTGGGTTAATGAGTTTGATGGACTGTCTTAAATCTTGAGATTACATGTTCTGCTGAAAATGGGTGCACTTTCACATGGACAAAGCAAAGGGAAATGGGTAAAACCTGGCCAAAGCTGTTCCTTTTCAAAGTGAAGCATGTGCTCTGCAATGTTTGCCACACCCTGATGAAGAACTTCAGGCTGAGAAACTTGAGTTCAGCTTTGTTTCCAAAATAATATTCTTTCCCTTTAATCAGAGAGATGTAAAACAGGTTGAGCTCTGCAAACTCAGACTAAAAACATTTTCATTACATACAACACAGAGATGAATCTCCACCATTGCAGATTTTAGTTCTCATAAGGATTGCTTTGCGAGACTGGAGCTGGAACTGCAAGGTTTGTGTTTCTTTCCCTTGGTGGTATGAAGGGTAACAGAGAAAAATATTAGTCTGTAACATTTTCTTTCCGCCCCTCTTTGTTTCTTTTGAATTAAAGCTATCCTTGCTTGAATTGCTGCACAATTCACTGCAGTGTTAAAATGATCAGTCAGCAAGAACCTCTAAGATAAATGCTGGTGTCTTCAAGGTGGCAACAAACATTTGTTTTTCTTGGTTTTTTTGCTAGTTGTGTATTTAGCTTCAAGCTAGGAAGAAAATTTGGAGAAGTATGTTCTTATTGGTTATACAAGGAGCAGTACTTCTGATTTCTCTGGGGTTGCTTTCAGAGCATGTCACACAAAGAGAGACTCAGTAGTTTATGTGGTTTGGGGATACCAGAAGGAGGAAGACAGGAGAATGTTATTGTGGATGTTTTTCCATGTTTTGAAACATATACACCAGAAACACAAGCATTTGCATGTTCCATGTGGGAAGTAGACTTCACATGCTATTTTCAAGGCACAACAGCTCTTTTTTGAAGGCACCATTTGTAGCATGAAAGATGGCAGGCTAAGGAAATACTAGGTCTGGTGGTTCAAAGTTTGGCTCAACTTACTGCCGAGCAAGGAAGTTTGTTTCCTTATGTGTGAAGCACAGACAGTTTATGCTTTTGCAGACTGTAAAATGTGTGATGGAGTAAAACCAGGAAGGTGGGAAACAGGAGACACTCTTCGTCCTGGATCTTTAATTAAGCCCATCAGCTTCCCCGTGGTTGTAGCCAGCTATAGGATATTCAGAGTGTGTTTATATGGCGCAATACAAGAGGTAGTCATGCTACTTCCAAACTGAGGTAGCTTTAATAGGAGACTAATAAGGCTGCATTATTATTGAATTCTGTCTCAGTTAATTATCTTGCTCATAAGATACTGTGAGCTCTGTCCTGGCATGGGTGTGCTCTTTCTGGTCTCTAAATTAGCTCAGGGGTCTTTTCACATAGTAGAGAGTTTTAGAAGGCAGGCACTTCCATTTTCCAGTAGTCACATATTACTGGATTCACTGTGCGTAGCCCAGACTCTCACAAATCTTTGCTGATTGACATACAAAATACTATTATCAGAAGCACTGTCCTTGCTCTGCTTGAGATAGGCTTGAAAACATGGATTCCTTCTGCCTGTTTGGGGCAGCAAGGTCTTGTTTTAAGACAAAATTGCTCAGAAAATTGCCAGTTAGAGTTTTGAAAAGCGGATGGTGCGTAGCTGCCTACAATGAACACTTTCATAGTGTTCATTGGCATTTTTTCAGCTGATAGAGGAACTGAAAAAGGGAAAAACAGGGCTGACAACAAAGTGTTACAGGATCCTGCTGGTATTCAAGGACACTTTTGCATAAACACTCAAGTTTCTTTTCTAACAAGAACATTTTAACTCTTAAACAGATGAAACATCACAGCCATTTTTGGTCTGAGAAAACATCTCAAAAATTCTTAATATTTTCACAGACTCAGCTTGATATCCTCTAACCTGCTGCTACCTTTGTTTCTCTTTTTGATTTGATGACAGTTGGACTGGATCCTTTCAGCTTTCAACTGCCCTCTCTCCAGAGCCAAGCATACTTTGAGTTGGTGCTGCACCAGTGAGGATTCTTTGGCCTGGAGCACACATTTTTAAGAAAAAAACTCTGCAGTTAGAACAATTTATTTTTGCTTTTGCTCAGCGTTAAAGCGAAAAAAATGAACGAACCAACCAACCAAAAAACCCCTACCAAAACCACAACACTGGAAGATAAAATGTTTGAGACATTAGCCACTTGCTTGTCAGTGGTTTTTGACCAATTTAATTTTTCCAATTCTGTATTTTTAAGGAATTTTAAGTCCTAATCTTACTGGCAAAGACATTAAACTACTCTAGTCCTCCTAGCTGGCACAGGGCAAATAAACATCTTGGATGTAGAAACAGTTGCAATTATTCCTGCGCAAATTGTTTGCTACCTTTTACTCTGGAAAGGTAAGGTGTTTACATGCTAGTCTTAGCCTAGTGATAACTGCTGCTTTTAGTAAAGGACAGATGAAGTCAGGATACTGTTTCTCAAATAAAACCCAAAACAAACAAACAAACAAAAACCCCAAACCAAAACAAACGACCCCCCCAAAAAAAAAGAAAAACAAACAAAACAAAACCCCCAACCAAACAGAAAAAACACCACCAAAACATAAAGACTCCTCCATGCAATTCTATTGCCTTACTTGGAGCTGTGTATTGTTTTTCTTTCAATGTTTCTTTTTTTTTTTCTCTTTTGTAGAAGTGACAGTCACAAAATCGGCTGTTAGGTGATTAAGCAATGCCTCCAAATGATTTAAGCATCCTGCAACAAGCATGTCTCTTCTTGCCATAGAGCCAATGCCCAGTGGGCTGGGTGTGTGCCCAATCTGCTTTCATATAGTCACAGCATTTGTAACACTTCTTCGGGAAAAACACCTGGGTGAGCCTGGCGAAGGAGGGAGATGCTGGCATGGGCAAGGTGCCTCCGCACATGGCTGCAGCCACCAGCCACGGCTGCCTGAGCCCCCAGCCCAGGTGATGCTCCCACCCTGGGGGTTGGTGCTCTACCACCACTTGCTCTACCATCAGTTGCTCTCGGAAGCAAGTCTGAGCTTTGGCAGACTGTCTGGCAGCAGGTGAGATGGAACGCCCAGGGCTCCTGGCATCTCAGAACTGTGCCTGTGGGCAAGCAGCTGTGCTCTGAGTCTGCTCGGGGAAAGGACACCCCTTTGCCTGGGAATTTTGTACCTGACCACAACTAGTTGTGCACCTAAGAAAAACCATCACCTCTAGATGTCATTTAACCCTTCTGACAAAAGTTATAGCTCTTGTATCTAAGATCAGTGAGGTCACAACTGCTGACAAACTTCTCTTATGGCCAGATGCCACTCTTTTTGCCTTTTAGAGGGGTACCAGAGGGGCTGGGAGCAGAAGCATCTTCAACAGGGTACAATGAGCAGTATAATAAATTCCTCTTCCTGACTGTTTCTGTCCCTTTCTCGGGCAGCTGCCTGTTTACAGGAAAAAAATCCAGCTGAAAAGCCCTATACACAGACAGAAATTTTTTTGGCATAAGAAAGAAAATGGACATGACATAAACTGAAAATACAGTGCAATAGCTTGAATGAAACAGGGATCATAAATCGGGAGATGCTGAAAAGCAAGCAAAAGGGAAATTGGTTTTGATGGACTTATGGGAAGAAAAGGATATCTAGAGAATCCTGATCCATTTTTCTCATCTAATAGTAGTGGTGGTGTGGGGCTTGGGGGAAGAGAGATTGAGCAACAAGTTGTCACTCTCTGGGAACAGGCTTTCCTGCCTACCTGGCTCTGGTCATGGGAAAGGCAGGACACTTTGCATTTAATTACTTGCATGCTTAAAGCAAACAAGCTGGCAGGTTAATGAGTACCAAAAATCTTAACTTATGCCCTTTCAGTTGGAACTTTTACTGAACAGTGTAGACTGCATTTAAATTGAATTGTATTTATCATCAGGGTTGTTTGGGCTGTGATAATTTTTGGGCATTGCTGCTATATATACTTGGTTAGAAGCCAAAAATGTAAAAATGCATTGTGCATAGGTGAGGGGATGAAGTCTTTGGATGCCTAGCAGACTTTAACTGCTTACCCAATTTAAAACACAATTTAAAAAGGGTTAAAGTGGGTTTTTTACATTCAGAAGAGGAGACACCTTGATCTCTTTGTGCAGTAGTTGCTCCTTAAGTCTTAACATATTTAATAAATATTATTTTCAGTTGTTATGGCAACGCAATATGCTTTGCTCTGACATTACATAAAGTTATATAATTTGAAAATTAAAGAGTTAATATCCTGAATGAGCTTTTCAAAAGGAAGCGTTTGTAAATTTGGACCAAAATCAGAGGTCAAATTTCCTTACAAAACAGATTCCAAATCCTTAGCTCCATTTAGGACACAGAGCTGAACAAAGCCTAAAAGGCAGAAATCACTCAATTTTTATATTTATGAGCTATTGCCACACCTTTATGTTTGAATGTACTTGTATGAACATTTCATTTTAAAGGGAGAATTAAACTTGTTTCAGGGATAGTCTAATTCTCCTTGTTGATGCAAAATGAATCTGGTTTTAAGGCATCTGCTGAGGTAACATTTGTTATTGAAGGAGAGTGACCACTTTAAAGCCCTTCTTGTCTTGATTCTTGATTGTTAAAGCTATAGAATAAGCTTGCATGCAAGCCCCATCACACTCTTTGTGAGAGGTCAAAGCCGGCATTTTTATGCATTCTGCACTTACTACATGATTTCTTGTGGAACTAAAATGTTCACCTGTAAGAGGAGAGGAAGCTCCCCTGCCTTCTTGCTTGGGAGCTAGCCTTCTTTTCACAGTTTTTAAAATTAACCTTTCACTATGAACCAGAGAAAAACAAAGGATTATTTTTTCCCATTCCTTTCTAATGTACCTTCCTTTTGATTTCAGCCTGGGGAAGAGCTGCTGCTGCCACATACCTGGTTGGCTTTCTACTTCTAGTCATCTGTTTTGCTCTGGCCATCATAGCATTTGCCATTGACACACTTCGGTTCAACTTCATACGTGGGATTGGAGGGCTGCTTTTTGTGGCTGGTAAGAAGTTCAGTTTAATTTGTGCAGATGTATCCATACTAGAACTGATTATTTCCCTCAGCTGATTCTATACCAAAGTCTCTGCCCATGTGCACTTGAGTGCTCATGAGAAATAAAGTTCACCACAACAGTGGATCAGTTTTCAGATCCTCCAAAATGTGGATGAATTTAGCAACAGGTATTATGGAATGGGCTGGATGTTAAACATCTTTTGTTTTCTCTTGTTTCTTCAGCTGTGTTCTCCATCATGGGCCTGGTCATTTACCCAGTAAAGTTCTCATCTGAAATTGAAATGTCAGGAATCAATATGTTCAGCTGGGCCTATGGCTTTGGCTGGACCACCGCCATTATGGAAATATGCTTGGGGTTCTTCTTCTGCTGTCTTCCTCTCTATGAAGATCAGATCTTGGGTAATGTCAAGCCCACATATTTTTACTCTTCCCCATAAGCACCAGGAAAAATGTTTTCATATTCCAGAGATATCTGACAGACTAGTTACATTTTTCAGAATATTGTCATCAGATGTTAGTAGAAATGGATGGAAACTTT
Organism: Dendrocincla tyrannina; assembly: GCA_035047865.1. NCBI lineage: Eukaryota > Metazoa > Chordata > Aves > Passeriformes > Dendrocolaptidae > Dendrocincla > Dendrocincla tyrannina. The sequence continues at coordinate 50,455,441 of JAWWMP010000116.1, read as the reverse complement.
TCAAATGTGTGTACAAAAATGGTGCTGGCATCTGCAATAAAGTTACGTACTCTATTTTGGACCTTTATATCTGATGTAGGTTGATTAGATAAACTATAAATGTTAAAAGACATAGGTTTTCCTCATTCATTCCCACGAGTGGGGTGTATGTGGATTCCATTGCATCTTAAGTACGTTCATATTTCTAATTAAGTTCAGAAAAGCTTTTTAAACTGGCAATTAACAAAACAACACATATCACCTTCCTGAAGGAAAGCAACTCACAAAAATCCCATTTTGTACATATCATCTTTAACCTGAAGATTTTGCACATTTTTCAATAAGTAAAACTGACTACTGCTGACTACCTATGTAGTAAATTAGTCAGCCAGCACTTCATAGCTTTGCTTCCATTTTTCATTCATTCACTTAAGCCATAAGGACTTTATCAATAAAAAGGATTAAAGCCACCTACCAAAGCCAGCATCTTGACTTTTAGTCATCCATGTGGAATGTATTTCTTTCTATATATTTGCAAGGATAAGCAAGGACCCTTTTAAGTAAACCCTTAAAAACCCTGGTGTGCCATTGCTGGTGCCACTACAGAGTGGGCAGAAGCAGAGACGATTTCAAGCCACTCCTGCAACCTACAGAGCTGGTTTTATAAAGCTCCTGGTGTACTTTTCTTCTTGGGTGTCTGACAGTTTTTTCTGCTGTATCAAAATGCTCTGTTATTTGGTCCAGCTTTTTTATCCAGTGTAGAAAGGTCAGGTATGATTCCCCTACACCTCGGGAGTTGAGCTGAAGCAGTGTAAGTATCAAACAATTGTTAATAGGCCCCTTTTTCATTCATTTGTTGCTCTTAAGTATTTTAAGTGAAAAGTGTATATTGTCATATGTAACTGTAAAATGCATAAATACTCTTTATAATCTCATACTAAAGCTCTCATTGAGAAAATCATGTCATAAATCACTTTTCAGCATCTTATACTCCACAGTGCCTTAAGCCTTGATATATTGCAAGCAATGAAGTATACTCAAGACTCTGCTGGTTTCTGCCTTGTTAAACCTAACTTTATAATGTTCCATTTATCCTCTTAAGTGAAAAAAAAAGAAAAAAGAAAAAAAAAGAATTTGTTATGTGGAAAAGAGGTCTTATCTACATCCTTAGCTACAGAGGTTTATTAGCTTGTAATACATCTGGAAATTTTGTAATCATGTATACTTTATGAAAATGCCCTGCCAAGTGTTCTTTACTCTAAAGAATAAGAGGTAGAAATTGTTTTACTAAAAACCTTTCAGTGGCTAAAATTACGAAAGGCACAGGGCTTCACCTGGGTTGTTTTGAGGGTTTTGTTTGTTTGTTTGTTTTTTTAAGCAGTTAACTCCATTCACTTTTATGGTGTCTTCTAACTTTGCTCAATAAGCTTGAAAGATGCATTAGACCAATGGGGAAAGTATATGCAACACAGAACAGTTAGAAAAGAACTTGTAAATACTTTAAGAAAATATTTCCTAGATGGAAGGAAATCAAAATGGAATAGAGTTAAGAACACTGTTTGTATAAAATGACTTGCAAATCTTTGTGTAATATTATCCATTCTGGCAAAAAAAATCATAGGTATTTTCATTATGCTTACTACACCTAATAAATGATTGTATCTATGTATTGTTTCAAAAATGAGTCTTAACTTTTGTTCTCTACTGAGACTGGAGAAGTGTGGAAGCCTCCAAAGCCTCCTCTTCTCGTGTTGGAGCACCCGGGTATGCTGGCTGGATTATGAGAGGGGAGAGTAACTTACACATCACAATAGTTTGTGTTACTCTTCAGTCCAATTCTGGCAGTCTCCTGAGGCCTCGTTTACGGAGTGCATGAGAATAGTGGGCTTTCTCTGTTTGTTTTATGGGTTTCATGGTGTCAAGTAAACATATACATGATTCTGTGCTGTATGTGCTACAGCTCGTTTTGGCGTGGATGCTAATGCACTTGGTGTTCACCGAATAGGAAGCCAGAACAATCCTGCTTCATGTTTTTTGCTCCAACAGGTGTGTCAATCCCCTGAGGAAACAAAAGGGAACTTAAGCAACCACTGTTTGTATTTACAATTTCTTTAACATTAGCTGGACACTGACAAAACATCTGGAGGTGGGGAAAGGTGCACAAAGCAAGGCTGAGTAGTGTTACTCCAACTTTGATGAAAGAGCAGAGCATAATTAAAAAGCAAACAAAATCATCAGCAATCATCCCACTTCCTTTCTCCTTGCCATTGCTGCTCTCAGCAGCTTTGCCATCTCCTCTCTCCTTCTCCTCCTCTTGCTCCTCCTCCTCCTCCTTAAGGGTGTCTGAGCAGTGTCAGGGCTGGTGGTGGTGGTTCTGCAGGAACGGCCCCAGATCCATTCCTCACTGCCACTTTCCCCTTTCTGGAAGAAAGGCAGAGTAAAGCAACTTTGCTGACCCTGCAATGCAGCAGGGGCCCAGGTCCCTGCCTCAGGCCCTCACTGGGAAAGGCTTTCCCTCAAAAAACAAGGCAGGCAGGTGGGTATCTAACAAGCAGAAGCATCACAGGCACTAGGGGTCAAGTGCCTGCCTTTAGGGTAGTTTGCTTCCAGTCATGCAAGACCAGTTCACTACAGGTTCCTAGAAAGCCACATCCTAAACCCTGCAGCAGAAAAACAGTGAGAAGTACAGAACTGTTTTACAGATGCCAGTGCTGTTTCCTGGGACTGCTGCAACAGGGGTGCACGGCAAAAACAGCATTCAAAATGCAACTAGTTCTGACACGAAAGGAAGCTGAATTCAGGGGCCAAGGATGTGCCTCAACTGAGTAGATTATTACCGAGCTACACTGTCAACTGCTAGGTTACCAGCTAAACTGTTAAATTAGTTCACAATTTAAGGTCAAGGACAATATTAACTTACAAAATTGTTAAATTAATTTGAGCAAATTCACAATCAGAAAGCTTGGATTTTCAAGCAAATGAGAATTTAGAGGAAGAGAAGACATCCCCTTAGTTCTGGATCTCCATTTGGCAGTGTTCTTGCTCCAAGCCTTGCCTATAAGGGAACAGAGCACTTAAACACTAAGAGCAGCACAATGAAAGACTTAAAGTTGCATTGTGCCCAACGGCAATGCTTAAGAAAGAGCGGGAGGAACAGATGTCTGAAGCTTTTGGGAACATTAAGTTTGCTACAACAAGAGAAATAAAGATGACTGCCAAAGGCATTGTTTCTGTTCCTATAAATAAAAAATTAGGGAAACATCATCCAATAAACATATCTAATTCAACTATGCTACTCAAAAGCAAAGGAAAAATTGTGCTGAGAAGAAATGGAGTGTCAAGCAGCCCTACAGATACAAGCTGAAACAAAAGAAAAAGTGAAAGCTTCCTGCTGGTAGGTTAATATGTTCCATTTAATTTTCGGCATTTCTTCCAGAGCTTGTATAACATGTGTGCATCTTGGTCTTTTCTTCAATTTTGTCTGCAAATATGTCTGTATTTCACTTTACATTTCTCAGGCACCTGCATTTGGTCTTAATATACAGCCTGCTTCATCAATAATTCAAATGTAAACTAGTTTGCAACTATATTTAAATTGTGCATATTTTATTGTATGAACTAATAACAAGAGTGAAGTTTTGACCTCATTTACATCACTTGCAAAACATTTATCGATTTCCTTGAGACTGACATTTCATCCTTCATTATGTGTTCCGAATCACTCTATGGGATGCTCCAGTAAGCAGCTCTGTTTACTTCTGGAGTAGAACACTGGTATGTATAAGGTAAGAAACAAGCATTACAGCAGACAGTATCATTTCTGGACAATTCAATGTCCATAAGATTAGCAGAGTCTGAGTCAGAGTTATATCACACAACATGGTTGCAGTAAAAAGATTCATCTTTCTTTTTAACACATCTCAGTTGTGAGACAGTTATTACTTCTTATAATTCAATTTCTGGGAACACTTCCTTGCACATTTCTATATCCAGTGGATTTATATGTGCTCTGAAGATGAGAAGATTTAAGAAAAGAATGAAATTATTAAGCTTGTGATAAGGGCAATCAAGATTGGTCTATTTGCACACTCTGTCAGAAGACAGGAATCAAATTGTCTTGCTAGAAGGACTGTGATCTGAACAGCCAAAGAGTTACTTCTGAGTCATATTGAAAATGAAACCTGAGAATCGAAAGACTGCTATATAGAAAATAATGGGGAAAGAGAGACAGTCAGGTGGTTCTTCCTTTATCTTTTTCCACACTGTCAAAATACTGCTCATATGCCCATCCGCACACACTGGTTAGTTCCAGAGATTTCCTGCATATGCACTGACACAGCAATTTTTTTTCAATTTGGCCTTTCATTTTTCATGATCAGCGTGAAAATGTGGATGCATCATAGAATTTTGCATGTGACTGTTGGGCGTGAGGAAAATTTACAGGAAAAACTTTCAAAATAGTTTTACTATTTAAGATTACTGTGGTGAGAGCAGATCAAACTGTACTCTCTTGGATAGCTTTTACGATACATCCTTTTACTTGTGCCACTGTTTGCCCAAGCCATCTGTTTTCCTGTAAAAACAGTTTTGTGAAAACCTACTCTAATGATTGTATCATACTGAAAAAAGATTATATTAGATATCCATAGAGAGCACATCATAGAGCACTTCAAATAGCCCTTGATTGTTCAAATGCAGATCAAACAGAGAGGCAGATGTTGCCTGTAGGATTTTTCCACAGGTAGGTGTAAACCCAGAAGAAGCATATTCTCTCAACTGTTACTGACTGTAGACCTGGCTTACGTGTTCAGCTCCCCATTTCTTACAAAGTAACTGCTGCCCTAGAACCTTACCCTTAGCATAGCATCAAACAAATAAGTAAAGCACAAACAAGAAAAAGAGTGAGGGAAAAATATTACATAAAGATATATATACATATACTTTGTATCACCATTTAGTCTACCATTGACCTCAGTGTGAGTGAGGATGAACCAAATTGTGTAAATCACATTTGAAGCTGCACTGTTATTCCTAGTTTTTCATTCTTCTTTCCTCCCATATGGAATTCTTCTCACTGCACTTCTTCTGTGAAGGATTACTGCTTTTTTGGTGAGTTGTCCCAATTTTACCACACCCTGTCCTGACAAGAACACTCACGCTTGCCATGCTCATATCTGAAGTTTATAAAAAAGATTAATGCAACTAGGCTTATATTCTTTAGCCTTCCCTCTTTGCTTCTTAAATAAAAGGGTTTGAAGTAATAATATCTTGCAGACATTCGGAAAATCAGAAGAATGAAAAATTTTCTCAGGCTGTTTTAGAATTAACCCTCAAAATAAGGAAGAAACAAGAACTGATGTTTGTGAGAAAAACCCCGACCAGTGAAAAAATGGTGTCCCAAAATCTACTTGCAGTCTTGACAATAAAATGGTTTGGGATGATTAGCAGTCAAATTACCTTTGCATCCCCTCCTTCGTGTGAGTGTGTACTCTCTGTTGTCTTGCAGGTTTTCACTAACATTAACAAATCTGGGCACTGGTTTCTGAATCCTTCAGTACACAGAAGGAGGAACTGTCCATCACCTCTGCCTCCTACAGTGCCCAGGGAAGGGAGTTTTAGGGAGCAGGCCTGAAGAACTCATTTGGCCCGTGTATGTTATGTCCAGTGTGTTTATGGCAGGACAGTTGTCCACTCAAGCAGAAAGTTTCCCTCTGTTTTAACCTACAGTCCCAAATAAGTTACTAGCAAGTTGAAACTGCCATTTTGTTCAACTGAGATGTTTTCATGTGGGGGCAGAGGAAGGTTAGAGATCTGGAAACTCACAGTGGATACCCCAAGAGTTTTGTAAATCAAAAATTCACTGTGTCAAGTTTTAGGACTTTCCTTAAGATACTCTCATGAATAATATACAGAATAAGGAAGGGAACAGATGCACCTATTTATCTTCATAATTGTTAGGCCTGATGCTTTGACACCAAGCTCTTGGGATTAATAACAGGAGGATGAGTACAAAGAGCTGAAATTTTACACTTTGCCCTGAGTCAGAGCACAGGTGAGGATCTCCTGAGTCATCAAGTACTGTCTCTGACTATCAGAGAAAATTGATTATTGTCTTGCTCCAACTCTGCTTTGCCATCCATCTGCCATAGAAGGCTGATTTGAAATATCATCTGAGAATTAGTCTCTGATTTCCATCCAACATGTATCACTAGCCAGATAATAAGAGTACCTCTTCTTCTAGCACTGCCTATGGCAATACCCAGGGGCAGCACTGTCACCTCTGAGGTCTCCTCCAACACAACTTATTGTTTCAAGTGCAAAAAACCTGCATTTTATCTGCTTCATCCCTTTCAAACCATCCTTCCCCAAGTAGCACGCTGCCTTTCAAATCTGTGCTACTGTCCTGGCTGCTGCCTCATTTCCCACTGACGCCTAAAATGGAAGAATAGAACTTTTGAGACAATATTAGTATAGCTAGAGAGCATTTTTAATTAAAGCACTTTAAGGTGCAATAAATGCACATCACAGCATAGGACTCCTACAATTTTATAACACTAATTAATTATTGTATCTAATGGATGCATCCAATCCGATAATTGTGCACCCCTAGAACCTCCCTCAGGTCTGTCCCTTGACATGCCTCCCCAGAATTGAGTCAGAGGTCTCAAGACCCCTTCCTTCTTCATCATCATCATCATCTTCAGTATCACATGCCTTCTTTGAAGCTTCTTCAAGGTTTCTGGGCCTTCTGCTTTGACTACAATGATATTATGTCCTTCTAGATACATGTCCCAAAGAAGAGGTACTTACTAAAATTCTTTTATTTGAAAAGAACATTAAATAAAATTTGAAGAATTTTGAGAATTTGACACAAAGAGTGAGAAGGAGGGGGGGGTGGTTAGTAGCTGTTAACTGCTATTTTACAGTGTTAGAAATTATAGAGCTATATTAAAAATCTGTATGATACAAATCTTAAGAATCTTAAGGCATTACCATGGCTACCATTCCAGATAATTACTGTCACCACCAGTGGTGTATTGGGCATCCTTCAAGTCCCTCCTTTCTCCTGAACAATTATTTTGAGCTGGCCATGCAGCAGCCAGATGGGGAGCACTCCTCACCCTATCCGTGTGAGCAGGCTGCAGGGGAGCCCTGCTCATCTCTGTGGCACTGCATGCTTAAAGAGCATCTAGGCCAGTATGAGGGAGCATTAAAAAATAAATAAATTTTAAGAACTAGGTTAAAGCAAACTTTGGTTCTCCATCTGCACATCTACAGAAGACAAATAAGGGCACAAGAGCTGTTTGATAAAAAACTTTCTGCAGTGGTGGACTTGAAATGACATGTTCTGTCTTCACCTCCCAAGCTCCAGAGGGCACTTGGGAATGATGGTGCTTGCAGGAATTAGTCCTCCTATAAAGGTTCAAAGGAAGTGGGAGGATTTCTTCTCCACATGCATTGCCACCTCCTCGTAGCAATGTAACTCAAAGCTTGCTGTGGAACCTGCAACAGGATTGTAGCTAAGACAAAGCAAACAAAAATAGATCCAAGGAGGAAAGATGGCTTCAGGCATCATAGCGTATCATCATCTCCTAGATATAATATTAGTTTACACAGAATATTATGCAGATCATATACAGTATATGTTTTGGAAAAGGATGCTTAGTTCTAATGTAGCAAACATTGCTACACATGGGGTGCTGGTTTGGATTAATATTGGAAATGGGTCTTGCTATTCATCAGCCTTGTGTAATCAAAACACCTTCAGTCTGATCTGTGTTTATTTGTATCTTACAGTGGAAAAAAAAAAATTCAGAACTTTAGTTTTAAGCTTGCCTAAAGAATTCTTTAGGACATTTTTGCGTTTCTTTTTATTTGGCTTACTTTCATGAACATCAGCCCAAAATAAAACACTTATTTCAACTTCATTTTCCCAGTGTATTTTTTTCGTATTTTAAAATTATAAAATTTTCCTCCCAAATATGCAGGTATGACATTTTAGTTGTTTAATTTTTATTTTACAGTGCATGAAAATATTCACAAATTACAAATCTGAGAGTTTAAAGTCAAGCTGGGATCTGATTTGCTTTTCAGTGTGTAATCTATTTGCTCCAGAACTGGTCTGGTTCTGCCACTGTAAATACAGTAGCTTTGCTATTAAAAACAGTAGTATAGCTAATGTAAATCTAATGTGAACCAAAGAGATTCTTTCTTTCAAGCAATACTATACAAACAGCAAGTGAAATGCCAAGAAAGGCCTGGCTTTGAAGGTTATCAGATGAGAGATCACAGAAGTCTAAGCCAAGTTGCAGATGACTGGACTTGTACGTGCGCTCCTCCTCACTTACTTGTCTGGTTTTGAGAGTCCTTGCAAGTCAAATAAATACTTGTTGACAGCCTGTGAAAAATGTTTTGAAGACAGAGGAATGCCAAATGATACACTGCCTCTGCCTTATACTCCTGACACGAAAAATGTGATCTGTGCCTCGCTACAGGTCTACAGATGTTTTAGTTTCCTTGTGTTAGGGAGCTTCATTTCATCTGTTAATAGAATAAAGATGTAGGCTGACTAGCAAATAAAAAATAGAATGAACTAACGTGCAGGGGCCGTTCAAAAAGGTGCTTGTATCTGTCTCGCAGAGCTTTATCATTGTGCTTCCTTCTTCCCCCATGGTGATCATTAGTAGGGCTACAGTCCACCTCTTGCAAGCAAAAAGATATGAATTAATACCCCTCAAATGGCAATTCCCATCAGGCTTTGGGACTGACAAAATACTGTATAGATGCAAATAGCAGGCATCTAGAACAGCTACTCACATGAAAACAAGCTCAGTGTGAAACACTTGATCTGGGCAACAGAAAGGCTGTGTTCCAGCTTTAGGGCAGCCAGTGTATTTCTACTGTCACAACATATTAAGAAATACACTGTGCAGTCCTACGGAGCTGAATCAGCAGAAAACCCTGGGCTGAGATGCTGGTGATGAGACATTCAGTATCAGTTCTTGGGCAGAAAATGCCCCTCAGGCTTGGGTTGGGCTGCTCCAAACCTCCTTGGCAAAGAGACAGGAGGCACAGTCATGCAGCACTTGGTGCTGGGGAGCAGCTCCTCTGCAATTGCTTAAGGGCAGTGAGACAGTTGGCAGAGAAGCCATTATAGCACCGAAATTAAATTTACAAGCTGCTTTCCCATGGCAGTGCTGGGACATAGCATGGTGCTTTATAATTATGTTTTAGGAACCTCCACCCTCTTGCCCTAATTTCCAATTAACCATTGTACCCTTCCCAACAGAGATTGCAAACATCCTGCAAACAGGGGGAGGAGGCCAGGAAGGATCACTCTGTGCAGAACAGTAGCAGGTGGCAAACTAGAGAAATTACTTTATGCCACAACCAGCACCTTCTCAGCTTTGTCATTTAATTAATTTTCTCTTGTAGACTCACTGATAGTGTCTTTAAAGCCAAAAGGAAAAATGGAGAGCCAGTGGAATGGAGATGTGATGGGAATGGAAGGAGAGGTGAAACTGAGACAAGAAAGCAAGGCAGCAAGGCAGTGGCAAAACTCTGCAATACTTCAGTCTAGGTGCTATTTCTATTATCAGCCAACTGTGACTTGTCTAAGGTGAAATGATAGGCTAGACATGTCAGCAAGGGATATTCTTTCACTGGCTTATTTCCCTAATTGCATCTAGATGTGAGATGGTGTCTTCTCCATAGAACTCCTGTATCTACCCCTACCTCATCCTAGATGACCCAGATACTGCACCAAGAAACCAATGTTGTTCAGTAATCTCATGATCTTTTGAAAGGTGGAATCAAAATGGCACTAACTAATCATATTTTAAAATATTTTTTCACTTAACTTTTGTGAACAGTTTCATAGCTTTCATAAACCATTGCAGGTTCATACATATATTTTTCAAACGCTGGCAACTTCTGATTCAAATTCAGAACGTGTAAGCCCTACGGTTTTATCTCCAAAAGTTTGCCAATAGAAATTTCCTGGTGGTTTTATGTGACCAGTAACCTGCTCTGAATGACAAATGGCAGAGAAGGAACCAGGATATTCAACTTGTGATGGAGGCCAACAGCACCTGTTTTAATGATGAAGAAATGTGTAGGCAAACTGCTAAGAAAGCACTGTTTTACCACATCTGACTAGGTAGTCCTCCCCTCATGGGTTATGTTACTTCGTCAGTAGGTTGCAACTGTGAAGGAAAAATCCCTTACCCAATTACACAACATTGTCCTGTGACGTTCTCTCCTCCTCTTGACTCACTAGCAGAAGGGGAGGATTCCACAGCTCTGCAGCATTCGTTCTTTTCATGTGGGTTTAAATTAAGGAAAGACCATAACCTCTTGAGGGTCATTTTAAGCAACAACTTTGCCCATCATAATGATAATAATTTAATATATCCAATAGGATGTTAAAAGGATGTTTTTCTCTTCATCTGTGTAATAAAGAATTTCCTTTAAACTTTAATAGTCTATGTTCCATCATTTGTGACTAGCAGAACATATTATTAGCAACAAATATAATTTAAATAATTAGAGATTTATGGGCTTATACTGAACCCTTTACCAGCCTATTTCTAGATATTGCAGTTTTCTTGTTTGTTTTTGCAGCTGATAAGAGTCTGTGTGGCCATTAAAACTGAAAATACAAAAAAAAATTTCATGCAGAAACTTTCCAACTGAAAAAAAGCAGATTTGAACAAAGTAAGACTTAACACTTCATTTGCAGTCTTAGGCACTTAATTTTGATATTTTTATTCTTATGAAACAAACAAAAGTAGTGCTTAATGAGATGAAATTTTTAATCTTACCCAAACAAAAAGGCTTATGAAAATAACTTTAGTAAATCCTTAGTTTATGTTTCTAAATAACTTTTCCTGTAGATTTTTTCAGATCTATCTCACAACAAGTGGGAATATAAAAATATTAAAACATAAATTGTAGAAAAGGAATTTCTTCATTGACTACTGTCAATAAACTGAATTTTTAGGGATGAGTTTTATGGAAGTTTTGATTCTGGTGAATAACCAAGACTTACTTTTCATTAAGGAACTTCTGTACAGGGAAAAAGAAATGCAAATAAATGTGGAAAAGAGAAATGTTCTTGCTGTTAGATGTAATGAAATGAGAAGGTAGAAGAAATGTCCATTCTAGAGGGCTTTGTGAATCTTCTGTCCACTTGAAGACTGAGTACCAAACCTGAAGTTCTGTCACTGGGGCTTCAGCCTCTTTGGCTAGGTCAGACACTGCCTTAAAGCAAAGCTGTGTTCAGACAGACCCAACACTGGCTGTGCTGCACACCTCTAGGCTCAAGCACCTGGCACATCGATCTCCTTAGGACTACATGAGGAAAAATCTTGGAATAATGCTGCTGGGGGACACCCAGCTGGATCCAGAGATTAAGCTAATTTCTGAGTCTGCCTGTTTCTTCAGAATGGGAGGTGCTGCAACATGACCAGTTTATGACCAACGTGGTTGTTATTGCTGAAGATAATGTGTTGTAAAGTATTGGCTTCTTCTTCAGTCCAGGGTGGCGTCCAAGACATTTCCTTTGCTCCCTGTGTAGTACAAGATGGATTACAAGCAAAGGGAAGACAATTAATTGAATAATTAGCAAATGATTTATGTTGAAATGCTACTGATTTAGTAAGAGCTTTTATAGCAGCACAAACAAGGAGACGTGCCTCACATAAAAGACAAGGTTTTTGCCCATTGCTCTTCAGGAGTTATTAATGTTAAAGCTTTTTCAAACTACCCTGGACTAAAAAGTTGACTGACTGATCAGCAGCTGCACTAATTGGAAATCTTTCAGCCATCAGTCAAGGAGGATCTGGGAGCAAAGGACAAATGCACATGCTCTAGACAAGAGTCTGCATTCCAGTTCAATGAGTTAATATTAACCCACATTTTTATCCACTCTTCTCTGATTACAATTGAAGGCTTCTGATAGCAGAAACTCAGGACAACTTGTCCTTCCAAAGATGACTTTCCCTAAGTATCCAAGTAAAGAAAACCCTGAAAGCACACAGAAATGATAAAAAGGACCAGAAGCTCCCTTCCCTTCCCTTCCCTTCCCTTCCCTTCCCTTCCCTTCCCTTCCCTTCCCTTCCCTTCCCT
>JAWWMP010000116.1:50430665-50443233 GCA_035047865.1 Dendrocincla tyrannina | reverse complement strand
TTCCCTTCCCTTCCCTTCCCTTCCCTTCCCTTCCCTTCCCTTCCCTTCCCTTCCCTTCCCTTCCCTTCCCTTCCCCCTTCCCTTCCCTTCCCCCTTCCCTTCCCTCTTTCCTTCCCTCTTTCCTTCCCTCTTTCCTTCCCTCTTTCCTTCCCTTCCCTCTTTCCTTCCCTCTTTCCTTCCCTCCTTCTTTTTTTTTTTCCCCTCAAGGAAATGCAGAGAGACCGTGACTGGTCAGGTCATAAGTGAACTATAGACAGAGCAAGTGCTGTTGAGGAGGCCATACTTGGCAGTCTTTTTAAGAAAAACGTGTCAGTGAGGAAGCAGCTCAAGAAGAGTTTGAAATGGCAGCTAATTCTGATGTGAAAAGCCAGTATTTCAGGTACTGCAAGGGATTGCTCTTCATGTTATTTTTCAGTTGCATCTTGTTACTGCTGCAGCTTAGTGATCCATGTGGGTGTACTGCAGGGAAAGGTTTTGGTGAGCTGCATGTGCTAACTGGGATTTCAATGTTATAGTTTGCTTCAGGAAAATCCTCATCTTTCAGCAGTTTGTAGTGGTGAGGGTTTAGAAGGAAAGGGGACCAACACAGGATTGATCTTAGCTGTTGTTTTACTGGGTAGGAACCTCAATTTTGCCTACACTTATGAATATGAGGGATGAACAGAAAAGGACATCCAGTAATACAGTGAGTGCAGGAACAGCATACTGTAATCCTCTAGTGCCACTTATGTCCTCAGAACATCTGTTTCTATGTGAAATAGGGATAACAACCTCTCGTAGAATTGTTAAAAGGATGAATGTTTGAAAGGTACATTGAAATTGTGTACGCTTTTGAATTTAACTGTTACTGATTTCTAAAGCTAGCAAACAATCTGAGCCTGTTGTTCCTCAGGATGGCAACACAGCCACTCCTCAAATGCAACACCCAAGGCAACACTACCAACACCCTGACCTGAAAAGAAACAAAGAAGTTGCTTTCCTTCCTCTTAGTACCCTGTGTCCTCACATCCTAATTTGCTTACATCAGACACGGTGGTGAAGAAGGTGAAGCAATACTGCCCTTTGTGCCCTTTCCCATGTTTTAGAGACCAATTGTGATGGCACAAAATAATTTAATTCAAAGCATATCAAAATACTAAGAATACTTTCAAATTACAACTTTTTGGTCTGATTCTGAGCAGCCTGCAAACTGTTTGGGAGTTGTATATATTCTAACAGAAACCAACAACCTTTTTTTTTTTTTTTCAAACCTTGTTAAAAGTTCAAGCATTTTAGGTTAAGAGAGGTTGAAGCCTCCCCCTCTGTGATCAGCAGCAGTGGTGCTGGTACTGCTTTTACTTCAGTGTCCCAAGGACACCAGAATAACCATCATTGCGGCATTAACCATGCCAGCATTGTCATTCCCCTCCCAGTTTATGGCACAGCAGTGATTATCTTGGCTGTCTTGGAAGCTGCCGCATGCACGGCAGAGGTTGGTTTGTTCTGGTAACTGAGCAACACATTGCTGTTGCATGGGGGGATGATGAATCATGAGGGTGTTGTTCAGGCTCAGCAGGGTTTGGCTTGCAGAAAGCACTAAACAAGGAAATCTAATAAATCTTGTACAAAGACAGGAAAACACTACCATTGTCGTTGTCCAGGTCAGGGACTAGCCTGTGCAACAAACAGCAGTCTGTTCACAGCAAAAATCGCCTGGCTTAACAGCCAGAGGTGCTGAAATTTAGTATCAATTTTAGAAATACATGCAGACTTAAGAAATGGATTCTTTTAATTGGTTTTTCTTTGAACAGATTTATGGGAGTTTAATATTCCATAGTTAGCATTATGCAAATCTTCCTATTCCCTGTTAATAAAACAGGAAATAATGAATTGTGGGCCTGTCTCAATTATACAACTTGGTAAGTCTCATAAATAAACAAGCAAACCAACTCATGGAATACAGTTTTTGAGTGAAGATGTGTGTAAATCTGTAATTTCATTAATGAGAGGCTGTGTAAATAGTGATACATTTGGTTTAGATTGTTATGTGAGATCTGGCAAACTTCTTCATCAGAGAGTTTCCAGGTGGGAATGCAGAAGTAACCAACTGAAAACTTGTCCTTTACATGAAGTAATATATCTCAAACCACTAATTTTGTTGTTCCTTTGTAGACATAAATCAACTTTGACTGAATTTGAGTCCAGATATTTAGAAATCCCTGTTCCAAGCTGACCTTGCTTGAACCATCAGGATTCCTGTTCATATCAGAAGCTGTATGATTCTCAAGCCTTCTCATTTGCCAGTGTTAGAAAGATCAATTTTGCATCATAAAAATGAGATATGATTAGAGCTCTTGCTTTCCCAGAGGCTGGCAGTGGCTGTGACAGTCTTTCAAAGCCACAGAAAAGGATCTCCTTTCAATTAAATTTCTTATTACTCCCTTTGTTAGTTTTTATCGCCTACTGCCATAGGTTATACCTCACTGAACTGCCTGCAGAATGACTTGTGTTAGTGCTCCCTACCTCGTTTCAGACACAGTCAGTTGGGATATTTCAAACTTTTTTCCACCAAGTCTTTAATTTCCTCTGACTCACATTAATTAGCTTTGTTGATTAACAGTGACATGAATTAGAAAATGTTTTTGCAATTGTGACATTAACAGAAGAGCTGTGAAGGAAAAACGTAGCAGAGAAGCACTTTCTGTGCTGTCTCTGGAGAGAACCCATGCCCTTGCAATATGAAGGGTGTCTCTGAGAGCTTCTCTAGCTGGGCCCAACCACGTTTTCATCGAGGTCTTTGGCAAGCCCTTCTTTAGGAGTATGTGGATGTGATTATTTTTTTCTAACTATTCCTAAGTCTTTATCTGCTTCCTTCAAAATCCCACATAACCTCCTTTAGAAATACTCCTATAAAGTGACAATATAAAGCAATTCTCTGTAGCCCACATGTGCAGCTCATTCTCCATTAATGCTTTTTCTAGTTTCAAAGGAAAAATCCATCACACCCTGGGGACAAATAAAGATATAACAGCATATAAATGGTCAAGATATTTTCAAGTGGGCATGTAAGATATCTACAAGAGCTCAGGATCTTCTGGCTTTATCAGTTCACATAAGAGATAACCCAAACTAACTAAGCAAAACCAAGGCCATTGGTCTATATCAATATTCTAAGTCATATGTCAAGTACAACAGATCTGTATTGGGTTTTGGGGTTCTATCATTCTAAGAAAAGTTCCCCTTTGATGCAGAGCGAAAAAATTAAAATTGTTTTCTACGAGTCCCAAAAAACCCAGATAGGGTTAATTGATTGGCATCATCAGGAGGAAAGACTTGAATGAGCTGATGCAACTTTTCTCCTTTCTTAAATCAGGAGTTCAAACGCACTACGAAATCAGCATTGGAGAAAATCTCATTGTTGCTTCTTATGCTGTAGGTGTTGTTAAATGAAGTCAGGATTGCATCTTCCACCACAACTGTCAGTTGGGTGCATTTCATGTGAAATAAGTGTGAGGAAACATGAAAAAAATGGAAAGTTAAGAACACACCTTTGACATGGATCTGAGATAAAAATTTAGACAGCTGCAGTGCAGCCTCCTTTAATGATCAATACTTTTATAGAAAGCAGAGTCAGAGAAAAATCATCTTCTCTTGCTTTCCTCCTCTGAGGAGGTGAACCCAGGCTGAGCAACTCTGGTGTAGACATCCAAGAGAGGTCAATCAATCTACATGTCTGTCTCATTTTCTCTTGATTAGTGTATGAATTACAATGATCTCAGATTTCAAGACTGTAAGGGACTTGCCACTACAGTCTTGCCTCTTGCATGACACAACCAATAGTGCTATTTTTTAATGAGTGTGATGTCAGTACTGCCAAACTCAGCCTTTGTAGTTTACCTGTCAGAAGAGTGAGATCACTTTTTCAACTATTTAAATGCTTACTCTTCTGAAGAATTAAAAGGAGAAAAAAAAAAAAAAAAAACAACAAACCCCAAGCAACCCCTCTTTGTTTCTTCTAATCCATGGATCATCTTAAGGTGGGAAGAAAACGCTGCTCAGCCTTCACAGCTCTATCCATACTGCTAAGCTGCAGTCAGCTTGAGACTGAGCTCTCATACAGATCCCAGCCTCATGACCCAACACTTTGCTGAGACCTCTTGACCCAGAGAAGCCTGCAAAGGCCAAGGATCTCCTCTACTGAAATAAGGTGGGGGTGACCCTCTGAGGACCAAGGATAGCCAGGAAGAAGGGATGACTCTCTACTTGTTCTGCAGCAAAGGGGCTCAGTCGTTAGCCTCCAGCGGACCTTGGGCACAGAAGGCCTGTAAAATAAAGCAAGAACTGAAAAGATTTGGTTTCAGTGGCTTCACTGGGAAAACCTGTCCTGTGTAACCTAAACTCATAAGCCATAAAGCTAGAATGAATCTTTTCTCTAACAGATGTAAAGATTAGCTCAATGGGGCGTAAGGCAAAGAACTGAAGCCTCCCTACTTGAATCTCTAGGCTCTTGTATCCTTGAGAGTTGGTGACATTGCTGGATTCCAGCAAAGCCATCTCTACAGTTCTCCCCAGCAGATGGGCCGAGGAAACTTACTTCAACCAGGCTGCCAGGAAGCACAACGGTGCCAAGTCCTGTGGGTTAGTATGTAAATATTTCTGTATGCCCCATTCAGTTTAACCAGTCATATGGACAGAGTTTTCCAATTCACTCTGAAAAAAGCCCCCCAAAACCCCCTCAGTTTCTCCTGCCCTGTGTATTACAGTAAGTAGCGGACAAGAGAAAGAATTAACTGCAGCATTCAGAAAGGCTACCAGTACTTACTGGCACTGGTACCACCCCATATCAGTATAAACAATCTTCAGGTGCAAAGTTGTTATTAAACAGGCTTATAAGAAAATCTTCTGCAGCTATAATACAGTATCTACAGACCTATTCCCCTTGGTGTAGGTTTTTCTTTCATGGCACAAAATAGTCAAAAGATAGGTTTTAGGAGCACTTTTCACCAGGAAAATTGTCACAAGTTCAGCTGCAGCTTATCATGCCCTGGAGTTCTTTGAAGTTTATCCTAAACAAATCCAAGTAAACAATAATTAGCTGTGGATGGGTGTAAGTCTTAATCAGAAGGCATATAGGATTCATATTTATTAATCCTCTTGTACCAGGCAAGTGTATCTTCCAGGTAGAAAAGTGTTAGGTCTTTCAATGGCTGTCTTAAAAATACCACACAAGAATCTCAAGGATCTTATCCTTTTGAAACTGCTCTGGAAGAGGCAGTCTGCTTTCTAGATTGAATACAACAGCCAGAATAGTAGCTTCTAAAGTAAACATTGAGTTATCAATGATCTGCTTTCAGTATTTTGCTCAGGTTTTTTTAAATCTTCATTTGCTTTTTCAAACCATGAGAGCAGCTGGAGGACTTCATTCTTGTAACAGCATTTTGCAAGTAAGAAGTTAGTTATTATATAGGACAAATAATAATTTATTATGTTAGGCTATAACAACTTTAAAATCGATTGATGAGTTATTCCATGTAAAACTCTACTGAGAACAACAACTTAGTTTTTGATGCAGTGGCTGGTTGATTTCTGATGTTATATTTTTCTTGGTTGTTTGACTTGAAAAGCTAACCTTAGCTTTCTCTGTTATTAGTGGCTACATTGACCTGATTTTATTTCATTTCTAAAGACTTATCTTTTGTAGTAAGGAGGCTGTAATCTCTGACAAGGATCATCTGGCAAACTATAAGCATCTGCACTCAGGTCGTTTCCTCAATGGAGAGGGCTGGTTAAACCTTTTAGCTATAAAGTTGTCCTGTTATTGGAAGGAAGTAGTGCAGCTGACCTAATGGTCTTAGAGAGTTTTTAAGACACTCATCCTCAGCATTTAAAAAATTTAGTTGAAAATCTGGAAAAACTCTTAGAAGTTTCCAGTAGTCAGTCATTATTGAACTGTCTCATGTCCCTTTTGGCATTAAAAAGAAGGAATGTTGGCTCAAGAATTTGAAACGAGGGCACAGCATTTCACATGGATAAGGCTGAAATTCAGTCTCATAGACATTTGTATGTCTGTTGTTAATTTGTTTATTTTGGAACTGATCATAATTTATTACTCAACATAACAGAAGAAAAGATTTCTTTGAAAATAAGAGTGAAAAGGTGGATTTTTAAACAGAGATTTGTAAATGTTTCATTCTTATTAATTTTTAAGACAACTGAGCTCCCAGTTCCCTTCAGATCCTTTGAGAAACCTGCCTCAATTGACAATTTATGTAGAATATGCCTATAAAAAATAAGGACCATCTGCATTTTAAATGTCTTGTAAGCTCTAAATATTACATTCACCTGCTCTAATAGAAAGTTTTAGCTTTTTTCCACAGGCATATACCTGAAACAGCTTACACTGAGATTTTAGTAAGAAATGTAGAAGACTCGATGATATGATGAGTTTGAAATTTAGGAATAAATTTGGTAAACAGTTCAGATTTCATTGTTCTATAGGATGGAATTGATTCCTTGTATGCAAACAAAGTCACTTCTTTCTATAAAAAGTAGGAATGGAGGGACAAAATGTAGTGACAGCATTACCTTCTCTGCCTCCTGTGGTAAATGATTTTTGTTGTCCATGCCCAGGTTGCAGTTCCTGTGACCTGAGGGTTTTTTGAATGTGAACATGGTAAGCAAAATGGTTGAAAGTTCCCAGAGGGCTAAAACCTGAAAATAGAGATATAGTGAGTAATATGTCTATATTTGGTCTTATGGTGTCCACACACAAGTACACAGCAAAACCTCAGGTGATTCAGCTCAGAAACAGACCATGCATAGAGAGCTGTGATATATCAACCATTTATATAGAGTAAGGTACAGAAATCTCCTCATCCATATATTCTCTGACACATTTTCCAGGGTGGGATCCTGCTCACAAGTGCTAAACCCTCAGATTGAAACCAAAGCTCAGTTTCTCAATTCTGGTTTCAAGTTGTTGACAGTGAATCATTTAATGGACTGGCCAAGAGCTGTCATCATATGCCACTTGGTGGGCATGTGTCTGCATTGTTTACAAGGTTCACACATTTTCAACAGGTGAGAGCATTGTTTCCCTCTTTCATGTCACATAACAATGACACTGTTGGCACACTTAGAGCTATTAAGCTCTTGGAGGTGGGGAAGTTATGAAGCCATTCAACAATCCACTTTTATTCAGCAGATTAGAGAAGGGGAGACTCAATTTTCAAACTTGCTGATGCAGAACATGCTGCATGTGCATGTATGGGGAGAGTGACCTCTAAGTACAAACACACAAATAGTGATGTAGTCAGACTGATGCTGCTAATGAACAGGATAGCACTAGGTGCTGGCAGGGCATTGTGTTCAACAGCAGTGCTGTCTGCACTGACTATCAGAGGAAGAAAAGTTCAGTGTTGCTAAGGTGAAACAACAGAAGCAAAAATCACAGATACATAGACTGCTTTGGGTTGGAAGGAACCTTAAAGATCATCTGCACCCTCCAGAAGTTTGCAGGTCAGCTGAGAGGTGCATTTGAAACAGCAGAAGGAAAGGATGCCAGGCAGGGGGACCTGAACAAGCTTGAGAAGTGGGCCCATGCGAATGTCATGAAGTTCAACAAGTCCCACTCCAAGGTGCTGCACCTGGGGCAATCCCATACATGAGTACAGTCTGGGAGAAGAACACATCAGGAGCGGCTCTGTAGGGAAGGACTTGGGGTTCTGGTGGATGAAAAGCTGGACATGAGCAAACAGTGCCCGCTCGTAGCCTAGAAAGCCAACCACATCTTGGGCTGCATTGAAAGAAGAGAGACTAGAAGACTAGAAGGTTGAGGGAGGTGATTCTCCCCCTCTACTTTGCCCTTGTGAGACCTTGCCTGGAGTACTGTGTCCAGGTCTGGAGTGTTTAGCATAAAAAAGACAAGGACCTGTTGGAGCAGGTCCAGGGGAGGTCACTGGAGGTGATCAGAGGGCTGGAACACCTCTCCTGTGAGGAAAGGCTGAGGGACCTGGGGTTGTTCAGCCTGGAGAAGAGAAGGCTCTGGGAAGACCTTGTTGTGGCCTTCCAGTATTTAAAGGAGGCTCATAAAACAGAGGGAGAGTGACTATTTGCATGGGCATGCAGCAATAGGACAAGGAGGGGAGATGGTTTAAACATTGCATCCCTTTGCCAGGTGACACTCAAGCTCCCTCCTGAGGTGGAGACACTGAGGGAAAGAAAAAGGTAAGTAAACCAGCAAAGAGATGGAAGGGATCACTGCTCTGATCTCAGACATTAGCATGGCTTACCTGAGGGAAGACCTTGGGATAACCTGCCTTTTCTCAAAGAGCTGGTTACACATTTAAGAACTGGTATACAGTCATGATTATGTACCTATGTACATGCTCATAAACAGAAGTGGCTATAATCCAGTTCCCTGGTTTTCTCCCTTCCCTGCCACATGAGCGTCTTCATCACAGTGCTGCAGAACTGTGTTACTTTTGTAGACCGGTGGGATGTGAAGTCTTCTACATTTCTTACTAAAATCTCAGTGTAAGCTGTTTCAGGCATATGCCTGTGGAAAAAAGCTAAAACTTTTCTCAAAGAGCTGGTTACACATTTAAGAACTGGTATACCTGTTGAAACCGTCACAAAACTAGGCATTTCTGGTATTTAAAAGCCTTCAGGAATAGAAAGCAGCTGAACAGGGGTTTGCTGATCTGAACATGTGTGCTTCATTCTGACAATGCACCATTCATCACTTATGTCCTTTCAAGGTCTCCATCTTTCTGCCCAATATTAAACAGTGAGAGGAGAATATTTATGAGTAAACTGCACAAGCATAATGAAAGGTTGCAAAATTATAGATGTCAGAAAAATGACCAAAATCACTTAACATGTCATGCCCTCTGAGTTAGTTCCAACCAAGGCAAGAACAACATTCATCATGTCTAACCATACAATTTTAGCTTGCATAGATGCATTCTGGCTCCTGTCCAGTTACTGAAAAGCTTAACCATATTATAACCCCATTTTATCTGTTGCTTGGAGAATCAGCTTCAGGTCTCCCAAAGGCACTAATGTAGTGTGAACAAACACTGGCAGGCAACATCTTTGTTCTAAAAGCACTTTAAGAACCAAGAGGGAGATCTCCATCTCTATTGTATGCATCCTTTCTCCTGGAGCAGGTGTGTTCTGCTACCTCTGTGCTAGACCTGGGGTGAGGAGATGGTACCATTTCTACCAACAAAAGCCATTGACTTGGGAAGAAAAGTTCCTGCTCGCATGCTTGCAGGAGGGGCAGTAAGCTGTGAGAGACCCATGTTTATGGTTGAGCAACAAATAGTTTGGTAGGCAGTGTGGCATTAAGGAGTTAATCATAATCAAGGCAGAGATTAAAATCTCATTGTAGCAACTCCACCGAGTTTAATTTACCTCCCTTGGCCTAGTGACAGAGTGAAACTGCCAGCTGGAGTTGTGTGAAGCCTGCTCCACCCAAATCAGAGTGGTTTCAGACAGAAAGTACCTGTCAATCTGCCCATCCTGCCTTTCTGCCTGCACAGAAAGCAGAAATCATGTACAGCTCTTCAGCTCCTCATCTCCAACTCCTAAACTACTCTGCACTGACGAAATTACCCATGATTTTATCCTTGGTTGAAGGTGACATCTCAAATTTGTTAGGCACGTTCACATGCTGAAGTAAAGTGACTCAATGACTTGAGATTAGTTTCTGCCTCCTTCTATTGGAGCCATATTGACAGCACACTGCCTCACCCGTGCAGGAGGGAGAACGGGATCAAAGAGATTAATACAAAGAGTTGCAACTCTCCACTGAAATACTGTTTCCTCTTCTCACTTTTGTGTCGGCCACGCTCCACTGCCCTAACTGGAGTTAGGCCAGACTCAGGAAAGGAATAGGATGGCCGGGATTTGACATGGGATTAATTTTTTACCTCCACGTCTCTTCAGAAAATACTTAGAGAAATGTGTTCACTGTAACAGCTCTTTCTTTCAAAGAGAATCTGGTATCACCACTTTGTACAGGAATTTATTTCTCACCTTTCCACACTGCCTAGGTTGTAATAAAGGAGCTGATTTAGAGCATACTGCAGCAGACGGAAAAGTGGGAAAGTACCTGTATGTTGCATTAGTAGCAACAACAGTGGAGGAACCTGCAGGGGAACTTCCAGCAGACTGGATGAAGTTTGCTTCAGAGTGGAATTTGAAAAAAAAAAAATAAAGATTATTTCCTTTGCCTTAAAATGGTGACCTTAAGGGCTTATATGATCTCCCTAATATGGTTAAATTGCTCTTTCACTAAACTAATTTGAATTACTTTTCCCCATGCAAGGCCATGTCTACTTTAGCAGTGTCCTTGCCAGACTTAATTCTGATGATTATGTTTGCTAGAGAAATAAGTACTTCGGGCTCCCAGCTCAGACTCCTTAACATTAGTTTTCATGCAAAAGCACGAGAATATTTATGAGCAAACTGCAAGCATAAATACACTGAAGGGTTGTGAACTTACGTGATACTGGCAAGCCCATGGTGACTCTAAGCCATCACAGTAAGGCATGTAGGTGGTGAGATGCTTTTTGAAGCTGTTACAGACTGAAAAATGCATTGCTTTCAGCTTTTGCTGAAATAGTTACTGAATTCTGAGTGGTACAATGGAGAGTTTTGCCATGCAAAATGACGTGCTTTTTTTGATGTGAGATCATAGAAACACAATGTTTCTATAGGTTGGAAGGGACCTTAATGATCACCTATTTCCAATCACCCTGCCATGGGCAGGGCCATCTTCCACTAGACCAGGTTGCTCAGAGTCCCATCCAATCTGGCCTTGAACACTTCCAGGGATGGGGCATCCACAACTTCTTTTGACAACAAGTGCCAGTGCCTCATGACCCTTACAGTAAAGAATTTCTTCCTTATATCTAATCTAAACTTAAATCTTTCAGTTTTAAGCCATTCCCCCTTGTTCTGTTACTACATGCCCTTGTAAAAAGTCCCTCTCCAGCTCTCTTTTAGGTCTCCTTTAGGTATAGGAAAGCTGCTATAAAGTCTCTCCAGAGCCTTCTCTTTCTTCTCCAGACTTTAAAACCCTAACTCTTTTACCCTGTCATCATAAAAGAGAGGCTCCAGCACTCTGGTCATCTTTGTGGACTTTCTCTAAACTCACTCAAACAAGTCTATGCCCTTCTTATGTTGAGGGCCCCAGAGCTGGATGTCATACTCCAGGTTGGGCCTGAATTGAGCAGAGTAAAGGGGCAGAATCACCTCCTTTGACCCGCTGGCCACACTGCTTTTGATACAACCCAGGATACAGTTGGCTTTTTGGGCTGCAAGTGCACATTGCCAAGTCATATCAAGCTTTTCATCCTCCAGCATCCCCACATCCTTCTCAGGGCTGCTCTCAATCCATTCTTCACCCATCCTGTATTTGTACCTGGGATTGCCGTCAACCACATGCAGGACCTTGCACTTGGCCTTGTTGAACATCATGAGGTTTGCATGTCAAGCCTGTAAGGTCCCTTGGAATTATGTTGGTTTATGCCTTCCTCTTTCTAGGTGATAAAGCTATGGTGCTTCTTTTAAAAGAGACTGCAGGGGCTAAAAAACATCAGGAGTGACTGCACGGAAAAATTAGAAAATCAGAGAATGACTGAAGTTGGAAAAAAAACCTCTAAAATCATTGAGTACAGATATTAAGCCAGCATTGACAAGTACAGCACTGAACCATGTCTCTAAGCACCATATCTACCCATATTTTGGAACACATTCAGGGACAGTGACTCCAGCACTTTCCTATGTACTTGATTTTAATGTTTGACCATCCTTTCTTTTAGTGAAGAAATTTTTCCTAAATGCCTGAGCTGACCAGGTACATCTTTGAGACTAAACCACGCCATAATGTAGAGATGGCGAATTTTGTCCTGCCTCAGGACGAAGGGTCTCACTGTTTCCTTTGGCCAGTGTCGTGACAGTCAGCAAACTTTACTTCCAGACACAAGAGAGCTGCCAAGCAGAAAGGAGGGCTGGGAAGAGCCTGTGAGACAACACTGCAGTGGCCCAGGGGAGGGAGCAGAGGAGGAGAGGGACAGGAGGAGGGAGAGGAGAGAAGGGGAGAGAGAGCGAGGGAGCAGAGCGGGTCTGCCTATCTCCGCCACGAGGATGGGGCAGCATCTTCCTACAGGCACTATCATCAATATCATCATCATGGCTAGGCTTCACGAATGAAGATTTGCAAGGGCTTTACCCACGCTTGCTACAAGCACGCTGGTGGCTAAAAAGGCCAATGTGAGAAAGGCAAGTCCGATTGCAAAAGGCCTTTGTCTTTTTGGGTTTGTTTTTGTTCGACCGCAAGGAAGATGCCCATTGGCTGCGGCAAGTCAACCGGGTGAAGGCTGGAGATGAGCTTTGGTTAGGCCACCTTTTCTAGGCCCCTCTCCGTGTGGAGCAAGCAGTGTTCTCCTTGGAAAAGGCTGCTTGGTCATTCAGGATGCTGCTGAACCAGACTGTCATCTCCAGGTCAGTCTCGAGCAACCAATGTCCTGAACCGCCTGCATGCAGGGTTGGGGCTGCGGCTTCCAGTGCACCTTCTCAC
>JAWWMP010000116.1:50387894-50430565 GCA_035047865.1 Dendrocincla tyrannina | reverse complement strand
TGTCCTTCTCCTAGGATGGTTGCTGGGGAGCTAGCAAGCCCATCCTGCCCGTGGACACACTTTGTCTGACCCTTCAGGTGAGACTTGACTAGCACAGGAGACCCTATCAGAGGCATGTACCACCACTAGCACAGCTTGCAACCTCATAAGGGCACCCAAGCTTCTCCCCCGCGGCAAAGGGATGTCCAAGGAGAAGAGCTACAGGCAGTAAATACAGAGTGAAACGCCTTCTCGGGGAGCTGCCGCACCCTCCCCTTCCCTCCCCTTCGCCGGGATTCCCCTCCCCTTCCCACCGGGATTCCGCTTCCCTTCCCACCGGGACCGTGCCCCCTCCCGCGCCCCCTGGCGGCGCAGACCGACCCCGGCGCCCCCGCAGGGATGGGCAAGGCAGGGCAGGGCAGGGCTGGTCTGAGAGCCGAGGCGAGCGCAGAACAAAGGCTGACAGATACCTTTCCGCTTTGGGCAATCGGCCGTCTAAGAACTCGTCCCAGGCTGGGGCTTTCCCACGGCCGTAGGGGAGGGAGCGAGCAGAGCTTGTCGCTTCTTTAAAAGGGCATGAGGGGACCACCCGGGAGGTTCCTGTGGCCGGGGCAGAAGGAGCTCCCACGCCTGCGGCACGATGGGCGTGGGCGGAGCTGCCCTCCTTCCTCCCGTGCATCTACGGGGCTCCTGAGCGACTGCCGGAGAGCCCAGCTTCACCTTCCCCATCTGCCTCAAAGAAGGAATTAGCAGCAGCAGCAGCCAGGCAACAGCTTAGGTTGCCTTCTTCCCTCGCTCGGCTTGGAAACTGCCTTCTTTGATTACCACATGCCACCCATATGAAACCTGGGACAGGCTCCCACAAATACCTTGGATTTCAATCTAGATCTTCCCCAGATGGGGACAGACACGTGGATTGGTGACCTGTGCCCAAGGTGAAGAAGATGCTGTACGCTGGTTGCATAGGAGAGCTCCACCTGATCAAAGGAAACCCAGCAAGCCCACTGCAGCTGAACCTTATCCTCAGATGAGCTGTGGGCTGTGACCCCTCCTGTTGCTTTCGGGTGTAGCTTTTTTTGGGTGCTGAGCACACACACTCACTCACAGATCTGTGGGGTCAGCTCCCAGCCAACCCTATAATGCTCCAAAGCTCAGTGACACTAAACAGCATGAAAATAAAATAACGTTCAACAGGAAGGCCTTGAACCCTTCCTTCTCACTGGAAATCCTGATGAAAATAGCACGCTGTATCAATACTATATTCTTAGTAGGATGGTAGGAAGTTTTCAGCTCAATACAATTTGTGACTGTTTCTTCACTGGTTGGCTTTTTCTCAGGCATCTATTGTGCCTAAAGGTTGTATAAGCGAGTTATGCACAACAAAGCCTAACACTGAAATAAAGTGCTGATGTGATACAGGAGGTTAAACCAGTGAAATGGAATGCTTCCTCTGACCCTAGATGTCTACATTTGTTTCACAAACCTGTATAAATCTGTATGTTCTTCTACATTATTAAGATGTGACTGAAAGGGCTTATCTTCATCATGTGGCTATAACCTGCTAAAATAGGATTTGGCTTGTCTGTATGCATTTCACATTAAAATGCTGATTTGTTTCTGTAGACAGACTGCCACACAAAGTAGAGCAAGCTCCATTGGTATGAGAATACAAATATAGACGCTAGAAGTTATACTGTTCAATTTGATTATTGACACTTTATAGGCTGCAATGCATGTCCCTGGTTAAAGCAAACACCATTAAGAGATAGAGTGGGGAGTCTTGTCTCCTTTCACGTATGGGTCTGAGGTGCTACAGCTATGTGGGGCCTCTAAATAGCTCGTACAGCAAATACACAGTGTAGCACTCAGGGACATATGGCTGGGCCTAAGTGATCAAAACTTCTTTTTCTTTTCTCCTGCTGTGATACACCCATTCCTTGCACTGCCGTCCTCTGCATGGTCCATGGGCAAATGCTTCCTGAGTGCTGGGGAGAGAGGGTGTGTGGTTGGTACCTGTCTCAGATCAGGGACCAGCTGGCATCCTCTTGGAAGGTGAAGTGAGAAGATGTAACAGAAACAGAAATAGGTAACTAGTTGAATTTTACTACCCTGTGATAGTAATTTGACAGGAATTAGAGGCTGCTCCTCAGACCTACCAGCAAGCTTTTCTAGTATTCAGCTGGTGATATGAATTAGATTACTGTTAAACATTTCAGCAGTTCCTACTCCAATTCCTTTTTATTATTTCATTATTGGACTATTAGCTAAATTTTAAGTATTCCCACACAGCCTGTGTGAAGCAATTTATATGAAATAAAACTGTTACATACTTGTGTTCATTTTTATTTCAGTTTTCATGCATTTCTTTAAGACCCTTAAGTCAGCATTTCTCTGAACCAAAGTGGAAATGATGAAATAGCCTAGGACTTTTTTTAGAAAATAAGTAACAAAATATTTTATGTAGGAAATGTTCCCCTTATATGTAAAAGAAAAGGATAAAAAGTACACCAAGATGTTAAGTGTTAGTTTAAGGTATGGGATTTTTATAGCTCTATAAACACATAAACATGGAATTAATGCAAGGAGGAACAGAACTGTTCCCATTTCTGGCAGGTATTACCCCGTCTGGTATCGATGGGTGCTCATTGCTCAGACATTACTATGGCTCCTTTAAGGAAGTCTACTAATAAGAACAAGTTGAGATGGCCAAGTAGCCAAGAAGGCCGAGACCTCAAGGGTAACCCTATGTGATGTACAAGGAGGAAGGGAATTTTCTGGCCTGTGTACCCTCATTCTCTTGCTCTCATGTCAGCACTGTTCTCTTTGGAACACTAAACAAGAATTAACCACTAGATGGCTGTATTCAGTAACAAAAGGCCACACACACCTCCTTATTCTGCTATAATCTGTGTTAAAGATGCAGTATCATTTTTATAAGTTCCATTAGTCTTTTCATGGTTTAATTCACATGGACAGGCCAAAGAGTCAGGACAACTCATTCTGATAAGGTTATTGGTACTGTAAGCAATCTTGGTTATTCTGTGTATTAGTAGTTGGGTTACTACCCCATATATAGGGTGGCTGTAGGGTACAGTGCCATGCAGTTTTGTGTCATAACTTTTCACAAAACCAGCTTGAGCAGGACAGCTTGGTCAGCATGGAGCCTGAGCATCTAGGTCCTGAATTGTCCTCTAGTGCTAGACCCAGCCCAATTCTAACAGAGGCCAAGGATGACATTTCCTGCCAGGACTATGGGGAGACACCCCAGACTCTGTTTAGGATGCTGCTAGAAGTCTCAGATGTGGAGCACTGGTTAGTCAATGGCTGTGCCAGCCATACTTCTGGGTGGCAGAGGAAGAGTGAAACAAAAATAGGACATCTCTGCCCTTTCCCACAAAGGAGAAGTGCTCAGATGCCAAAAGAAGGCTGTGCTGGGTTAATCTTGGCTAACAGCTGTTCACTACCTTGTCCCTCTCCTCCATCACCTGTAGGACACAGGGAGAAAACAGGATGAGAAAGATCATGGGCTAGGATAAAGACAGGGATGTTACTTGCCAATTGCTGTTAGGGGCAAAACAGCCTCTTTTGGGGGAAAATCAATGTAATTTGTTGCCAATTAAAATAGATTTGGATAATGAAAACAAAAAGAAGAACATTAAAGCAACACTCTTCCTCCCCACTTTTCCAGGTTAAACAGAACTCCTTCAATCCAGACTCTTCTACCTGCACCAAGTGGTGTAGGGTGGCAGGGGTAGATATAGTCATTATATAGTGTTTTCTCTCTGCTAATCCTTCATCTTCACACTTCCTCTGCTCCACTGCAAATTGTCCATGAACTGCAGTTGCTGTCAGGAAAAATCTGTTCTGAGATGGGCTCTCTACAAGCTGCAGTCCTTCAGGAATATTCATCTGCTCCAGTGTGGGTCCTTCATGGGCTGCTGGCTAGCTGGGCTCCCATATAGAGCACGTCTTCCTCCTTTCTCTGACCTTGATGTTCCCTCTGCTGTTTCTCCCTCATTTTTACCTCCTCCTCAGTCTCTCCTCCCTCTAAAACTCATGGAAAAGAAATGTGTCTACTTGGCTTTGAGCGTTCTTTCAATTATCAATTTTGAAGGGCTTTCCCTTGGGTGCACTGGGAAAGGCTCACAGCATTTCTACTGCCATGGGAGCAGACAGCACATCTGGCCTTCCTTCAATGCTTCTGAGAGGG
The DNA here is from genome assembly GCA_035047865.1 of Dendrocincla tyrannina. Classification (NCBI taxonomy): domain Eukaryota; kingdom Metazoa; phylum Chordata; class Aves; order Passeriformes; family Dendrocolaptidae; genus Dendrocincla; species Dendrocincla tyrannina. The sequence continues at coordinate 50,426,376 of JAWWMP010000116.1, read as the reverse complement.
TGTGCAGAAATGGTAGTCTGCCAGCCCTATGCTCTTGTGAAAGCCTGGCAAAGCCATGACAGACACAGAGCTCCAAGCATCATGCCATCAGGCACTACCTGTGGAGCTTGTAGGAGGCATGGTTCCAGCCAGTGGGAAGGTTTCCTGCAGCTGCTGGTTGACCATCCTAGCTGGCGATTGTCCTCAGTTGATAGGGCTGAAACAGGGCAAGGATTTAAAAAGTTAATCTAGAAGGAGACTCAGCACATTACCCTAAGAAATATGATGTTTTAAACTGAGAAAACAGGTTCCCAAAGATTAACTGACCAAAGGAATGCCTCCCATTGTGTTACAAGAGAGATAACATAGAGAGTGGGCATCCATAGAGATAAGGAGGTACCGAGTCAGAATGAGTCAGGAGGTTTTCTTTGCAAGCCCGGACATGTAGAGAAAAGGTGAAAAGTTCAGCCGAGGAAGAAGAGAGAAAACGACCCCTTTGAGGCTGAAGAAACAGGAACGACCACCAAAAACCTCCCCAAAAGATGACTTCACCTCAGGCTCCACCCAAACCCTGCCTACGATGAATATTATAATGAGATGCCTAGACCTAATGAATATGTATGTAAAATGTTGTAACAACAGTCCCCCCTCCCCCCCCGAAAAACTGTATAAAACCCCTAACTTTACACTGGGACTTTAGAGCTACTTTGTCCGATGTGAATCGGGAGCTCTCCAACGTTGTATCCGATAAATACCTTTGCTGCTTAAAGATAAAATTCTGTCTTTGAGCAGTTTTTCCGTCCTATTTTGGCATCAGGGTGTTTATCCATCGTTGCCAAGAGAACAAAGGAGCTGTTGGACGTGGCATCTGTTAGAGAGACCCCACTGATTAGCTGATAGTTGAGGTGCCTTTCTTTTGTCTCTCATGGGATCACCTGTGTATATGCTTTAGCAGACAGTGACCAAGAATACTTTTTAATCATGGCTTTACAATGCAAAAGCAAAGCTTGTGTCCTGAAACACAAAGATGGCTAGTTGTCCATGTTTGTCTATTGCACTTATGTGGACATGAGTAAACCAAAAAGATTTTTCTATTTAATCTCTGTAATCCCATGTTGATTGTTGTCAGCTTTACCAATCTGTCATGTATCACGGGGTGGCTGACTTGCATCTTTTGCTATCTCTAATCATAGATTCATAGCCCTAGTGATAAAATGTCAGGCCAGCCTTGTGAAGGTCTACCCATACAGAAGCTCTGTAGATCTGGCTCTTTCTTTGCTCCCTGTTCCTCAGTTTTGTACACAACCATGACAGAAAAGGCTTCTGTGCGTAAGGCTACTTGTCTGAGTAGGACTTGAAGAGCCACAGGATGCATCTGATAAGGACATTATGGACTTACTGTGATGGAGAGGTCTTGCCAAAGGTTCCAAAGAAATTTTTGTGTTGGTATCATTTGAGACAGGACCTCAAGTGGACACCGAGGCAAAGAAGGGAAAGGCCTGCAATGTGGGTGTAGTTGGTGCATCCATACTAGCTCCTGTGCAATCTGTGAATGTAGTATTATTTCACTGGCCATGTCTGCATTGCTGTTGAAACATTTCTTCCCCCAAACTGACCATGGCTTGTCTTACCTTATGCCAAATCCAGGTTGAGATAGCTTAGGAGTGCTTCCAAAACATCACTTCTTAGCAGAGTATGTAGTGACTATGCTTAGGGAGTCACAGAAAGCTTTTGTTCTTGGAGAAAAGAAACAAAACAGTTCTGTCAATAGCAAAGTTATTGCTGTAGTCAATTAGGCTTGAAGTGAAAGTCAGTAGCAAGAGATCTCTGGCCACTGCAACCTGGAAAGTAAAACTTTAGTCCAGTTATGTTGTCCATATTTAGGAAGAACAGAAAATATCTGCAACAAAACTTGAAATGATGCAATGATTTCAGTCAATCAGGCAGACAGAAAATTAAGACCAGTGCAAATGGAACTGTTAATGCACTGTATAGGCAAGTTACCTACAAGTGAGTTATTTCAGTGGCTCCCAAGTGGCTTGACAGCATGTCCACACTGCTTTAAGCTGATCACAAGCACAGCAAGGGGCACAGCATCCCAGGGCAGAGGAGGTGACTGTCAGGTTATGCTTCCCAGGTAGGATCATGAATTACAACTCTCCTGTTCAGTTATAACACACTCCAGGCGTAATAGTAGCACAATGTCCCTTGACAGCAGGGTGAGGATAAAACCCCCAATATGCTATGTGACTGCAGCAAGGTGCTGGCATGTACCAGTAAATGTATTCCTCTCTTTTAAGTGCTCCTCTGGCTCCTCATATCTACTGTATGTGTGTGTGTGTGTGTGTGTGTGTGGGTGGGTGTGAAAGCAGAGGTGCCAATGTCTTATCCAGTGTGGATTTCTATGCCCTCTAACATCCATTTTTTTCCTCATTTACATAAGTACAGTCATCTTCCTTGAGGGAAATAAATGCTAATTTTGCATTTTCAGAGGTGACAAATGCATTGATATACATACTTAGATTTAGTCTGCCATATTTGAAAATGTTGATCCATTCCATAAATATAATGCTCATAGAGTACAAAACATGGTGTATTAAACACTGGCTTGTATATACTACCATCTATAAATCAAATTCTTGTGTTAAAAGTTTCTTAAAAAGCAAATTAAAATCATTAAAAGGGGATGAAGAATTTCTGCCACAAAAGAATTTGAAATTTTTGAAATCTGAATGTTGAACTTGTCATAAAAAAATGCTAGATGAGCAATAAAAATTCAGCAAAAGAAATCTAGGCCTGCAGTTAGTCTAATTTGGACTCGAGGAATTTCAGTTTAACAAAAATCTGTAGTTTCAGTGTTATTTTTTTTTTAATGAGGATTTTAAGCAGATCATCTGATTATGTCAGGAATTTCTCATTTCCTCCAAAATAGTATTTTGGCAGAACTGACATGATATTGCGAATATCACTTTGATATCATTGCTTTTTTTTTTTAAATTCAGAAGTGCTGTGTAAGGTTTCTTCCAACACCTTCGGATGTTATTAACTTTTCTAATGAATTGTCTTTCTATCTGCTTTTTATAACCGTTATGATACTCGACCTGATTTCACAAGCAGATTGTGGAAACCTGGGCTCACAGACAGACGAGAGGAAAATCCATCATTGACTTCAGTATGGCAAGTTTTTTTCACCTAAGGTTCCTTGACCTATCTCATTTCTGGCCAGGCAACTAAATTACCTGTTTTAAGGACTTTTTTTTTTCCTTATAAAGCAGCTGTTTTGTTTCTACATAGATTAGAAAAAGAAGAGTAATTTTTTTTTTAATAGAAAGGCTTTAACACTGTCTTATATATTTAAAATGTGAAAATTATGGGTTCATCTTAAGAGAGTTCAAGGCAGTTCTGCCTGAGCAGAAGCAATGCTGCATCCCAGTTTCCAAGCATTATGATGAGTGGTGCCCAGTGGTACGAAATCTTTGCTCCTGAATCTGTGTCTGATAAAATCTTTTAAATAGATTCCTATTTCTTGACATAAACCAGTGAAATGTAAGCACTCATAAAAACACTGGGTTAATCACTGGGGTTTTATGGAAGAATACTGTGGCACCAAAAACTTTTTCTGCCCAGCAAGGCTGAGTTCCTGATTACTGTCACTCATGGGGACTCTGATATGTACTGCTGGGTAAAGGCAGACAGGTCAGGCAGTAACTACTGACATAACTGACTGATATAAGGAGGGATTGGTGTATTCTCTTGACCATCACAATTGTCTTCAAAATCTTGTTGCAAATTCTCAGCCAAAAAGGATAGTGTTTTTTCTACACCTTTTCACTACTCCAGCAGTGAGATTTGAATTTAGATTATTAGTCACAATATTCAAAATAAAACTATTAGAACAGCTGAAAGTGCTGGGATGCAATTTATCTGAGGCTGAAGTAGTTTAATCGTTGTTTTACCTTCATCTTAATCTTTTAGTAAAAGGAAGGCTCTTCCTCCAGGGTATATCATGTGAAAGTGGTAACTACAAATTTATTAACAAAACTTAATTAAAATAGTTCAAAACCCGTTTAAACATTTTTTTAATTAATGTCATGCCAATAGAAATCAGCATAAATTTTAAAGTATGCAAATAAAGAGTTACACAAGCATACTCTAGAGACTTTTCTTATGCTGAGTGGTGTTTTACTTAGTACCTTTTTGTCCGTTTCTGTCAATTGCTGGTAAGTCTCCTGAGTTCTGTCTGTTGTTTCTAATAACAGGACCAGTACTTAGGCAAATTTGGAGAAAACACATGGTTACAGCATTCTAAAATGGGGAAATGATAGCTTTCTTAACAGATCGTCAAGCTAATCTTGCATCCCTGTTTAGTCAATCCTTGATGAAACTGCCCATTGTGATGCCAAATAGAAAGTGAGTTGTGATTATGAGCCTCTCTTTAGATCTTGCCAGCTTTGAGCCTCACTCTAGCATCACCTTCACTTACAGAAACATACAGAGCCTTCAAGAGATGATGGTGGCTTTTGTTTTCTGCACCAGCACTAATAGATAGGATTGAGTATGTATATATAGCATACATTTATACAGAATACCTAAAATGCCTGATCTAGTGTATGAAAACCTCATGCAGAGAGTGTTACTAGGAATGATATTAAAAAACTCCCTCAACAACTCAAGCATTGATAGGTTAAATGATTGGTCTAGGTTATATAGGAAAATTGTGGGAGACTCAAGAACTGCTACACATTCTCCCAAACTCACAAAATTATCTTACTCACAAACAGACCTCTAGAAAGGATTCATCTAAATGTTAGGTTCAGTGGAAACTGAACTTCAGTGCTCCTTTTCTCTCTCTGTGTAAGGAATACTTTGTTCACCTTTTCCTTCTTTGTGTGGCTGAAAATACTGCATGTTAAATGTGCTGCAGCAGCTGTACCATGTTCCTCATGGGTACATACTGTTTGTTCTGCGTTCCTTTAGCAGCTGTCATCAATGCCCATTAGCAAATGTGTTTATATGAAGTTATTGTTATTTCGCTAAAAATATGACACAACCTCAAGGATGAACACTGATGAAAAAGCAAGTTGTTAGATACTGATTCAAAAGGCTCAGGACTGCTCATCTGGAACTAAGGGCACCACGAGGTCAAGTACTTCCCCTTATTCAACCCCACACAATACCCCTGGCTTCTCTGTATCTGTAATTTCAAGTATTTTCTATCTTTGGTATCATATTCTCCCGCCAACAATCAAGGTTTGAAGAGGAAGCTTTGTTGGAAAGCTTGTGGTGTTAACCCAGGCATTGGCTTAGTTCCTGCACTTGGATTTTAAGGGATGGCAATGGAAGACTTCAAACTGCAAGTCAAGCCATGTCAGTTCTGTATGATTTTCTGTAAGTGGGTGAAGATGACACCGTCCTCAGGAAAGGATGTCAAGTTGTAAAAATACAGTAGAGAGGCGGCGTGTAGTAGTGGGACTTTCTAGGGCCTTCCTTGTGGAAGAACTGAGCTGTGTTGATGAGCAGCACCTTGCCTGGCTTCTGGGTGTGGTAACAGTATTAATGGCTGTTTGGGTCACTTTCAGCCTCAACACTGAAATTTTCTTGAAGTTTAAGAAGAAAAGAAGTTCCTCTCTGATCTTCTCCTTTGCAGTTTTAATCAATGAATGAGGATGCTTAGGTAAACATGCCTTCCTCTGCTGTGGTAATCCAGCCCTCAGAATGATGGGTTTGAATCTGAGAACCTCCAAGTGACATCTCTCACTGGGAAAACTGTCACTGACTGTCTGCCTCCTTTAAGCTGATCACAATGCAGTCCATAAATAAAGTGCTCAGGCAAGCACAGGTTGTTTATCTGTTTCATATAAAGTGCATCATCCCTCTTTTCTGCTTTTAGAAAGAAACATGAGTCAAATTTCTCATGAAGCTCTGAAGAGTGAACTGTAACCCACATCACCATATCTTGCTCCTTGCTGTGGTATTTGAATATTTTGTAGAACTCTATAATGCATGACTGCTACTGACACCTGTGGTGTTTTCCTCTGCCTTCAACAGACACTGGAACGACATGGAGAAAATTATTGAAGGGGGAGGAAACATTTACAAATAGTAGCTATGTTTCTTCTCAAGCCAAAAAACAAACAAAAAAAGCATCATTAAATGGCAGGAAGTGGTTCTTCAGGGAATAATTCTCCTAAGCTCTTGTGCCATTTTTAGCCTTGATCACATTAGCAGAGCACAGCAGCTCTCGAAGGACATGTGTGGGCTGCTGGCTCCATGGGGCATGTGCATGTCAGCCTGAGTGAAGAGGGAGAGAGAGCACCTGCATACCTCTGGGGAGGTGATGCTTCAGAAAAGGTGAGTATAGAAGATGTCTGTAGAGGATTATAGATGACTAGGTTATTTCTCTTGGAAGTCCAGAGAATTTTTTTTTCATTGCCCATTGAGGTAGCACTGTCCCATGCTTTTGTTATGATTAGATATAATACCTCATCTCATGCCAGTGAGGCTGCAGTGCGGTTGTTCTGGATAGCAAGAGGCAGGATGAAGTTGTGCACTCACATCTGGTTCTCTGAAACATAGTGCAGTCACACAGGGCAAGAGCCAGCCCTGCCTTACCTAGCTGAGGTGGAGCCCCTTCTGTCTGTCCCATGTGGGGTGAGGGGATGGATGCAGCTCCCATGGATGCAGCCATTCCTGGGGCCTTTCCATGGCTCTTCCCAGAAGATGAACACATCTTCAGCCCTTTCCACTGAAAAGAACTGGAGGGAGAAAGTACAAACAGCTCAACACAAAGCAAAAGCCTGGGTGTGCTCCCAAGGACAGGGTGAAAAATTACTCCCAGCTGGGTAGGCTGCTAATCACTTAGTGGAAACATTGCTTAATTATGCAGCAAGCAGCCTTAAATAACCTCCTAGCGCAAAAGCAAACACTTTTTCCCTCTTGATGCCATACCTTTGTAAGGTGGGAGGGAGAGAAGCACTGGGAGGTAGCAGAGAGAGGCAGCTACCATGAAGTGCTGTGGGCTTCCCAGAGCTGTGGTGGCGCCAGGGATGGGCCAGCAAGAATTGTATGTTAGAAAGCCAGGCATTTGGGGCAAACTGGGATAGTGGCTGGCCTCTGAGAAATGTGCATGTTTGCCGAGGGGAAGAAGAAATGCAGCACGAAGGCAGGCCAGCTGCTGGCCAAGCAGGCAGGAGGAGGCTGTGACAAGCAAGTGGGAGGCAAAAAATGGCTAATAGAGGAAGTGTGAAGGAGAATCGGCCCACAAGGAAACTTTTTTTAGCTGTTAGTGTGACAATGCTCTCACTGCACGACAGCAGCTGTGCCGACCACAGGCACTGCCCTGTTTTCTGAGCATACCCAGCTCCGTCCTGATGTGGGCAGGCAGCACTCAGCCTCTGCCTTTGGAAAGAGCAGACATGGAGACATGGGGACACCTGAGTGGATAGGAGACCATACATGCAGCAAAGCTGTGGAGATCCCCCAGTCCCTGGAAGACTGTGGAGCTGTGCAAACTGAAGCCATCCTTTGAGGAACTTCAGATGCGTGTGCAGATGTGCTGCTCCAGCCAAAGGTCTGCTTCCCATCTGGTATCTTCCTACCACAATTACTTGTGAAATTTATGAAAGTACCTGTGACATTTTGAAACAATATGGCAATATTTTCACGTTGCTTGGAGAGATGAAGCTGGAGATAAGAGCTATGTCTAAAACAACTCATCATAACTGAAATAAAGAATAACTGAGGTTTGTGTATGAGTGTTTCCACCTAAGGTACGTAGACGTGTGAAAAGCACCTAGATAAAGTATCTGAGGAACTAGAACTACTTTCACGTGGGGAAGAAAGAGGTTGCATGAATCATTATATACTTTGAACTTAGATTTTTATACTAGTGATGTTTTAGAGAGGAGAGATACCATGTAAAAGTTGGCTGAAATTTTTGTTAAAACACATATTTGTGTAAATCCTAGACTTTGAAAAAAAAAGAATAGTGTGAAAGAAGTCAGAATAAACCACTTAGTTTAGCAAAATAGCTGCATGATCTATCAAAACCTGTCTTGTGATGAAAACCACATGAAATCTGTGCAGAAAAGCCATCACAAGGGGCTACTTTCCCCTGTGTGTCACTGAAAAGGGGTGGGGAGGCGTATGTGTAATAATACCCAGGGGGAAAGTAGCGAACATCTGTTGAAGTAAACCCTTATTACACTCCAGTGGTATTGATGAAATGAAATAGAATATGCTTTTGTACTAATGTTCCTCTGGAGAGGGTCCAAGCAGAAGTAGTAGAGAATCTGTGATGTGGCCTGGTGGTGGAGCTTCCTGCCCACCATTTCATGCCTGCAAGGGCAGAGGAGATGGGGCAAGGGGAGATCCTCTGCTGAGACAAGCCCATGCACCACACTGCTCGTGGGCATAGAGGCAGATTTGTCCAGTCTGGGTGAGTATTTAAAGGTGAATTTTTTTATTAAGATTTTCATATGGCCTTTGATTAAGCTAGAAGTAGGAGGACAAAAGTGATTTAAAGGTTAGAAAAAAATCACTTGCAAGAGAAGTTTCCTAGTGTGGTGTGGCTTATCTTTTCCTGTTTCTCACTGTTATTCAGTGAAAAGATGGCTTTTTAATTGCAGTTATTATCTTTACGTGATAAACTTAGTTCTGGTGACAAGATAAACAATGTTGTAAGCAAGACCTCCTTTTCCTGTCACTGGGTTCTTTGGTTAATAAACTTACAATAGTTATGGAACAAAGCAAGGTACAATGCAAATATACCCTGTTCTTTTATCCAGCTTTTCAGTAATATTCACGGAATCACAGAATTGCAGAATATGCAGAGTTGGAAGGTACCTAAAGGGATCATTGAGTCCAGCGCCTGGCCCTGTATAGGACCATCTCCAACAGTCACACCATGTGCCTGAGAATATCATCCAAATGCGTCTCAAACTCTACCAGGGTTGGTGCTGGGACCACTTCCCTGAAGAGACTGTTCCAATGCCCAACCAACCTCTGGGTGAAGAGCCGCTTTCTAATAACCAACCTAAACCTCCTCTGACACAATTTCAGGCCATTCCCTCTGGTCCTGTCACTGGTCACCACAGAGAAGAGATCCATGCCTGCCCCTTCTCTTCTCACAAGGAAGTGCAATGAGGTCTCCCCTCAGTCTCCTCTTCTCCAGGATGAACAGACCAAGTGCCCTCAGCCACTCCTCACACAACTTCCCCTCAAGGCCCTTCACCATCCTCACTGCCCTCCTTTGAACACTCTGTAATGGCTTAATATCTTTCTTATACTTTTGTGGCACCCAAAACTGCACACAATATCCAAGCTGAGGCCGCCCCAGTGCAGAGCAGAGCAGGACAATCCCCTCCCTCGCCCAGCTGGCGATGCTGTGCCTGATGCCCCCCAGGACAGGGTTGGCCCTCCTGGCTGCCAGGGCACTGCTGACTCATATTCAACTTGACATCAACCAGGAGCGCCAGGTCCCTTTCCATGGCACTGCTTTCCAGCATCTCATTCCCCAGTCTGTACAAACATCCAGGGGTGCAACATCCCAGGTGCAAAGTTCAGCACTTTCCCTTGTTGAACTTCACATGGTTGGTGATGGCCCAGCCCTCTAATTTGTCGAGGTCTCCCTGCAGGTCCTCCCAGTTTTTTGTCATCTGCAAGCTTGCTTAGTATCCCTTCCAATTCTGCATCCAAGTAATTCATGAAGATGTTGAAGAGCACAGGGCCCAAGACAGAGCCCTGTGGAACCCCACTAGTGACTGGTCACCAGTCTGATGTCACCCCATTCACTATTACCCTCTGTGTTCGACCCATGAGCCAATTGCTCACCCACTGCATGATGTGTTAATCCAGCTGTGCTGGTCAGTTTGTCCAGAAGGATCCTGTGAGAGACAGTATTGAAACTTTACTGAAATCCAAAAAGATCACATCAGCTGGCTTCCCTTGATCAGCTAGGGGGGTTAAATTGTCATAAAAGGAAATCACATTGGATAAGGAGGACTTTTATCTCATGAAGCTGTGCTGGCTGTGACCAATGGCTGTGTTGTCTTTCAGGTGTTTTTCAATACTTCCAAGAATAATCTTCTCCATGATTTTACCAGGCACTAAAGTGAGACTGACAGGCCTATAGTTTCTGGAGTACTCCTTTTTGCCCTTCTTGAAAATTGAGACAACATTTGCCAGTTTCCAGTCAGCTGGGGCCTCTCTACATTGGCAAAACTGCTAAAAAAATCATCAAGGGAGGTTTTATGACAACATCAGCTATGTTTTTGAGGGTTGCCTGAGATGAATCCCATCTGGCCCCACAGATTTGTAGGGATCCAGCAGTTCCTGCACAATTTCAGGGTTGACTGGGAGTTGATCATTCTTGCAGTCATGGTCCTCCAGCTCAGGGCACTGAGCCCTCCTTGGTCTGTCATATGTGTTGAAGACAGAGGCAAAGAAAGCATTAAAACCTCTCTGCCTCATCTCTGTCCCTGTTTGTGAGGTGATCATCCTTATCCTGTAACAGGCCAATGATATCTCTATACTGACTATTGCCACTAAGGTATTTGAAAAAGTTCTTTTTATTGTCCCCCACATTTCTGGTCAGCTTCAACTCCAGTTAAGCTTTGGCTACACAAATTTTCTCCCTACAGCAGCAAGAAGCATGTCTTAATTCTGCCCATGTCATTTGACATTGTTTCTACTGGGCATACACCTTTTTTTTCTTTTTTCCTTATCTCCAAGAGAAGATTCCTGTTCAGCCAAGCTGGCCTTCTGTCTCTCCTGCTTGACTTCTGACATTTGGGAATTGCCTGCTCCTGTTCCCTTAGGAGGTAATTTTTGAAAAGGGACCAGTACTTAAGGACCTCAGCACCTGCAAAAATGTTTTGCCAAGGGATCTTGCTTACTAATTCCTTGAGGAGCCTGAAGTTTGCTCTCCTCGTGTCCAGAGTTGAGGTTTTGCTGTCACTATTCCTGCTGTCAATGTAGATTTTAATCTCAATCACTTTGTGGCTGCTGTGGCCAAGACGGCTGCCAATCTCCACTTTGCTCATGAGATCCTCTTTGTTGACAAGCAGCAGATCAGGAAGGGTATCTATTTGAGTCAGTTCCTTTAGGACCTGTTCCATAAAATTGTCATCCAGGTTTTTTAGGAATCTTCTGGCCCAGGTTGTACCAGCTGTGTGATGCTCCCAGTTAATTTCTGGCAAGTTGAAGTCTGCCATAAGGACAAGGCCAGTTGACTTGGAAGTGTCCCTTAGTTTCTCAAAGAATAATTCGTTGGTGTCATCATTCTCATTCTGGCTGGGAGGTCTATAGTAGCCTTGCATGATGACATCCGCATTATTTGTTTTCCCCTTGACTCTTACCCAGAGGCTCTCAACTGTGCCACTGCCAACTGCAAGCTCCGTACATTCTATCCCTTCTACATACCCACCTCTCCCCCTCTTCTGCTCTGCCCATCCCTCCTAAGTATCCCGGGAACTGTCCAACAGGGCACTCCAATCAGAGTTTCACTTATGCCAGTGATGTCAAATCTCTTGGACTGAGCCAAAGCTTCAAGTTCCTCTTCTTTGTTCCTCATGCTGTGTGCATTGGTGTAGAAACTTTTCAGGTGTGGTAGATTCACATCTCGTGAAGCAAATTGAGGGATCCCATTAGTGCTCCCTTCCTCAAGTTTTGGCACACCATCCCGCCACTCACCCCTGGCGAGCCCGGTTTTGTTCCCTTCCCCCTTCTGAGCTAGTTTGTTGTATTGTGCCCAGTAAGGAAGTAATGTTAAGGTTATGACATTACATGTAATGATATTGCAAAAAGCTTGCATTGTTTTGAGAGAGCAAAATTTACAGTAGTAAGCTGCAATCTTAAAACAAACACACAAACAAACAAAAAAACCCCAACAAACAACAAAGCAACAAAACTGTCTGCTCTCTCTTTCTTTACCCTGAACAGTTTTTTTTCCACAAAAAATTACTTATGCAAAATTATTGCCTCTTAAATTTGTAATTAGAATTCCCTTGACATTTCAAGGCCTGGATTTATTTAGGACACAGATGCCCTGGTTCATTCACTCTGAGCAGGGCTAAGAACAGCTCTTCTGCACATTGTTCTGCCCTGAGTGACTGGTGCAGTGTAGATGTGTAAATATGTCCTATGTTAATTATTAGAAAACAAAGGTTTTTTTATAAACCTGATTTAATGCTTTGCTGATGTCAATTCCTAACCTGGTTGATAAAAGCAAATACATAGACTTTTGTGAATTATTTTTTTGTAGAATGTTTGGGCAGAAAAATCTAGCAGCTCTTGCTGGCAAAAAAAACCCATGCCCATTAAACTGAGAACTGATGCCCAGGCATAATTACTAATACATTGGCAATAAGAAATGTTCAGCACATGACTTCCTTAGTTATTTTCTGCAGAGATCAGTGCCAGATTTGATCTCATTCCACATTTTCATCTGTGGCCAGAAAGAAAATGCTAATTCACTACTGATAAAAACCAAATATGACAAGAAACTGGGAAAACTAAATATGGATGAGGCAAAGGAGTCATACAGTGTAAAAGAGATGGATTAGGAAACTAGACCTACTGAAACAAGTACATATTAATACAGGCAAATACAATGTGCGGTGTTGCATCATGAGAGCAACAAAGAGAATAAGTGGAATTGGGAGCAAATAGCTCACTATGAGCTCACCGTTTACAGGATTAAAAAGGAATGATGCAGTTTAGGAATGTCTAAGCAAGCTAGCAGAAAAGGTGTTTGTTGCCCATGTATTTGTCATTGCTGAGATTCTTTACCATATTTGGAATTTAGTAATTCTAAAACTTTTTACTGGTTCTTCTCAGGTCTCACTGAGATCACAATTCTATCTTTATTATGAATATTTTTCCACTACAAAGAGGATGTTTATGCCTTCATTGTGTCAACAAGTCAATACAGAAATAGATAAAAGCCAGCTAAATGAACTTCTCACTTCACTTCCTTGTTCATGCCACAGTGGGTTATTTTCATCTCACTTGATAACCTTGAAACCTCAGACTAAAGAAGTGGGTCATCTATTTGCCCCAATTTATAACATTAATCACTGTGTAAGCCGGATACAAATTCCCCGGTACGTATCAAGTGTATTATGATTCAAAGAAGCTAAACATACTAATCAGCAGCCAGCTGCCAGTGGTGTACAGAAAATTGTGACTCAGTACTTTTCCTGGTTGTTTTAAAAAATTTCAGATATTTTGCTTTGTCAGGAAAAGAAACTGCTGATGGAGCCAGGTAGCTATTTGATGCAATTCCATTGACTACAAAAGAAAACCGCTTTTGTTGAATGCATTATTAATGCAAATGAAGGATATATTGCCAAGTGTTTTGCCATTAACCTTTATTCCAAACAACCCTGCCCTGATATATCTCCATTTGCTCTGATTTTCTGCATTGAGAACATATTGGGCCTGACTGGGAATTTTTTGAGTATTCAAACACATTTCTAGAACACTGTTAAAATAACCAAGGAAATGGTGATGAAGCAATGGTAACAAATGGCATTCAGCTGTTGTTCAGTGCAGAGACATATATCTGGTTTCACATGTTTCCTTTGGGAAAATTTCATTTTGATTGCTCTATATCCCATAGAGTACCTGAAAGAAAACAAGACAAAGTAACTTCAGAAAAATGAAAGAGAAGTCTCAAAAGGTGAGACTTAGTTGTTCCCAAAATTATGTTGATAATGGGAAGTGAGTACATCATCAATGCAGATAGAAATAATCATCGTTATTTACATATCAGACCTTTCACCTCAGGATATAAGAGCATACTGTAGTAATCAATTAATTTAATCTTATAACTACTGAGGAGAGCTAGGTCAATGCTATTTCTCCAACTTTGTGCAGAACAACCATATAAATGGAAGAAGTGAGAGGTTAATTACCCAGATATGCAAAGCATTTAAAAGCCCAGCAACCATTGATTACAGGAAGCACTAGTCACCATAAGTTTTGAGTGTCTCTGTGGTTTGCCCAGCCTCAAAGTGATTAGTCAGGAAGCTATGCAGAAACAGGCAATCTATATATTGCCCTGATTTTGTAACTTTCTTCCAGAGGAATTATCACCTTAGAAATGGGTTGTGAGATTCATCTCACCAAGCGTGTCACCTTTACAGTAAACATCTACATCTGTACTAGTCATTTGGACACTCCTTTTAGTCAAGGAAGGGAAAGGCAACACAGATGAATTCCACCTTGGCTGTCAGCACCGCAAAAGCGGAATACCAAAACGCAACCTCTACCAGATGTGGTCATCCACTTACCCTTGCTATCCTGAGATTCACCAGAAAAAATTACAAAACATATCCAGGGGATTTCCACACAGTCCTTGATGTTATCTTTAGAGTGTTCTAATTCAGTTTCAGAATAAAGAACTCATTTTTACTTTTTCTTGTGTCTACTTGCCTCTGCTTCACTCAACTCAAAACAAGAAAGTTTATAGATTAAACATTTACTGGCTCCACATGCCTATAAAGTTATCATTTCCTCATTTTAATGACCTCTGTTATGTCCTGTGATTATTTTCCATTTCTTGTAAGTTTTTCTTGATTAATTTTATCTGCTGAAGATATTTTCATCGTTGCAGTATTAAAATAGAGATTTAGTCAATCTTTTATGCATTATCAAGTATTTTTAAATAGTTATGGATTTTTGACTGGGGAAAAATAGGTCACAAACAATGTGATCCAGCTAGCCTTTCCCTGGAACAGAAAAAATTTAGTTACACCCTGAAACATAACAGAAAGAGCATGTTGATAAAAGGTCAGACACAAATACAGCTCTGGTACCTGTAATACAGATGTTATCATGTTATTAAGACTTCACTGCAGACAAGAAGAAAATAGGTTAAACCTACCCAATAACTGCTGTTTGCTGCTGGACTTTGTCGAGAGCTTAATTTGAATTTGTTTGCAAATAAGAAGTTCTATTAAATGAATAAATACTGTGAAATTTGGAAGATAAGTCCTTTGAAGAGCATGGTCAGACTTCTGCATTTCTACAGATAAATCCACCTGTGAGACAAAGAAGGTAAGCATAAAGAAGGAGCCTTGGAGGCTAGAAATTTTCAGCAAACTGCCTTTGTGACCCTCGCCTTCTCCAAAGTCTTGGGGTGCAAAGGAACGTGACTACCCTGGGAACTGGCTCACTGCTGGGAGCAAACCAAGTTGCACCTAGACCCAGAACGATGGTGAGGAAACAGTGAAGCAGAAACCTCATTGCACTGCAAAATGAAATCACAGTTACCTTGGGAAGTTGGCTAAAACTGGAAATGTTATGTCATCTACATAGCACATGCAGATGTGGAAAATACAATGAAGCTCCCCACATTAAAGATCATATTGTTTCTGGTCCCAGTTGATGGCACATTTCTCTCCTGGGAGGGGAGAGTCAGCTTGGATCAGCAGACAGACACATGGCAGTGAGGTAACTCATCCATTGTGGATGGATGTTGTGGCTGCAGTCAACTTGCAATGTGCAGACACATGAACAAACCAAATCCTCTGAAAAAAATATACCACTCTGAGGAAGACTTAGTACATCATGGAGCCCAGAGTGGAAAGCTGGTGCAGGGCCAGTGCAGGGGAGATGAGCAAAGATAAAGGTCTGATGCAACACCAAGCTGTCTGAACTGAAAGTTGGTTAATTGAATAATGAAACACCAGTGATAAGAAATTTTGCCCTAATAGGTTCTCTGTGCTGAGTGTACAAAAGAAAAAGTGAGAGGAAGAAAATTCTGGTGATGAATATGTTAAATTTGACATTCACATAGACTTAAGTTTCGCTGGGCCTGATGGGGCTTGAGCCACATGTCTAGTGTGAGTAATGCATTTTGAACTTTAATGGTGCACACTTCTGATATGATTCAAATGCACAGGAGTGCCGGCAAGCACTGGAGGCTTTCCTGCCTCCAAGCACCTGACTTGGCATCAGCCTTCAAAGAGAACAGCTCTGCCAGGGATCATCATTGTTCTATCACAACTGCACAAACTTCTATTTTTTTTTTTAAAAGTGTCTGATAATGATGACTTTTTTCTTTTAGACAAATTTTTTAGGCTGGTCTAGACATGTACATGATTATGAAAAAGACATGCAACATCGTCCTTTTCTGTTAGGTTGTACCTTAATAATACGTAAATGAAAAACAATGTGATCTCTTCCCACCAGTAAACATGAACTTTATCCTCATTGTGGGGAATAAGTTACAGGATAAATAAGCTATAACCTATTGTGCTGAAATATCAGTTTGGCTAATTTTCTTGCCTTTTAAATAGCTCTGCATTAAGGACCACAGCAAAGGCTAAGACACCTAATTCCTGTTAAACTGTAGCCAACAACCAAGACATACATCTATTTCAATGCAAAAATTTAACAACCAGGTCTCCGCAGACAGCCATGCCTTTGTGGCATACAGATACCAACAGCAGCAATTTAAGGTGCATTTTTGACTCCAGAAAGTATAAAAGGAAGAGACTATTTTTATATGATAGCTGGCCAAATCCCCATCCTAGTTATCCTACAGAATACCTGAAGTGAAGTTGCAGAAGCAAATGGAATTATTAAATCTTTACATGAATAAAAATGTTACTGGAGTTTGCAGCAAGACATTTACCCAGTGTCACTGTGGTCCTCACTCTTCTGCCACCAGTGTCAGGCACCAAGAAATGAAATGAGTCCTGCAATAGATAATGTTAGCAAGTGGGATTTCTGACCAGATGATCTCATGCTGCACTGTACTTCATGCTGTGACCAAATTCTGCCCCACAGTGCTTAGCAGAATATCTGACAGAGGTCAGTAAAAAAAGCACTGGTTTCAAACCACAAAGCACCACATGGAGTTGTTTTCCTCACAGCAGATCCCCAGCTCACTGGCTTTACTTTACATTGTAAACGAGAAGGGAATTTTGACCCCTTCTCGTGACATGACACCCAACAGTGGTTCTTTTAAAATACAGTACAGGCTGGAAACTGGACTAGCTCATGATGTGCATCTCTACGAGCTCATATGAATCCCTTGACATCAAGCCACAAACTGAGGACAAAACCTAAGATCCGCCTTCCCCAGGAATTCACCAGGGGTAATTTGAACTCCTGCCCAATACCATGAATGTGTACTAGAGCTTAACCCCCCCAAAAAAGGTGGCTGAAAAAAACCAGGCAAACCAATAACAAAAAGAATCCTTGCTGTCAGAGATCAAGGGGTGGTGGGAGAGAGGAGAGGTTGCATACATAATATTCACTTTAGTGAGGCTGGAGGAGGGGGCAGGCTGAATAGCATGCAGTAGGCTGTCTTTCAGTATTAGACACAGGGAGATTTTGAAAATTAAGAGCAGTACAAAAAGAAGTCATCATAAAACTCCCAAGCAAAATTACCTGCTCTTAATTTAGATTTCTCTTTGACAGATGATACATTGGGTTTTGGTTTTTTTTAGTATAGATACATGTAAGTATGCATATAGGCTTTTTTCAATAGACATTTATCTTAACAAATGGAGATGCAATCACACGAGGCTGACCAGGTTTCCTACAGCAGCTGTTAAGTTTAAAAGGGCTAGAAAAGCCCTTGGCAAGGGTGCTGGTCTGCCTGGGAGGCAGTGGCTGGACAGCCATGGTTCTGACAAGACATCAGCAGTGGGCAGCTGCTGAAATTTGGACAGACTCATTGAGTTGGCTTGACCACAGGCTGAAAAGTGATAGCATTTGTACAGGTGCAGGATTGGGCTGTGTGGTACGTCTAAATGTGTTCTAGTACATTGAACAGCTAGATGAATAACCTGTCTGAGACCTAGTGGTAGTATTTTCAAAAATAACCATGGATCGTCCAGGAAAGGAGTGTTAACAATGTAGCTGCTCAATTACAGCATTTGTCTTTCTCACTTTGCAGCTAAGACAGCCATTCTGAACCATGCAAGGGTTAATGCTGTCAGTATTTATCACTGATGAGGTAGAAAGCCTTGGCACAGAAATGACTGAACAAGTTTAGTTTAGTCCATTGAATCCACACCCATCAGTGATAGGTTTGCTGCACTTGATGTCAAATGTGGGCACCTGAGAAATGGAGCACTCTGATGTACTTCTGTATATAATTTCAAATTGTAAGGGGCATTGGCAGTTTAATATAACCTGAAATTATAACTGTTCAGTGTTGTGGTTTTCTGTTTTGGGGGTGTACATATTACACTATAGTGTCCTATTCAAGTATGCAGGATAAAATTATTCAGCCACTGCTCCCCTGTGGCTTTCACCTGAACAAACCATGTATCATATCACCATGATGAACTCATGAGCACAAAATTATGCTCAGCATGAATTTTTTTTGAGATTTTTACCCAAAATATGTGTCTAACATCTAGACACTCATGAAATCTTCACAAATCCACTCAAATATTGCCTTCAGCCCCAAAAGTCCTTCATCCCCACTGTCATTAAAATCTCCAGGTACTGAGGACCTCTGTAGTGAGTCTGTATCCCAGTTCCCACACTGCAGAGGTGCTCAGAGACCTTCCTGCTGCCAAAGTCTCAGCAGGACTCTCAAATAAAGCATCACTGTGGGCATATGAACTACCAGGTCTTGGTCAGATATCCCTGCCTACGCATTACCTCCTAAACACAGCTAGGGGTGAGCAGGATAAGATTATAATTACTTTTCAGTAGGTTGACTACCTCCATGACATAGCCGCTTAAAAGTTCCCATCATGCCTGTTCAGGAGAGGAACTTAGAGTCAGATATCCTAATCCCAGGTGGGAAATACACCTTAACATATCCCAAGAGCTTTGATCTCATGATCTGTACTTTTGTATGTGTATCCTAATCCCTGAACTGCCCTTTCTCCTATGCCTATCAGTGTCGGTGTGAAGGCTATAGCTGCCAGGTAAGTGTGGTTTAAATGACTTTAGACACTTTTGAAGGACAGTTTGTAGCAAGTGCAGGGACATCAGGATGGAAGAGAGCTGGCAAAATGGCTGTGGCTTGTGATTCGATCAAGCACATAAAAAGTAGATATGAAGCCCCTCTTACACTTATACTAACTGAGCCAATGGCTTTTCATTTCCAATTATTGCATTCCTACTTGCTCCAGGCCATCAGTGGTTCAGCTGGAATCTACATCAAGTTGCATGGCAGGCAACTCATGAAAGGCTAATCAAATCAGACATCCTTACTACTATAACCACTTCTCAACATCTACCTTGGAGAAGGATGATTTGCCTGTCAGTCTGCCTGCAGCGAAGAAGCAGCACTGCAGGCTGCAAGGTTCCCTCTACCTCCAGGTAACCCTTCTCTTCCATGCTGCTGGGTGAGGGGAAGCACTGTGTGGGGTGGGGATGAGCCTGAACAAGTGCAGAAGGAAAGGTTGTGCAGATGGCTCACAGCCTTTCCCTTCTGTGTACATGTACAACATCACAGCCTGCACCTGAGAGTGCAACAGCAGGGACTCTCCATTCTTGCTTTACCAGCAAACTGCTGACCACACTGAATTTTGCCTAGGGCTCCTGGTATACACACTTACATCAGTAGCTCAATGTTAAAGTGTTTTGATCTAACACAGCACTTGCTTTTTCATGATCCCAGACCTGTTAAGTGGCCTAGTACTTGAGCACACATGAAAGATTTGCCAAGCAGAGCACTGAGGTATCAAAAATCTATGTTCTCTTACACAGAAAATGTAGTAAGTGCTTTCTTCTTTTCTGTATCATGTTGTCTATGAATTGACAGATTAGATTCCTGAGAAATCCAGAAACATAAATAATATTCAGATCATCTTATATTCATCTAAAAATATCCCTTTCCCAAATAAAATGAGCGTGTAAGCATGGCCTGC
This sequence comes from Dendrocincla tyrannina, assembly GCA_035047865.1. Lineage (NCBI taxonomy): Eukaryota > Metazoa > Chordata > Aves > Passeriformes > Dendrocolaptidae > Dendrocincla > Dendrocincla tyrannina. Next base: position 50,406,547 of record JAWWMP010000116.1, on the reverse strand, counting down.
ACAGCAATACCTTCCTGCACTATATTATAAGGAATTCCAATGCCATACAAGTAGTAATTTAGCCAATTGTTTCATATTGGGATCACTTAGCCTAAAGAAAAGGAGGTTCAGGGAAGAATTTATCACGCCCTACAATCACCTGAAAGGAGGTTGTAGCCAGGTGGGAGTCAGTGTCTTCTCCCAGGTAATAAGTGACAGGACAAAAGAAAATGGCTTCAAATTGCACTAGAGGAGGTTTAAATTGGAGAATAGGAGAAATTTCTTCACTGAAACAGTTTTCAGGCATTGGAATAGGATGCCCAGGGAAGTGGTTGAGTCACCATCCCTGGAAGTGTTCAAAAATATGTGGATGTGGCACGTGGGGACATGGTTTAGTGGTGAACTTTACAGATTTAGGTTTATGGCTGGACTCAATGATCTTGGAGATCTTTTCCAACCTTAACTATTCTATGATTTTATTTTAGTTTTGCCTTTCTGCTAAAAAAAGAATGAATCTCTATCAAAGATCTGTGTCTTAGCAAAGTGACTTCCAGAAGTGGTCACAAAAAAGGGAAAATTCCAAATAAAAGTTCTTCCTTCAGAATAGGAAGGAAAAATTATATGAACTTGAAGTGTTGTCTGGCAAAGAGCAGAAAGCATCAAGAGGGTCAAAATCCCCTAAGGACATTAGGGAAATACCAGAGTATTAAAAAAAAAAAAAAGAAATAGGCTCCACTACCTTTAATGTTCCCACACAAGTAAGTCACAAGAGACAGGATGGGCACTCATTTACATGGGAGCTTCAGAATGAGACCAGCCTCATGTGACTCAAGGGTTATGAGTAAAGGGCCCAGAAAACAGCAGAGAAAAATCAGTGGGATCTGGGGCATTTCATCTGAAATCCTTCCTCTCTGCAGAAGTTGCAGTTAAGAGCAACTAGAGTAAATCAGTCTTCTGCCACTGAGGGTGTTATGATAGAGGTTCTGTCTTTTCAGTGATCAGAGGCTGATGGCTGCTGAGACTAGGTGCCATGAGTTCTCTACATTTCCTGCCGCAGACATCTCTCCCCATCTTTGCCTGCTCTTTCACCACCGTGGTGTCTGCCTGATTAATAGTTCAATGTATCACATGGGCACGTGAGCTGCATGAGCTGTAAAGAAGGGGGAAGTGGAGTACTGGTCAATGGAGAGTCTGTAAAAGAGGAATATGCTGTAGAGATGAGGTCGGTAGGTCCAGCAGGCTCTGCTCTTGGGGGAGTAAGATGACTTTTAGGTTGTATACTTTGAAAGGAGAGGTATGTGAGTGCAGAGGAAGCTGGGCTATAGATTAAAGAGTTAACCAGGGCAGGTAGCAACTGGCCTGGAGTGGTCAGCCTCTTCACGAGAGGGTCCTCGACTGCACAGGGACCTTTGCAGCCCTAATTTTTTTCTTTCAGGTCTTGAACAATACCTAGAAGCCATGATAGCGTACAGTATTGTCTGTCTAGGCAGAGGTCTGAAAACACCTGAGTGCCAGTACAGAATGTACAGTGCAGAAAACCTCTGGCAGTCGGGCTCAGTTAGGCTGAGCTTGGGAAGAAAACATTGCTTTCATGTACTTTTTCAAGCAGCAGCTGGCAACTTGCTCTTCAGGAGGTACCCTGATGTCAAGGTGTCACTGCTAGAAGGGCTGGTAGGGCTGGTCTATGCCTTTGGGGCTGCACACATGGCCGGGCAGAGGGGATTATGTGCTGCCACCACCACCTTCCAGGGTGGCACTCAAGCACCATTAGTTGTGAATTCCCGACATAACTGATGCAACAAAGAAAGCCAAGGCAAGTCAGTGTAGCTTAGGTTTCCTTGCAGTCTGTTCCTGCACCATCCATACTCTCCCATACACATACTTCTGGGGACTGAAAACTCTCTGCACCCACAGGAGTGCAGAGAATTTATGCCTTATGCCCAGGTCCCTCAACAGTACCAAGAGGTCTTCCTGAGAGAACAATAACTTGCAGCAAGTTATCACCTCTTCAAATCACTTGGCTACATCACTTGAACCAGGGAGCACTCAATGATATGCTGAATGGTAGTAATGAACAGAAATGTTTCCTTTAGGGGTGTTCCATCCTCAATCGTGTTCTCCATCATCAATAAAAAAATAACAAACCCAATCCTTCAATAATTTATTTCTTAATATCAGAGAATGTTTTTCAGTTATACATTTAAGTTTGTAACCTTCAACAAAAGAGCAAACATATATAAAAAAATCCTAGTTGTGCAAATTTCAAATTGCATTGTTTCAAATAATATAAATATTTTAATAAAACATACGTTCACATTAAGGTTCACAAAATATATAAAATTTAACAGAAAAAAGTAATGAGCTATTTAATTTTTTTAACTGTTTTTTTAATAACTAGAAAAATATCCTAAACTTGAGAAGCAAATTAGAAGAGGTATCACCTCCAAAATCATAGCAGCAAAACAGATGCTGAAAACTTACAAGGCGTGAAAGAAAAAGAGAGAAGCAGGTACCAGGCACAATGGTAAAGGTGACGTTGCTAAAGAAAGTATTGCAGAATTTGAAGTGGATGCATAAACTCCAGGAGTAAAATCTCAATCGTAAAGAACTCTGTTACTGAGCTCCAAACTATCTGCATAGTAACAGAAGCATATTAAGGATGAGAGCAAGTGTGACAGAAATGGGGAGGGTATGAACAGCACACACATACTCCTGACAGCTGCAATGCAAGAGAGAAAAGTCACTCTTGTTCCAGAACTAAAGCAGAAGACAAAGGGCTTTGAGGGTTTTTTGTGTGTTGGAGGTAATTCCTTCCATATAAGTGGGAAATGGCAGGATGCATTGTTCCCATCACATGCATTTCTTCTATAATCACCTGTATTTCCACCTGTCTTGGGATCTGGGAAAGGATCTAAATGCCAGTTAGGTTAAGCATGTTAAAGGAGCAGATCAATGGTGGTCTTGTTTCTGGCTGCAGTTTGCTGAGACCTCTGCAAATACAGAACCACTCACTGTTAACACCCTAAATGGCTGTGAGAGCTCCCATCTTGTCAAGCTCTGTAAGAACACCAGCAAGGACATGGACAAAGTTTCTTCAGACATCAACTGGAAGTTGCACCTGTCTGTTCTGGGGAATCCCATTCAGGAAGGACTTGCCTCTGTTTGATGCATGCAAACATAAGGAACTCCTGCACCTCTGACAGTAGACTTGGCTCCTCGCCTGGGAGAAGGGAGGTATTGAGAAAGAGGCAGAACTGGGAAGTTCTTTGGATTCAAAATGCTTCACACTTCCTCCTGGGAAGTCCAATACTTAAATATGGCACTGTAGGAACTTAGTCATGAATGAGAGCTCTGTGTAGAAGGCAATGTGACCTTCTCAGCAGTCCTTGTATGCAGTGTTTAGAGGAAGTAGACATTTATTCCCATGCTTGGGAATAAGCACAAACCAAGCAGACAGCTTATATTTCCCTGCGCTCTCCCATTCCCAGGACTGTTAAGTGTTTTGGACGTAGCACCATTTCAGTGAAGGAAGTAGCTGGTATGGCTTTCTTGTTCCTTACCAACTCCTCCACTAGCCATAGATCTGTTTGAACTGGTAGCATTCATTGCAGTAGCCGTTGCACTTGGCATTGCCATAGTGATCACAGGCAGGGGCTCGGCAGCGTTGCTTTGGGGGCTCCTGTGCCACCGGGTCCCTGGCACTCCCCGATGGTGTGAGCTGACTAAGTCGCCGGCACTCTGGGCACAGGTCTTCGCTTCTGCAGGCCATGTTGTTTCTACAGGAAGCCACAGCACATTGTCTCTTCTGGCTACTCAACGTTGCTCGCTGCCCATCTCTGCGTTGCCCTGTTCTCTTGAAAAATATTAAAACACATTGTCACTTGCTGTGCTGGCAGCACAAATGGCTTTTCATTTACTTTCAACTCTGCTCATGGCTTGTATAGGTAACCACCTGGGGTTGTTTGCAGAAACAGCACGTTCCTGCAAAGTGCAATACCAAGAGCCAAGTTGAGTTTTACCAAACAAAATCACGAATTCCATCACTGTTTAGTAAAAAATATTTTTTTTTAAAACTTTGTTAACTTTCAATTCTAAAAGGACCAAAACAAACCACACCAAAAATCCCCCACACATCTGGTACAAAGACAATCTGTACTTGGCTCAATCAAAAAGGCAACGTGAAGTGAACTAAACCCCTCGATGCAATTGTATAGCTCTAAGGGTACGAATGAAAATCCTTCCCCAACTAGCAAAACAACCCAACTGTTAGTCTGATTGCTTCCACTGAAATTGCTGGCAAAATCCCAGCTGAGGTAAAACTGAGCACAGCGATGACAACCCTGAACTGAGAATGACTTTTTAGGAGCACTGCTCAGTTGCAGCAGAAAAAATATCATAAGATGCTCTATGCTTTTCTTTCCATGGTATTTAGAATGCAGTCATTTGAGGATTTTCTAGTATCCATCCCAAGTTGTACACACAAGAGAAAAAACATGCAGTACTACACAAGAGGAAGATTTTGAGAAGCTCACACTTACTTCTGGCTGTCTCACCAGCTGTTCTTCTGTCCTTCTGGCTTCTTGAAATCGCTGGTTCTGGGCTATAATGAAGCAGTTCTGGCAGTACCCCTCAAGCATCGTGCTGCCCAGGGTGCCACAGTCACGCCGCTGGCAGGACACAGTGTTATGGAAGCCGGCAGCGGAGGGACCCATCTGACCCATTGCTGAAGACTTCCTCTGAGATCTCCTCTGGTGGCGTAGCAAAGCACTATCTGTAATGCCAAGTAAACAGAAGAGGAGTTTGAATGTGCCCAATTGACCTGATGACCCAAAGCAACTACAAAAACTCCCCAGTCTAAAAATAAAAATTTACTAGCCTCAAACATGGGTTTTTGACAATCCTAAGAACTCCCAGTTGGTACACCTTCCTTCATGTTACATAAATAAAGGAGCTAATACAGCCTGATTTTCATATCACTTGTTGAAACAGATGATTTGAGAAAAAATTACTCTAAGTGGGAAACCTGGATCCCACTGAAGTCAAGACAAATTTCAGCTTTGACTTCAGCATGTCATCTGTGATCTACCCTGGCACTTCCCTTTTGGCCTCCCCTTTTTCAGTGACATTGGATAATTGAAGCGCAGTGGTACAGAGCTTAATGGGAAAAAGTGCATTATATTTTTTAGTCTCATGAAACAATCTTATATATTCCACAATCAGAAGGAAAAAAAATCTCATTGTGAGCAACAATGGAAAATAAGCTATTGCAAACCAGCATAGAAGTTCCCTAATCTGAAAGCACGCGGAAAGCTCAGTGTTGTGAAAGATGTCCCTGCCAGTGGCAGGGGTGTTGAATTAGATGATCTTTAAAGGTCCCTTACAACCCAACCTATTCTGTGTTTCTATTGGTGCACTTATCAGCAATTAAATAGCCTGTAGAGATAAGCAATGACATGTGCCTTTCACCCTCTATAGCTAAGGGCTCTTTACCTGTGTAACAGGGCAATAGCATGAAAGATGAAGATTTCATGCTGTGACTTTTTCAGACCTTTCTGAAGGTCAGGCTATAAACACACACGTGCATGCACACACACGAAATTTCCAAGAAATATTGCAAGGTATATTACAGCAATACACTTCTAAGTTACTCCAAAATACAAGCACATTATCTACAGTCAACTTCTACTTGCTCTGCTTATCAAGGCAACTACAGTGGTTACTCCAGAGCACTAAATCTGTTACATCCAGAACAGATAAGAGATCTTCAAATTCTTCTCAAGCTTTTTAAATGCCCTGCTAACATAACTAGTTTTCAGTACCATCAATACAATAGCATTTCCCTCACTGATCCCCACAACTTGTCTAACTGCAAAGGAAATTTATACCAAACCATGATTACAGTGGATGGTGGAGAGTTATCAGAACCCACACCCTCTTGAGTTAGTTTTGTTTCCATTTAAGCTGAAAGGAAGTTTTACAAGAGGTTTCACCGATTTCCCACACTGTTGCTACATGCTGCTTTACAGGTGTGTTGGTTTTAGCTGTGGTAGAGTTAATTTTCTTCACAGTTGCTTGTATGGGGCTATGTTTTGGATATGTGCTGAAGACAGTGCTGATAATATAGAGATGTTTTTGTTATTGCTGAACAGCGCTCACACAGAGCCAAGGCCTTTTCTGCTTTTCATACTGCCATGCTGGCAAGGAAGTTGGAGGTGCAAAGGAGGCTGGGAGGAGGCACAGCCTGAACACCTGCCTGCCCATGAATAAGCAGTGAATGAATTCTTTTATTTGCTTTGCTTGTGTGCGTGGCTTCTGCTTTCCCTATTAAACTGTCTTTATCTCAACCCACAAGCTCTCAGCTTTTATCCTTTTAATTCTCTCCCCCATCCTGTTGGTGGGGGAGTGAGCGAGAAGCTGCATGGGGCTTGGTTGCTGGCTGGGGTTAAACCACAACAATACGATAATAACGGCCAGAAAAGCACCTTCTCCTCACACTTCTACTTTTGCTCCACACTGCTTTAATCATCCCCTGCCCTTTTAGCAGCCAGTGAATGCAGAGCTTCACAGTTCAAGGAGGCTGATCTGTAGCTAAAGTGTGCCGAAGCTCACTCTATCTCCACTTACCATGGTTTTCTCTGTACTCAAAGAAACACAGGGTGCAAAAGCCCTCATTTTGTGATGTCCCAAAAAACTTGCAACCAGGTTTCCTACAGAGGTTACCTCCCCTGTTCTCCTCGGGAGGCAGTGTTGGTGGCGGGGGCTCCTCACCACGGATGTTGGGAGCCTGATGGCAGTAATGCTGGTGAAGGATCTGCAAGATTTGGGATGGGTCAGATGTTGATCTCTGGTGGCCGGTGGGAAGGAAAGCGGGGCTGCCATTTGAGGGCTGCTCTGTAGACCTTTTGAAGCAAGTGCTGCATATGCCATTGAAGGTCCTGTTGGCTTTTTGACGACACATTTTGCATGTGGCATAGTCTAAATGTCTCTGGTCATCCAAGTTGTTGCAAGGGCCAAGCTGTCTGGAGTTGTAGCAGCGTTCACACAGCCCATTGTGTTGCACATTCTGTGTAAAGGGACAGTCTGGTGTCCGGCACTTCATGGCTGTGGTTTCGCTATACAGGAAAAGGCTTGGAGCGGTCGGAGGTGCGGAGCGAGGCTCTGTTACAGGCCCTTCAGATGCCCATCCCCCAGGTTCACATATATCCCTGCGGGAGGAGCCTGACCCAGCTGCTTTGAAGGTCTGCTTTCGTCCTTTGTTTGCTTGAGACCTCTGCTCAAAGCATTCGTGGCAGTAGGGCTGGGTGTTCACAGACATGTAAAAAGGGCAATTCGGCGTTTCACATTTCATCTGTAGGAGGGAGAGCTGGGAAAGGGACAGCTCCTGTCTGTTCCTGGAACAGACCTCTCTTCTAGCAGGTTCAGCATTCTCCTGCCATTTCTTGTACTCATGCTGTACCAGTTGAAAGTAATCTTCCACGAGGTTTATTTCTTTGGGTAGGTTGCCTTCATCTAACCTGACAGCCAAAAAAAAGGAAGATTGCATCAGTGGTTGAAAAGATCAGATGGTGGGGGCAGAGGCAAATACAAGCAATGTGGGAAGGAAATGGAGATCTAATGCACATCCATATTACTCAGATAGAAGATCTAGGATATTATACTGTTGCTGTAAATGGAAATAATTTTAAAAGCAGGTGTTCAGTAATGGAGACTTTTACATCTAAAGAAATGTTCTGACACAATGCTAAACAGAAGTATTCTTAAAAGGATTTTCTAGGTGAGGGTTTTCTGTCTAAGAGCTGTTTGTACAAAGAATATGGGTAATATCTCAGAGGTGAAAAGTCCCCCAAATTCTGAATATCTCTAAGGATCAGCAGAAGTTACAGCAGAAGACCCCTTTCTTCACCAGCCCACATGCTATGAACAAGCCTTTCCTACAGTGGGCTCAGCATTTCATGATAGAGTTTATCATGAAATCTGCTCCTGGTTCTGCCCTGTTGGATCTGCATCTACCAGCCAAATTCTTCAAACAAACTATGGGGCTTCAGTGTGGTGCGTGCAAGGCTAGCCTTCATCACAGCAGCACTACTCTGTCTCTAGCTGCAAGGAAAACCCCACACTGGAGCTTTGCCATGCCACAGTTGGTAGGATGACAAGCCAACATAACTGGTAATACTCCAGAATACATCTGCACGGTGGGACTAGGGAAGCTTTTGTGCTACTCTATGTGTGATATATCCTTTGGGCAGAAGGACTTCAATTTTCAAGGCTCCTAAAACAGAATCAACCAACAGCATAAAGGTATGCCCCTGTGTGGTAACGGAAGCAGACAGAGGATACAGGGAGTCACTTTCCTCCCATACCCATGAGGGGACTAGTTGGACGCCACTGTCAGTGTCCACTAAATATGAGAAGCTGATGGGTCCTGCCCTTCGCTCCCTGCACAGTTCTGATGTTCAAGCATCAGGGGGATGAGCACAGATGTCAGTTCCTCCACTGGCCACAGCTTCCTGCCTCCTGCCACATGGAAAAGCCTAGGGTGCTGAGGTATCTGTGCTAAGAACATACCGCCAAGTACTTTTCCTAGGGCAGCCAAAATGACACCAACTGCCTGTTATGCAATGTGCTCTTACATAAAGCACAAGAGCTTGGTCTAGCTAGTTCCTGTGTTTAACTACGCATAATCTAAAAGTCAGTGATACTAATCAAATGGACTTTTTCTTCTCAAATACTAGTTTCACTCTGCTACGTCTGAACACGTTTTTGCCTTTAAATTTGAGACTGGTCTCAGCTCGTACAACTTCAAAACATGTCAATGGTAATGCCAGTGTCTCGTATTTCAGAGAGTAAACACATGGGCTACCGTGAAAGAAAGGAAAGACCAAAAGAACACGCTGGGCTGCCCAGCTTCTCCCACCTCTGTAAACAAGATAACTTTAAAAAAACAGGAATGACACTCACTTTGCAGCATTAATGAGATGAGTTGTACCATGATCCCAGCCTTGCACTGGAATTTCTATCACTATCAAGTAGTCTTTTAGCAGCTGCTCCTTGTCCCTCTCTTCTGCATCTGTCAGAAAGTGCACACTCAAATCCTCAAATCTGCCTTGTTCATTGGTGACCAGAGGGACAGCCCGGATTTCTGTGGGGAAACAAGATGGATTAAGACACACATATAAACATAGATATGTAATACCAGTTAGGAGTAACCACAACATGCAACACACAGCGATGTTACCACTGCTGCTGAATTTTTGAGAGAGAGTAGAACAGCTGGCCAGAGCAATCAGTTTCTGTACAGTTCCTCTGAGAGAGGTCACAAACTTGGCCCCATCCTGCGATAGTTTTAATGTCCCCGTGGCAATTTTCTTCCCTATGTCAGCAGTACTGTAGATCTTAGTTTGTTATGCCTTTCCATGGGATGATGCTGTAACCTGAACTTAGAGAACTGCTACTCACTCAGAAGACATACTTTAAAAAAGGCAAAGCATTATCTCTGCCAGGCAGTGGTATAGTGCTGTGAGGTTGCATCCTTCAAAGCTTCTTCTTGTATGATGTGGTGCGGAAAAGAGGCCAGAACACGATGAAGCAGAGGCCACCCTTTGACTAATTCCAGTCTGCAAGCAGGTGAGTTGTACTCTACTTTCAATCAATAGTTTGAGGGCAACCTTTAGTTTCTATTCAGATTTACAGAAAAAGTTGGTTTTGCTCACGTTTTAAGAACATATTTCAAAGGAATCTTTTACATGTATTTATCTTTAGAAATGCAAATCTAAACCAGATCATATTTTAAATGTTTTATCAGCACAATGGTATTGAAGAAGGGACATAAGTACCAAAACAAGGTACTTGAAAAATACCTGGCCCGCTGTCCTTCAGAGTCACCAGTGGTGTAAAATGCATGTTGTCATAACCGAGCACAATTGGGTATCTGTAGCATTCTTCAGGTGGCCAAAGGAGAGGCAAGTAAACACCACCAACGTTGAGAGGAGCGAAACTGGAGCCTGACTCTAAACTTCTCACCACTTTATCTGCATAAGGAAGAAAAAAGAAAACATAAATAAACACAAATAAATATGTGCTACAGGCAAGAGAAAACATATTCTGAGTGTTTTAGAATAATTGCTGAAAACACCCTGTTCTGAAACACACCTACTTGAAAACAACAATTATTGAGTAAGATTACTAACACAGCACAGAATAACATGGTGAGATGACTGGCCAGGCAACTCACCTGCAAGAACAATGACTGGCCTTCTGAGGATGTTAGCAAGGATGAAGATGTGGATTTCTTCCAGTGCATTATATGGAAGCCTGTTTCGAGCCCCAGATATTTCTGGGGAGGTCATTTCAATGAGGTATTCCCACTCCTCCTCCCAGTTCTAAGGAAAGAAACGGTCATCAGCAATGGTTCAGACATGGATGCCGGCAACCAGCTGCAGCACAGAAGTGCTCAAATAATCGCATTTTCCCATTTCCTCCAAAGGAAGACTATTTCTGCTCTTCATTAATGGCAGAATCCATGAAGCAAAGAGAAAACAAAATCAGCAAGGCAAAGCTGGTGAGCACTCAGAAAACAGCACCATTTCCTCAGGCTGCCTTACCCGGGTGTCATAGTGGAGTCCTGTTTCTACAAACTCCTGGGATTTAATAGCCTCCCGCTGCCAGCGGAGCTTGAAGTTACGTGTGTCAATCTCCCTGAGAGCACTAAACAATGTTTTTCTTAGGACAAGGTCGATATCTTCAATACCCCACATGTACTGTGATGCAGCATGCATGAGGCAATTTCCATCACCTGCAAAAAAAAGAAAGAGTTCACTACTCTTAAATGGCTACTTAAATAAAACCCCACAAGTGTGTGGGATGTAGAAGCACACCACATATATGCATATTCCCTGTGCACTTCTCTCTAAGCCTAAGACAGAAGGATTTTAACAAGGAGACCACAGCTATGATCACTATTCAGAGACAGAAAGGAAAAAAGTCCCCTCCCTATTGGTTTTGTCCCTGCACCAGCCAGTGTTAAGCTGTCATTCAGCAATGCCCCTTATCTATCTTAACTTTGACTGATATCATGAACTAAATTTTGGGATCAACTCCAAATGCTAAACTATTGAAATAGCTTTTGAACGCAACAAAGTCATCTTAAAATTACAAAAAACACGTTAATCCCCCTCATCAGTGTTTCTACAAATATACATCCAATGGGACAGGGTTGAGATAATGGAAACCAGTAAGAAAATATTATAGTAACGTCAATCCTCATACCCCATGATGAGCACTGCTTGGCATTTGTCTGTGATTGATGGGGGAATTGTAATAAAAAAAAGAGACAGAAAGGAAAGAGCAGGTGATATATGTAAAGCAATCATAGGAACACCTCTTGCCCTCCTCTCAGAAATGCTAGTATGCTGGGATATTACATATATTATTTAGAGGGTTATTATTTTAAAACAAAAAATTAAAACTAAATAAATGAAAAGCAATTATTTGATTTTCATTTATACAATATCCTTGCATTGAAAAAGTCCTCTTTACAAGTAGGAAGGAAAGTGATGTTCTGCAATTTCAGAGGGGAAGAAACTTGAAAATCGGAGGAGGTAACTAACTTAATTAAAAGTTGTTACAAAAATATGACTATAAGTTTTAAATTCTATTTCTAGTCATCTTGAAAAGGGGATGTGTCTGCTGAATCAAGATTCATTACTGTCATATCCTCAGATTCAAAACTAGGCCTAATCAGTTTACTACAGTGGTAAACTGATTCACCCAATGCTAAGAAACCACAGCAATATTCTTGGAATAGAGGACATTAACCCCAGCAAAGCTACTAGATTTTTCTCATGTGGGAAAAAACAAAACACCCAAAGAACTCCCATTAAAGAATTAAACCCAGTTTGACCCACACAATATGAGTTCAATCACACCATTTGCAGACACTTTTTACTACTTTTTCTGTGGAACTGCCGAGAGAAACCTACAAAAGACCCCAGATCCTTAAAGAGATACAATCTGAAATCTACTCAATACTTCAAAAATTATTATGGGATTGGTGCATATCAGGTTCCTGCAGCTGCCTTCTGCTTTTTGAATGCTGTCTAGCAAAGCTTACTTCCATCTGCAGGCTGTTTACTTGAGCTGAAAAATCAGGGAACAATATGTAAGACAGAAAAATTGACTGGGTTTCTGTCTGACCAAGAAAGATGACATATTAATCCAATTAAAATTTTCCCTTTGCAAAATCTAGAGCAAAGATAAGATTAATTTCTTTCTCTCTCTGAGAGCTCACTTTCAGTTCTTTATTGAGAAGCGCTGCCCAAAATTCCTTACACAGCACTTGGAATTCCCCAACACCGTTTGACTAGCAATTGAGCAACAGTTGTACTTTTTGTTCTGCTGTGTGCAGGGCTGCGCAGTGAAGCCTCCCTCGGACTTTCCCAGGGGGCGTGGCTGGGTGAGCTGGAATGAATGCCAATTCATTATACAAGTGAAATCTCTACAGCCAATAGATGCTGGAATTTTTAAATTAAAAAAAAAAAAAAAAAAAAAGAGAAAACCCCAAACAGTTTCGATTTTTATACCTCCTACTGCTCTCCTTCAATCCTCCCTTCAGATGTCTGCAAAGAAATGTGTGGTGATTCAAAAGGGCTTTTTTAAATAAAAAAACCCCACCACTCCGCAGACTCACAAACATATTAGGTAAAATACACATCAAAAGATCCCGTAGGAGATACTTTCCCTGTTTTCAACAACTACAACCTTCATCAGAAAAAAACCCAGAACTTTCTGAAGAAAGCCCCATGCTGACTGAAAGAACTAATATATTCCTCCCACATCTATGGATAAGCAGCTAAATGCTTAAAAAGATATTCTTCATGGAACATAGGAAAAAAAATGTTATTTTCTAGGATAATACAGGGCTTCTCCTGGCTTTTGCCCTTCTTTTGATCTTCTTCAGTCCAATCTACCTTCTTTCTCCTGCAGAGGTCCTTCAATGGGACTGCTTTGCATAAACCACAGGTTCCCAAAGCCACTCCTTCTACTCGTGCACTTAATGACCCCGGAACACTGAACTGAAGCCAAGTTTATAGTCTGCACAGCATATGGGGAGACCACAAACCGAGTCCCTCCTTTGCCTACCCTCAACCTGCCCTAATACTTCAGCATCTTGTATACTGGTAGTCCTGCTCATGGGTGGGATCAAAGTCCACATTGTGTAACACTGGCCGGCAACCATGATACAGAGGTCTGTGTTACTGAATGTAATGTTGTCAGCAACAAGGGTCTGTCCAGGCAATGCTAACTGCTGCAGGATTCATACCGACATAAGATGAGGGATTCTAAAACCATTACTCTTTGCCCTGGGCAAAAATTGTACATACTGTCCATTTTCTTAGTAGATCTGTTAGAGTGTACCTCTTGGGATGAAGTTTTGAGGATGGAACATTTCGAGTGAAATTACTGGCCCAGTACCTGTAAAGCGCTGCCTGCTCTACCTGGAACTCCAGTTCTTTCAGAAGTTCAAGATTCCGTGACCTCCATGCACAACCTTAATTACAGACCTGAGAATTTTACACCAATGCAGAGGCAGCCCACCAAAGCCCACCAGTAGGTCAGTGGCTCTGCGACAGTTAGAGTGACATACATCAGGATGGGGCTCTTCTAGGTCAAGGCAGTAACATCTACTCAGTGGGTCTATTTTTATGGCTTCTGTACAACACAGCTGTGTACAATCAGACTGAGAAATACGGCAGAATGTGGGAGGGGAACAATGTAGACTAGAAAGATAAGAGAAATGTGTATATACGCAGATATGAAAAGAAGTATCCACAGAACACAACATGGACTTCAAAGAGGCTGCAGGTCCGCCACACCCAGTGTTTCTCTGAATGCCGTGATCTGCTCCTTGAGGAAAGAGTATGTATTTTCCATATTCTTGGAGTCCTCACTGTCCCAGTCTATCCTTTCTGGTTTAGGGAAACCTGTATTGTACGGAATCCTGAGCCCAAGTTTGCAGCTGAGTGACCATAAGTCATAGCCATTACTGAATCTTTCCTCTCCTGAATCTTTCCTCCACTGAATGTGAAATGTCTGGTTGACTCTTACAGTCATGTGCCAAAATTTCCTGCTCAAAACTCTGGACAAATGTAACCTGTTCAGGAAATCTTTGCACTACTGCTGTACCTTTTCACTTATAGCAGCTGGTGCAATGCACACACAGCAACCCAAAAGCCAAGTTCTAAAACCAGCACTGACTGCTGAAAGAAAAGGGCACTGCAAACTTTGTGTTGTGCAAAAATGGCTCTCAGTCACACACATGGGAGTTACCAGTGAGCCCTGGGGGAAGGCGAGAGCTGGCAAACCCCAGCAGGTAGCTGAGAATGAGGGAGCTGGCCAGGTGCAGTGCTGACCCCAGGAACAGCAGTGTCAGGTTCCCAGACGCTCCATGTTCAGAACACTCCTGCTGGCACTGTTGTTAAAGATGGAACCTTGCCCGCCAGCTACAACGGCAGGGCTCATGGAAGGATACTAGCTTCTATATATACACAGGAATGCAAACCTGTCACTGAACGCATCTGAAGTCTCCTCCTGCCTGGCATTAAAAGTCGTTCAGCACTTCTGATGAGGCAGCTGACACACAGCAGTCAGATTCATGGAAAGGTCATGGGTTGCTAGTCAAGTTTCTCTGCCTGGTACTTGACTCTGAAGTGCCACAGGTTACTGACATTGTGAAAATAACTGTGAAATTTTCACGCTACTCACAATACTGTGCTATGGGCAGGGGTCTGCTACAGCCTCAGGATGGTACATCATGTGGAAAGAATTTTAGTTTACAAAACTAAGATTAAACGGCACCACATTTTTAAAGCCCTGCACTTCTGTTTCAGTAATGTGAACTCAGACGCTATTAATAAAGACACTATGTTCATATTACCCATTTTACTGTGAGTGAAAAGACCTGCTCCTAACTTACCATTAGTCTTCAAAGGAACAAGTCTCCGAACTTCCATGCACCAGTTGAGCTTCCTCTGGCGCTCCAGTGAAGTCTGCGTAGCCTGGTCAGTCAGGGACTTTTGAAGCGTTTCCCGAAACTGTGGACAAAACTGGCACATTCTGAACATTTCTATGGTGTATCTGTGCATAGTCCTGAAGTGGTGAATTATTCCACTGGGAGGTTTGACTAGGTCCTCAGGTGTCCTCTCTCTAATCTTCATAGCTTTCAGCATGTTGCTCTGGTACAAAGCTTGAGGAAGGATGTGTTGGCCAGCCATGTTTCTAGAAGACATCTGAAAAGAAAAAGGATCCTTTTATTGGCTTGTTAGTGTCCTTGTATCACAATGCCATTACTTCTGCAGAGACTGACACAGCACTTTCAAAGGCAGCATTCTGGTTGCAATTTTGCCTAAAACAACCACACGGTGGATACAGTCCAACTGAGCCTTTTATAGATGATGGTTTTTAAAACTCATATTCACTAACTTTTCTGCATTACACAGACATAGACACTGACCAGCTTATCCCACTCATTTACTGCTAAAATTTACTGAGATATAAAGACAATTTATTCATAACTACGGAAATTGCATCATTGCTCAAAAAAAGAAGCATTTAAATTAAAGTAAGGATAAAAGAAGGCAAGATCACGGGAAGGGAAAATTATCCTGGAAACTTGACTAATTGATAATTGCACAGTGTAATCCCATACGAACTTGCTGAACTTTCAGCATATTTCAAGCTCTTGTTTTGATAACATGCCAAAAAAAGCAAATAACAACCATTTCAGATTTTCTCAGCCTATACATTCTGAGAAGTGATGGTCAGTAGAGTACAGAAAGAGCCCAAAGAATTGCGAGCTGTGCTAGTATCTGTCCCATATGTACTGTGGCCAAATATGGTAAATGACAAATTTGTTGCAGAACAAGCTCTCAAGGACACTTATGTTACTTTTCTTGAGGCCCTTTATATTTTGACTGGTAGAGCTACTGCACTGAGGTGTTTGTGCTGTGTGTGGGGTGCA
Organism: Dendrocincla tyrannina; assembly: GCA_035047865.1. NCBI lineage: Eukaryota > Metazoa > Chordata > Aves > Passeriformes > Dendrocolaptidae > Dendrocincla > Dendrocincla tyrannina. The sequence goes on along the minus strand of JAWWMP010000116.1, from coordinate 50,390,553 downwards.
GACTGTAGTGCCGCTATTACTCAGTGGTAAGTCAACATAGCTGAAAAAGCATTTCCACTTGACTCAAAAACCCCAATATTTTTCCACAGTAGAACATGTAAAGTTTTCTGCTCTGCATCCCCTTCTTCAGTATCTTTGGCCTCATGGTCTATAGCAGGAAGAACATAGGAAGAAAAACCCCATAACCTCAAACTGTCTGCACTCTCTGAAATACTTAATTCAAAGGACACTAACTTTGTGGCTAGCTAGAACCAAATGCATGAACCACATCCCTCAAAACTCCAGTGCACTACAGTAAAAACAACAACCTGTTTTTACATGGAGAGACTCTCTATGCTGTTATGTACATTACTCCTCTGTTTAAAAACAAAGCTAAATTTGTATCAAGACAAATAAAAGCACACAAGCCTAACATGTTTAGAGTACAGCTAGTCACAGTAGGAGAATCAACCACTGTTATTATGAACCTAGGGACAAATATCAAGCCTTAACTGTATATTAAGATCTGGAAATCAGTAAAGGCAGACAAGAAGCAACTAAAAATTTTTCATGCAATTATTAGGAAATTTTCTCATGGAGACGGTAGTCTGGAGGGCCAGAGGATGTCAATCTGATAGACTGACCGGGAAGGCACTCCCAGGCCTTTGGAGGTAAAAGGCCCCTCTTGCACAGAAGGACTTCAGCACATCCTTCCCCACGTGAAAACAGTTGTTCTCTTATCCCAGACACATCCACTTAACAGCATTCACCTCCAACTGCCCAGTCAAAGCACTGGAAAAGTCCCTCCCAGGTAAGAGGGGACCTCAAACTACTGGTGCCAAGGGCTGACCTCTATAATCTCTCTGAGAACCAGCTGATGGAGAGATACAGTGGACATTCTGTCAAGCCCTAAACAGAGGCAGAGGAAACAGACGATGCTACAAAGTCCACTTCAGGGCAGTGTCATTCACACAGTGTTTCCTTTGCATCTGTAAGAGCACTAGGGACAGGGCTCAACACCGTCACATCTTGTAACATGAAGAAAAGCTTTCCTTTAGGTAATAAAGGCAGCATATTCTTATCCTTTACCCAAGAGCATACAGCCTGAAAATGGAAATAACACATTTTCTCATCCACTCCCCTCACTAATACAGTTTCATACATGCTATTTATGTAATTCTGTATTTAAATGTATGGATTATTATACAAAGAAAATATAAACAACCCCTTACTAATCAGTATAATAACCACAGCTATACTTCACCCCAAGATGACCAAAGTACCAAATTGCTTACTTATGGAAGTAGAGATATTGAGTCAATGGGAATTTTTTACATGAATAAAGACTAATCACATGATTAAGCACTACCGGCATGGACCCTTGAAAGGGTTATTTCCAGCTTTAAGTAACAAAAAGTACTGAGTTTACAGAAGCATTCACTGAAACTACATTATTTGATACTAGGTTTTACAGGCATATTTTCCACTCCCCGCGTGGAAATTACTGTCTATGCTGTTTGCTGTCATTAAATGTCAATCAAGGCACAAGCCGAGCAATCCTTATTTTCAAAATCAATGTCATGAAACAAGCAGAACTCCATAGCCTTCTAAACTGGAGATTTAAGAGTCAGAAAACTGAGCTACTGTTACATTATAGTATACTGTGCTTTGCTGTGTGCTATGCTACTTTTAACCCCTTGACAAGTAATGACTATGAATTCCCTGAAAGAAACACAGCTGTAAACAATGATTAGAGACAGCATCCTTTCCGAACATATAACACTGAGGATGCTGGGCTCGGGAAAGCTAAATACTGTTATGAGATTTGCCAGTGGTTTCATAAAGTTATTTTTACTTTCTGTTCTCTATCTAAAAAACGGCAATAATAAACTCCGTAGGGTGCTAAGACTGATAAAATAAACACGCTTAACACCTCTTCAGCCCCCATGGATTTCTCTGCCTGGGTCTGCCTGGGTTCGGTACAAGGCAAAGCATAACATTACTCTTCACCAATTAAGAACACAAAGACCGAGTCTGTTCTATACCCCACAGGGCTGGTTTACACACAGTATGTGTTCCGCGTTCTTAGCTCCCTGACCTGCCGCTCTGGCGGGGAGCTGGGTATGCAATGTGGCAAGGGCACAGTACCGCCCGCCAGCTCCCCAGGAGAAGGAGCCCCCCCGCTCCAGGGCACTGCCCAGCGGCTGCCGGCGCTCGCTGCCGTACCGCGGGGGGCTCTGCGGCACAGGGCACCGCAGCACAGGGCACAGCGTCCCCTCCTCCCACGCCAGCCGGGACACACACGGCCGAGCCCCGCCGAGCCGGGGACGCCTGCAGCGCGGTGCTGCGCTGCTGCCGAGGGGACGGGCGCGACGGAGCCGGCTCGGGGCTCGCCGTGCCCGCGGCCGCGCTCACCTGTCCGGGGCCGCGCTCACCTGTCCGCGGCGGGCGCCTCCTCCGGCCGGGCCTGCCGGGCACTCCTGCTCACCGGCGGGGCTCGGGATCCATCAACCCCTACCGCGCAGAGGCTCCTTCCCTTTCCCTTCTCTCCGCCCTCTCCGCCGCCGGAGCTGCTGCTGGTGCTGGTGGTGCTGCCGCCGCCGCTGCGAAATGACGGGCTGAGCTCAGCCTCTTGTTTTTCTTTTTTTTTTTTTCCCTTTCCGTGTAAGGGACCGGGCGC
>JAWWMP010000116.1:50364433-50387865 GCA_035047865.1 Dendrocincla tyrannina | reverse complement strand
TTTTCCCTTTCCGTTTAAGGGCCCGGGCGCAAAGAAAAAAAAAAAAAAAAAAGAAAAAAGGGGGGGAGATTGAAAACACACAACACAAAAACCCCAGCGGGGATTTCCACCGGCAGCAGCGCAGGGACTTTCCGGCGTGTGACAACCCCGGCGCCGCGCCGCCCGCCGCCAGGGGGCGCTGCCTGCCCCGCCGGGACTCCCCGCGGGCTCTCGGCGTCTCCTTGAGTCCCTTCCCCACGGCTGAGCGGGGAATGCCCGTCCCATCACCCCGTCCCATCCCGCAGGCCCAGTGCCGAGTCGCTGGGTCCGGTCCGGCCGTGTGTCCCTGTGTCCCGCTCGGCTCGGCTGCCCCAGGAGCCCTTACCTCGTCCTCATCCCCACGGGCACGCGTGGGAAGGGCTGCTGGCCTCCTGCCCTTGCACACAGGCAGGGGTCGGGGCGTACGTGCCCACACCCTTTTGCCGTCAGCATCCCAGCAGGACTGGAAGGGAGCCTCTCCCGTGGAAGCTATTGCTCTTCCAGTCTGTTTTTGAACCTCAGCAAGTATTTTATTTTTATTTTTTATTTTTATTTTTTATTTGGCTTGCATCTGCTTCACAGTTTTGGCTTTGTATTTTAAGTAACCACAAGTGACTTCATTTCTTTAATTAGAGGTTAGGCTGATACATAATCCCATAACCCTGTATACTGGCTTTTTTGGCAGGAGATATTAATAAGCTTTAATCCAGATCTGCTCAAGGTAAGGTCATCACAGGCAAGGGTCAGAACCTTAGGCTAGAGCTACCAAATCAGAGACTTCTTAGTGCTTGAATATGTTTATGAGTACTTGACTGCACCTACCGCTTTGTAGGAATCATTACATTTGATTATTGTAAGCAATTAGTTCACCTTCAGTATCCTACTATCTGTGCAATGAAAAAATTTACTGAATAAAACCCAAATACGTAAGGCCTGTTAATATGATTTATGGATGGGGTTTGTGCTGGAAAAGGGGCAGTGCCTTGTTCAACAGCCTTCCAACCTGAAGGCAGCCAGAAATTAAACGCAGTGCAACAAAGTTTCTGGCAGTATTACCAAACTCCTGCCAGTTCCCGAGCATCCCCCACTCCAGCTGACCAGATGAGGAGCTAGGGTTGCTCAACACCTTGAAATACTGACTCCTTCAGAGAACAGGTAGGTTTTGGAAGAGTTTAGCCTTGAGATCCCTCACCTCACCCCCCAGCAGCAGCTGGCTCAGCTCACCTGCTTGTGTCACACAACTGGTTATGTGGAAATATAATCTTTGCCAGGGTTTACAGGCCTATGCTGGCTCTGCACAGCTGGCTGTCCCTCTCTGCCTTTTTTCAAAAAGAAGCCGGGGGTGTGGCTGGAAAAAGAATAATCCCTCCCAATTCCCCCCACTCCCCCTCCCTCCTTGGAGAGATTTCTTTTAAAGATTTTTGTGGGTGTGTTGGTTTTTTGTTCTTCGGGGGTTTTTTTCCCCTCCCGTTATTCTCTTTTTTTCCCCCTAGCTGCTCTGCTGCCTTGGAAAGTACTAGTTGGGTAGGAAGACTCTGAGTTTAATGACTGATGGCCTGAGGGGTGGCTAAGATCCAGGGGACTGGATGCCTGAGGGAACTGGGCCTGAGTGATTGCTTGCATAACTAGGGTGGTGTCTGTGGTGTGATTTACCCAGTATATGTTTCTGTCAGTATCTTGCCATTCCCTGCTCCTGGGCATTTTTCCCTGTCCCCTCATGTGGCCTGAGGTACTAGATTACAAAAGTGATCTGATTAGAGAAGAAAAAAATGGGTTTTATCCAAAACATGTCTCTTGTGTGATAGGAGGCCCAGCCCCTAAAACAGTTCTACAGAGGGCATTTGAAGTGTGGAGTGGAAATGAGGAGCTAAGGTAGGAAGTAAGGCAAAAAGAGCTGCCTTGTGCCCTGCTTTGTATATGAAACTGCAGGAAATAGATTAACAAGTGGTCCTAATCCCTTCTGGTCTTCACTTAGGAAAAGAAAGAAAGGAAAATAAATGTGAATAAGAAGACTGATAGTTATGCAGGTATTATCAGTGAGCCCATGAAGGAGATATTGAGACCCAGGAAAACCTGAAAAGGCAAGAGCTTATTTTTGCTTTCCAAATGTTAAGCACATCTGAATATTCATAATTACTGTTTACACCTTGATAAACTGAAAGTTGATTACACATTGCTACAGCTGATGTTTATCAAACAGGTCTGAGCAGGATGGCAGGAATTCATTTGATCTGAGTTTGCACAGCACAAAGTGAAGTTCTGTCTTGTCAACCATAACTTCTAGGCAATACGGGAATACATATAAAACATCAACAGCATTGATAATTATGGAATGCTTTTTTCTGAATTACTCATATTTTCTTTCGTAATTACACTCCATAGTTTATTTCATAATTTATGATATAATTCTTATATTTGATGGAATATAAATATATATACATATGTAAAAAGTCAAGGAAAATTTTCTTCTTTGAAGTGTGTGTGTAGATACACATACATACACATGTAACTGTATATATATATGCATATTTTTATGTATATATATATGTATATCTCATGAGTGAAGGGGGAAGTTCTTGCCATTGAGGACAGGATAAGAAATACTTTGAATTGCAGCTACCTACATTCTGGTTAAGCATAAGAGTGAAAAAGCCTACCCTTATGAGTGGTGAAGTTTATATAACCCTGAAAGAACCTGTCTAGAGAAACTGCAGAATATCCATTTTTGGGAAAAAATTAAGTAATCAGTTTCAGTTTCATGCACGTCAATCAATAACAATTCTTTATTGTACTTAGGTAGAAGAAGAAATCTCTCAAGGCCCCATTCAGCTCTTTATGTCTAAGTTATTTTAATTACTTTGCTTCTTTTTACTGTTCAGGAAGGAGTAGCTCATGCTTACTAAGTTAAACCAAGACCTCAGAGTTTTCAAAACACCATCACCAAGTGTTTCAGAGGTTGCGTTAAGAAAGACTCATAGTTAGGACAATATTCATATAATATTCTATCATAGGATGATGACTATGGTAATATTTATGGATAGTAACATTCAGACTTTAATAGCTCAATCATGTGCCAGGTGTTCTAATATCAGATAATTCTGTAAGAGGTGTGATTCATCCAGAAGGGAGGAAAAGGATCAGAAAAGGGAAATCCCTTTTATTGCAATAGCAGTGCTTGAGGTCACGCTTGAGTTCAGCGTTTGTGTCTTCCAAGAGCCTTTCCTTTGCTTCTTTTCCTGGTGGAGAAATGATAAAAGCTTACCAGTGCAGAGGAGAAAGGGGCGGGGCGGGGGGGGGGGGGAGTCCCTTAAACTTCTATCAGACAGAAAGATGGTTCTTTCTATTGAATCAAGTAATGACGGTAAAAACAAAACAAAACAAAATTACCCAAACTCATCTCTGCCACTTAGATACCAAGAGCTGAACTGGTTTTGTGATTTTTTTCCATTATACTCATCTGAATACAGTAAGAGAAACTACAGAATCCCAAGGAGACTTTACCAGGGTATTGTGGCAAGTGACTGTACTGGAAGTAGGGATTCTTATTTATGCCCCTGGGCCAAAGCTTCCTCTGCTTTTCATCTGCTTTTCCTTTTTTCTTCTTATTTTAATATCTGTGATAGAAATGTCAGAAGTAAAGGGCTGGAATTGCAGTGAGGTCAAAGAGGCTGAAGGATCAAATCTTACCTTAAAACCTTTTGTTAAGCTGAAGGTTAAACTGTAAGGGTAGTATTCTCCCATTAAGACTGCTGAAACACTGCAATAAATGACCTATGGAGGCAAACTCTGGACATTTTTATGAACAGGTTTTATTAGCTGGAGGAGGATTAAGTATGGCATTAACCATAGTGAAAGCTGGCCTTAACCATACTTACTTGCTGGTCTGGTGGTAAGTTTCAGCACTGTTTTATGTGTGTCTGTGAAATGTGTGAAAAAGTCAAAGCGGTAATGATAAAATCTTTCTAACTTGATTTTTATCTGTCGTACATTCCTCTGATAACTGTACGTACTGCAACGAGCCTCACGGCCCCTAAGGACTACAGACATACCTATGTATAGATATATTTGGGATTCAGCACAGTCCAGCATTAGTGACCCTCTGCAATACATAGTACAGGGAATTCCAGCAAGGTCCCAGCAAGAAGAGGGAGACTAACATAATTTCTGTTTAGGACAGCAAAGTGATTTCAGTGGATTTTGAAGCAGTCTCAGACAGGGCTTGTAGCTAAATTGAAGAAAATAAGAATAGCAGCAATAAGCCAAATCAAAGGCCCATGGAGCTCACTGCCCTGTTTCTCAGAGAGGTTGAGAAAGTGCCCAGGAAAGGATGTAGAAACAAGGTGAATTGCTCCTGATACTTTTCTGGCCTGAACTTTGTCACAGTTTTCTTGTGGGATTTGGGGCTGTGGTTTAGCATTCTGGGACCTCAGTTTCTCAGTTATACACTAAGTGTGAGGACGTTTCTTGCCTCACACTTTTCCATTATCTTACTTGTTTAATTTTGAGGACAAACTCTTTAGAATAAGCTTTTCTTGTTTTGTGTTTGCTCTACTTTAACACCTAGACACGTGGTTATTTACCATGCAGTGTGGTCCCAGCTTCCAGAAAGTTGTTATCCAAGTGAAGCAGACCTACTCAAATGCTACCTCTGACTGTCAAAATGATCTTTGATTAAGGTTGAGGGTTGTGAGCATAAAGGACTTCATAAATAATGCTTCAGGGGAGTGGATTCTGCACAGGGATAGTCTTCTCTTTCCAAAACTGCTTGCCTTAGTGCACAGTAAAAGTCTGGGTTTAGGTAGTGCAAGCCCACTCATTTCAACTTTTAACTTGATCTTTAAGTCTGAGATGACTGCTTGTATGACAAAATGTCCATTGCGCACCACAGAGGGGGACTCTGAAGCAGTCTGGTTTTGGAGTTGTTTGCTTCAGCCAGCAGTTCAGCATCTGTGAGGCAGCAACTGGTTAACAAGTAAACAGCTAAAGACAATGCTTCATCTGAAATCAAGCAAGGACTACTATTGTTTTCTTTTCTGTATTCCTGAGTGATGAGATTGCATAAGCTGCTATTCTAACTTTAGGTATGAAGTAAGCATTTAGCACAAAGCTATACCCTCTGGGAGCTGATGGGAAGGGTCAAGGAATGCAGCTAGCAAATACTTGTTCCATAATTAAAGCCCTTACTCCTCTGTTCCTCGAACAATGTCAACATGTAATGCAGTCAGTCAGACTTTCTTAGAACAGCGTGCTGTTCAGCAGACAAGCCAGTATTCCAGATCTTGAGCATTCTGTGTTTCTTTCCCAGTTAACTCTAGTCTCGCTGGAAGTTATTACTTTCTCCCAAAATATATGCAGTTTGTATAATCTGAATGGCAGCCCATTCTTATTTCTTTTAGATATGTCTGAGAATGTATTTTTTGTATATGTTTCCATATAAGCCAACCTTAAACTCTTTAAAATCAGTAAATCTATTTTAAATTGTATTTAATTTCCATGTGCTTGGGGAATATGTGAATGAGTGATTGGATCATTCCTTGCCAAAATGGAGAACTGCTGACATTGTTTTCTCTCAAGATGGAAATACCTCTCTCAGCAGCTCTTAGCAATGGAAATAAGTGAGGAATGCTAAGTGAATAAAGCATGACCCTGTGAAGGGGATCTTTAGTCACAAGTCATAGAGTATGAAGCTTGTTAATCTTCTCCCTGTGTAATTTTTGTAATTTCCCCCAATTCATCAAAATGTTGAGAAATAATCAAGAAATACCAGTTTCTACAGTATTCAGTGAATGTTTCTGACCAGCTTTATATATTCACAACTGTTTAGTCTGACAGACAATAACACAGTCTGTTGAGCTTCTTGGGCAGTGTCAGCCCCATAGCTGCTGCCAGATGTCAACATCTCTTTCAGGAACAAATTGTTTTGATTTGATTAAAGAGAACATAATTGTATAAGGGGTCTGGTACCCACAGTACTTACTGTAAATTCTGTTTTAGAGTAACTAATGTAGATGTGAGAGTTAATCTCAGTTGGCACACCTTCAGCTAAACTTTAGCTGGGGTTTTACGTCTAAATTGCTAAGCATTTAATAGGTTTCAGTATCTCATGTGTTAACTACATTTTAGGTCTGTTCAAAGCTCACAGCCTTTTTCAGTGACAATGAGGAAGTTAATTCATTCCTGGACTTTCAAAAGCAGAGGAAAGGCATTTCCTTTGTGTGGAGCACATTCTGTGTGTGGGGAATAACATGAGAGGCTTTATGAGCAGCCAGAAATTCAAGCTAGCTTTCCAAGACAGCGAAAATCCATTTGCCCTGTGTCAGCAGTGCCAGAATTTCCCCAAGAAAAATACCTCCAAATAAGGATGTTTGTTTGCACATGGGAATTTACCAGCATATGCGGAACTAAATAACTGAGTCCCTAGACTTTTTCCTTAAAACTAAGAGTCATTTCCCAGCAGGAAAATGGTAAGTTTGTTTTGTAAATACGGGTTTAGTCAATGTCCGCAAGGTGAATCTGATGACGTGTTTTAACTCAACAAATACATTGTTTTCTTCTGATTTCAGAGAGAAAGGACTCCCCATTTCTGCAATGTCAGCACTTTTTAATAAGACTAATGTAATCATTTATTCCTAACTTCACAGAGAGAGTTTTGTAAGATTTCTGCCATGTACGCAGGGGGAATGTATTTTCATGTCATATGCCCCTACTTTTGTAATTTTTGCTGCTGCAGAGGCAAAAATTGTAGCTGCTTACTACAGATCACAGTTTACTCATTCAGGTGGAGAAAAGTAAAATTAGTCCCAGATAGATTTGGGAATCATAAAGAAAAAAGTAGTACTTCCTGTAGGAGATACTATAGAAATATATTCATCTGGGATGTACATGGAACACCCCAATTAATTTTTTCCATCCACGTGGTCCTAGAGCATTAAAACCGAGGACTTTCTGATCTGCATCATCTGGATCACATAAATGCATCTCTCTTTGTGTTGACCTTCTTCACATGGAGTGAGACTCCCTTTCCATGGTGCATTAACATAGTCTGGGCTGTATGGGACAGGTAATTTCTGAGGTGCCAAAGGCTTAAGATTTTTTGGTATGTTCCTGTAATAGTTCATTGCCCAAAAGCATTTTGCATGCTTTCTAATTGAACTGATGAATTGGCCTTACTCTTTAAAGAAATCATTTCTTTATTTGGTACACCAGGTTTAGAGAAAGATGCTTTTTTGAATGCAAAACCACTTTTTTTTTTTTTTCAAATGGGAGATCTGCTGAAATTCTAGTCAGCTCGTCATCATTGTTGTCAAAGTATATTTACCTTTCAAGTTTCCTTCATAGAGAAGAATAAGTGTTGGGGAAAAAAAACCAAACCAACCAAAACCAAACCCTATACAGATGCTTTTGCATGATATCTGAAGATAGATTGAAGGAAATATCCAACTGTAGACAAGATGAAGACAAAGTCCGTTGCCAAAACTTTAAATGCAGTATGTATAGCTTTATCCTAGCTGTGTCACATCTGGCTTGTGGAGCAGTAGTCAAACAACATAAGAAGTCCAGCACACAACTGATCCTGATCTCCTCAGTCTTTTTTCTTCTGCTATTTTGCCATTTTTCCCTTTTATGCTTATCCCAAATTAGTTAATTTTAAAAACAGATAAAAGGGAAACAGTGTTACTAATTCTTAAATAACTTGTCATGAAATTTCATGAGAACATGTGGCAGAAATGGAAGGAACGCAGAGTAACGATTCCATTAAATTTGTTACTGCAGTAAAGGCCTGCTCTGGCTTGAAGTCTTTCCATAAGTTCCACATAGGCTTTGCATTGTAGCTTCAGGTTTATGGCATCCTGTAATTTCATGGACTAAGCAAAGTAGTTTAGGTGTGCATTGAGGAGCAGCTATGATATTCTCCCAAAGAAACATCTGCATTTCAGGGGTGGTTCCAGTTTACAAGAAGAGGAGAGAGAAAGAGAATACGTATCGAAGAGTGCCCTGGGTAACGTTGTCTGCTGAGAAACACACAACAGTATATGCTGGATATGTGTGCGAATAATAGTTATTCTATCATTAAAGTAATACTTTACAGCATAAAGGGCTGTATGCTCCAGTAAGGATATACATTTATGTACATAAATGCATAGGGATATACATTTATGTACACAGATGGTAGAAAAGTGGAACAGAAACAGCTAAATCACAAGGTTATAGAGGCAGCAGAATGCAAACAACAGGAATGAAGACTGTGGCATGGTATCTACACAGTGGGTCATTCTCACAGCTTCCCCATAAATTTCTACTCTTTGACACTCTCAGTAATAGCTTTTCAGCTCTTCTCCATGAGTAGTTTGAACCTTTGTGCCTTTTTTGTTCCTATGAATACAGTGTCAGGATACTGCACAGGGAGTCTGCAGACTGTACCTGTGGGTGCACTTGTCCCTGCTGCTCTGATCTGCCTGCATTTAACTCCCCTGAGCTCCTGATTCTTGGGGCAGCCAAGGCAGTGTAAACTCAAGTCTGTCTGCCCTAACAGTACCCTTCCTGGTCATCTCACTACCTGAGCAGGAAAGTATCTCTTTTAGTGTATCCAGTGGATCTAACAGCATTATGATCAGTTGTAACTGATTCAGAATCTATGTCCTGAGAGGGGCTTAGTCTGATTCACTTCAGTGTGATGGAAAACTAAACTAAGCGGTAAGCTTCAGGCTTTGCCAGTGATCCTTTAGGATCATCAGTCCTAGGACAGTATGTCAGCATCTGAATGGCTCACTAGGTACGCTCTGACATGATCACTCTCACTGTATCCCTGTAAGTACACTCAGCCTGCACATGCCTATTTTATAAAAGTCCTCCATCCAAAACAGCAGTCGTTAGTTACTCCTGGTCACAGGCCAGGACCTTACGCTAAGCACACAGGGGTTCCTGTGCTCCTGTGATTGTTTCTTCTGGCTGCAGGTATGTTACATCGGATGTGGAAGAAGGTATGAAGAAGGTAGGCTGTATGACCTACCTGTTCTCTATCTACAGTACATTGAGTTCCTAGAGGTACAAAGAGGAAGTACTTTCTGCACCCTCTGCCTTTGTGATAGATTCTTGTGCAGATTGCAAAAGGAAGGTCTGTTCTGCCCCCCTGGGCTGCTTGGCATGTGTTACTTTAATTGGGCATTAATGAAACCAGGGTTATCTCCAACCTCATGTTCTGCAGAGAGATTAGTTCCTTTACAGATAGGACAGATGACACCAGAATAGTAGTACGTTACAGCAGGTCAAGGTAGAGCTTTGCTGTTATTTCAAAGTTCAAAGTGGGAGTCTTCAAACTCTGGAGAAACTTCCTGGTACCAGAGCTATCCTGGGCAGAGAGCGTGAGTCCTTCTAATGAAGTCCTGCACAGTTCTGACATAGCTCTGAAGTAGTTCACCTACTTCCACTGAACTGTACATAAAAACCCACAGTGCTGTTGTAGTGCATAGCTAATTTAACATCTGAATTGCTCATCAGAGGTAAATCCCCTAGCTGAACATTCACCACTGCATGAGCATTTTTGCAGATTAGAGGCACCTACGCACACTTACCCATTTCTTGGCTTAGTCCAGTACTTAGTGTATCTGCTCAGTGCTAACCCACGATTTTCTTATTAAGAGAAAATTGGTATGTCTCTCAATAATGAAATTCGAGCATGTGTATTCATCTTATGTCATAATTATAAGCAGACAAAAGAAGTTTACTAAACTGTTCAGCATTGCTAGTGTTAAAACCTAGTTTCCTGTTTTGTCCATGTTTGTCAGATCACATTTCTTTTGGATGAAGTATCTGATATTGGTCTTCTCTGTGAATTTGGTGACGGGGTGAGAAAATCCTGACTTAAAATAGCTCATTCTTTTCTAGGGACAAGACTAAGGAAAAAAACGCATCATTTTGTCTGTGTAAAAAATTCCACTAACTTTTTATTTAAATTGATCTGAAGACCCAGTCTTAGGAACAGAAACCTGATTTATGGCAGAAAAAAGACTTCAGGGATATGCCATTTCCCATGCAAAAAAAATGTCAGTCTAAACCTGTTACTAGTCAACTGTTTTTTGCACTTTTGGGTAGAGACTTTTAAAAGTCAAACTACTGATAGTCCTGTAATGAGTTACCACGTGCAAATTCCATTTAACTTCTCATGGTAACCATGCCATTGTTCCTCCATCTGTCGTGGCTGGAGCTGTGTCTCTGGACTGTGGCCTGCAGAGCTTTGTCCACACCTTGGCTTAGCTGTGCTGCATTCAGTGAATAGCATATTTGCTTGCCATCCAAAAAATATTCTCTGGCTGACCCAGAGTCAGATCAAATACTTGCACCTGTCTTCAGGGTGAAGACAAGTGGAATTCCTTTTGTTGCCTAGTGGCTCAGGGGAGGTCTTATACAGAGAATGTTGTTGATGCAGTTTGGTTTCTGTCTCTACCATGGAAAGCCAGGTGAAGATAGAGGCAAACCTAGTTTCCCTTTACCCTCCTTGGTGAAGTAAGGAAACCTTTAAGCTATGCTGGAGTACAGAGTGGGCAGGAGGAGTTTTTCAGTCCCTCTTCTCAAAGTGTAACACTTAAACGATTTTTTACTTTTTGGGTAGGAGGCAAAGTGCCAAGGAGTTAGGTTTCATCATATACTAATGATGAGAAATCTTACTGAGGTTCTTCTAATTAATAGTTAAACATTTCTAAATAGAGTAGGAGAGACTCAAGATACAAAGTTAGGAGCACCACACCCTGGACTGTACCATCTGGTGATATTAGGTGTGGAAGAAGAGCTTGGGTCTCTATGTGTCCTTACCAAAAAATTAACCAAAGGCTCCTGAGTTAAAAGACAGGAAACTATAGCGCTGCATCCTTGTCCTTCACTGTGTGTCCTTTGTTTTTTATGTTTTCAATGCTGTAAGTGGAAATGAAAGATTTTCTAATGAGTAAAATTGCAGGTGAATATAATTTTTCAGGTTAATAAAAGGAACAGAAAAATCCACGTTTTCCAACAGATCAAACCATTTCTTTTTTTTTTTTCCCTGATCTTTCAGTTCTTACAGTAAATCAAACAGCTTTATCCAGAGATGGAGTAAGATGCCATTCTGTAACTCTCTGCTCCCAGTACTGGGAGGCAGTATATTCCATCCATCACAGATCCAATATTGCCCACTAAGTGCAACTGTACAGGGTGATCCAGAGAAGGTTTGCAGCAGCTGAGACCTGTAGGGCAAGGCTGGGCCTCCTACAAATCCAGCTCCCCACTATCCAAATCAAGGTGGCAATAATTATATAATTATTTTGTAAATGAAACAACAGAACTTCTCTCTATCTCATAATTTCAGTGCCCTTTGTCTTGCTGGCAAGCATTGTAGAAGAGGAGAATATCTGTGATTTGGGAAGAGCCTGATGTTACTTGAGTGGCAGCTGAGACTTGATGATGATTGCTGGCAACTGAGGTTGAAGAAGACAGCATCAGAGCTGGGGGGACTGTGGATGCAGAATAGATTCTGTGGGAGATGGGAAACTGGGAGCTGAAAAGCTGCCTAAGGAGAAAGCAATTCAGTCAATCTGTTCATTCTTCAATGGTACTAGAGTAGAAAAAACCCTGGGATTGGGGAAATCCATAATGGAAAAAGCACCAACTCTTACTAGGAGCTAAAATACAGGATGAGAAAAGAAACACTGGAGAAAAAAAGATCAAGTAAAGGAAGAACCAAGTGGGACAGGGATGGGAGGAGCATAGGGAAAAGGCTATGACGAGGAGTCAGAGAACAGAGAACCGGGAAGATGAAGACTATCCGCAAAATATCTATGAATACTATGAATTTTGAAGAGATGAAGACTTAGCCAGAAGGGATAGAAGAGGACTCAAACTTGGTAAAGCAAGGAGATGAGAGCTTTGTGGCAAAGCTTGTGGAATGGAGACTGAAAGATGAAGACAACAAATTAGAGGGATAGGAAGAAACAAGTGCAACTAGAACTGGAAGGAGTGAAGAATGAAAAGGGGAAAGTGTGAGGCAGTGGACCCCACTGCACAGTCTGTGCTTGAGCATGGAGTGGTATTCAAACTCATCAAGATTTTCTTTTTCTACACTATTGTCCATTACCATTTTCCCACACTTCCCTCCTGAGATTAAAGAACATTAAAGAAGTGTGACAAAGGAGAATGCCTGTCTCCTTCATAGTATATAATCCATCTGTCCTGGGGGAGTCAGGAATGTGAGGCAGAGTGAAGAGGACATGCCCTGTGTGTCCAGGGCCTTCGCCTTGTTCAGTATCTTGTTCTGAAACTGCAGGCTGAAGGAAGGGATTGCTTTGAGAAGTACATGTGGTGAAGGCAGTCACATGCTGGCCTGGGAAACTGTGCTTTATTTTCCTCTTTGCCACAAAATTTCTGTGTGGTGCTGGGCAAATTTTTCAAACCTACCTTTTCAGAGGTGATGACTGACTGGGTGCTCCTTGTATTACGCACATGTAGGTGGAGATTTCGGGTCTGACGTGAAGGAGTGCAGAGTTCTCACAGCAAAAGCTGAGGTAATGCATGCTGTGCTTTGGAGACAGAAAGTAGAGTATTAAATAAACTGAGAAATCAGGTCCTACGGAGTACAGAGAAGTAATGGAAACTTTTGACCTTAATCACTTTGTGCTTCAGTTCCCTGTGTGTAAAATGTGGATTGTACCACCCCCTCATGCTGCAGGGCTTATGAACAAAGATTAGCTTACATTCAAAGATACTCAGATGCTTTAATGATGGGGCAAGAGTCAGAGTCTCTTGAGTAATTTTATTTTCAGAGCCATTTATGAGGAGTAGGTAATGTGTGAAGCCAGATACTAAGCAAAGAGGAATACACAAAAGGCTGAAGAACTGCTAACCAAATGACTAGTTTTGCAGTCCGTGCCTGCAAACTGATGGCAGTGGGGTGGAAAAAGTTATTGTGAGATCATGAAAGGACTCTTTCCTAAGGTAGCTTGAATTCTGGGATTTCCTACCACAAGTGTTTGATTTGTAAATACCTGATGAACACTTTTTTGTGCAGTGTAAACATGTGTTACCAAGCTGTTTGTTGAAATGGGCAGTTCTCTCTGCCTGTAATGCAAGATGAGTGAAGCTTTCCTCATCATAGAGCAGTATACTGTGTTGGTGAATAATTTTTATATTAATTCAGAGGTCTTAATTAATATGTTGGCATTCATATTAGTGGGTTCTTAGAAAAGCAGACAAGTATCATGACAATTTTACAGATCTATCAAGATTTGAAATGAGCCTTGGAGAACTGGAAAAAACCCCTGGATCCCCACATCTTGTTCCTTCCCCTAAAGATCAAACAAGGCATGCATTTTTGTTCCAGTCACATTAGGTTTGAAACACTGCATAAATAAACAGGCCTGAAATTTACCTTGAAGTCCGGTGGTTTTCTTGCCATTTAGAGTAATTAAGGTCAGGTCTGGGATGGATAATTATTTAGGAATACCAAGCATGTTAGTGGAAAAAGGCAGGCTTGATATTGAATGAAATCTGAATGAACTTTGATTTTACAAAAAATCTGAGGGGTCTGGATGGATCTGATATGCTGGAATCAAAAAGGCTTCTGATATCAACACTTCAAAGCCAGGGACAAGGATGAGGGACCTGATTTTGGAACTAAAGGCAGTTTCCTAGAACTGACATTCACCTGTACGTTAATGAGGAAAGGGGTACTCCTTTTGATTGCACTGAGAGTGTGTGGAATCCCCTCTGATAACTGATAATGAAACTGTAACTGATATTTTAAAGTCACACGTCTGGTGGTTTGTTTTTTAAAAATTTCTGTGAGTCACAGGAATCTGTGAGCCCAGTTGGGAGCAAGGGGAGAAAAAAGAAACCCTCTACAATGTCGGTCACTAATTATCAAAAAGTCAGTGTAGAAAAAAAAAGCCCCAAACCATGTATAGGTCTTTACCATAGTCACTATTTTTGGTACAGAAATATTTAACTTCTGAGCTAAAAAGAACCCTGACCTTTTTTTTCTTCTCCACCATGAAAATAAGATCAGAGTAAAATTTATTCCAAATGTCATTACAGTCTATAGATTCAGCACAATGAGTCTGACACCACATAGGACATTTAGGGTCATTTAGTCATTTTTACAGCTCAATACACACCATTTTCCTCACTGTCCTCACTAGAGGCTTTCTGTCCTCACTAGTGTCTTCTGTTGGTCTCAGATATGAGTTTTGTCTTCTATATACTTTGTATTCATAGCAGGAAGGTCAATGTCTTTTCTCTCCCTTTTTTTTCCTGAACTTTTTGTAATGTTTAACAATGTGGCTTAAAACTAAGGTCACAGCTTTCTTTAATTCCACTGTAGAAGTAATAAATAAAAGGACAATATAAAAATATCTTTGTCCTTTCCAGGGCAGGCACAAGAAAGGATTTATTAAATGAAGTGATGATGCTGTTTCTTACCTTCTCTTCTGCTGCAGTTCTACGTACAGCTGAAATTGTTAGCCTTGCATCAGCTACTCAAAAATGTTTAATATTAGCAATTCTGAGCCGAAAATGCTGCAGGCCTTGACCTCTCCATTTTCTTCACTACAATCACAACATGTATCTCCTTTAGACAACTGATTCTCTGCTGTATTGGCTGTTGTGGCATATTAGGATTTGCCCACAACAAGCACTGTCAATCAGGATTGGTACTCCTGGCATGAAGGAGGCAATGGGTGTGAGCAGCTCCTGAGAGGTATCTTGATATCTGGAAGAGAATACAGAAACAGTAACACAGTTCAAGTTGGTATTAAGTTCTAAGATTCAGCTCAAGCTACTAAGGACCCTGTTAATGAGGTTTTATCACAGATACGCTGTAAGGGAGCTTGTATCCTATCTGGTTAAACTTTTGGAAGATTATCTTTCTGGTATACCTTCTCCAGCAATGACTTTTTTAAAAAAAGGATTCTGCAGCAGGACTGCTGATTTGAATTGTTTGTAGCGTTGTTTCTAACATTCCATTTGAACATCTGGATTATTATCTGGAAGAGCATATCTATTTTTAATAGTGGCCTAATGCATGCAAGGACACAAAATTAAGCCCTAAACTATTTTTTAAAGAACGGTGTCAAAAATGGAGAAGTTGTTCAGTGTAGGTAAAGTTCGTATCTTATCTGAGCAGCTGATATATGGAAAAAAACAGGGAAAATTGAATGCAGAGGCCCTTCTTCCATTTTAAAACACCTGGAGTGCTGGGTGCAGTTCTTATCCCCCCAGTACAGGTGAGACATGGACTTGATGGGGGGAGTCCATTGAAAGGCCACAAAGATGATGAAGGGACTGGAGCATCTGTCATATGATAAGAGTCCATGTGAGCTGGGGCTGCCTAGCCTGGAGGAGTGAAGGCTCAGGGGGATCTCATCAATGTGTACCAACACCCCGATGGGAGGAAGAGGGAGCCAGGCTCAGCTCACTGGTGTCCAGTGACAGGACAAGAGGCTATGGGCACAAACTGAAATGCAGGAAAATCCACTTAAACATAAGAAATTTTTTTTTTTTTTTTCATTGTGAGGATCATCAAACACTGGAAAATACTGCCCAGAGAGGCTGTAGAGTCTCCACCCTTGGAGAAATTCCAGACTTAACTAGATACAGTGCTGAGCATCCTGCTCAAACTGACCTTACTCTGAACTGGGTGATCTCCACCAGAGGTGCCTTCCCCCCTCAGTGACTGGGACTGTGTGAAGCTGGTAAAGAGGGAAATTCAGACTATATATTACAGCCTGACAGGTTTCTTTGTCTGGATGAACCATGGTTTATGATAATCACATGCAAGTATCCCTCTCCATAGTAGTCTTGCTGGATGCAGGTGCTGGCAAATAAGTACATTGTCTCATACTAAAATATTATTGGTATTCGTTGGGTAGTGTGTATTAATAAATGAATAAACACAAATATATTTTTGTGTACAAAATACTGTTTCATACCAGTGCAACTTTCTGTAATTCAACAGCTGCTAAATTAAAAAGAGTTTGCCAGCACAACTCTGTTGGCAGAAAATCACCTATCCTATCAGGATGTCTGTACTGATTAAAAGAAGAGAAATGTATACTAAAGACCCAGGTATCCAGAGATGACATGTTTACACAGCTGTGAAGGTGTTCTATGCTTCTATGCTGCAGGAAAAGACAAAACTTATACTGGTAAAAATTATGTATTTCTTAATAAACTATGTCTGAAGCAAGAATTGTACAATTCCAGTAAAAAGTACGCCCCTAATTTGACAAAGTTACTTGCCAAAAATTCTGGGGTGGCTTGAGTAGCAAAGTGACTCTTTTTACCATATATTTTTTTTAATTTGGACACTGACTCTAGTAAGTGAGAGGGCTGTTGAAATGTGGATATTTCAAGCACATCCTGCTATTGGATTAGCTGAGGTGAAAAAAACCTGTGTGTGCAGACATTGGATAGTAAGTTCCTTTACCAATGTACACAGTCTCTTAAATGCATGTAGAGTAAAACATCATCTTGTTAACCCACTCAAAAAAGGAGGAGGCACAGTAGGGACTGTATCCACAGAGCACTTATGGATCATAAAGATGCATTCACTTCCCATAAAACAAAATGGGGCCAAATTGGGTAATAAACATCCTTGTACAGTTCTGTTTTACAGAATGAGACATACACAAAATAGCAGTACTCTCCTTTGGAAGCTACATAGAGCTTTCATACTTAATATAACGTAGGTAGTAATTATTTTTAAAATGCCTAGCTTTGTCACTCAGATCTTCAAAGATTATTGTCTACTTTGGGGCGTCTTGTTTTTTATGTACTGGACACCCGAAAGAAACTCAAGGAAGGGTACTCATGCAGCATTGTAGAAGAGTCTGGTTGTTTTAAGTACCACTCAGAATGACACCACCAAGCAAGAGCAAGTGAGGTGAGGAGTCAGTTTTGAATGGTTTGCCCCTCAAAGGAATGGACTTCTAGGTACTCATTGGCAAGCATTACTGCTGGGTTGTTGAAGCACGAATCTCTATGGTTTTCAAACACAAGTGTTTAATGCTGCCACAAGCCTTTGTCATTTCCCTGCCTGGGGAAAATGGATGGTTTTACCTTGTTAGGGTTGCCTCTGGCCAGTAAGGTACCCATGACTGGAGAGAGAGCATGCATGATCCTCCTGTACTATTTTAAAAGTGTGGAAGAGTCTGCTGCTGCTATATGCTGCTGTTACATGCTTGAGAAGTTGCACAGTAACTCAGATTGGTGGTGCTGCCATGGTAATTCATGCTAGATTTCAAAGTTGCTGTCATAGTGGCTTTAAGCAACAGTACTTCTCTCCTAGCAGGTGCATGTTTGCAGAATTAAAAGAGTTCAGTGCGAGATACTGATCTAGGAAAGGTCAAAGCACTTTCATCCTTTCCTATTGTCTCCCTTTGTTTCCACAGCATTTATGACTTTCTCTGCAAATAACAAACCTGTTGCTGCAGACCTTCAATTTCTCTTAAGCTTGTAGATTCCTTTCATACTTGTCAGAGGCCACAACAGACCAATTATTGCTTGGGGACAGCTGTTGACATCCAACCTATTTTCTTCACCTTAGTTACATGATCAGTGTCACCCCAAGAGGGATTTATCTGATTCGCTTGCTGCGTAGTCGATTCAAGAGATGACAGACTGAATTAACTGATATGTTGTGTTTCTGTCTTCTGCTACATGTTCAGTAGAAAGGCCCATCCTTGCTGCTCTTATCTGAAGTAAAACTGTGTGCTAAAGATACGTGCACGTGGGAACGAAAAGCCCCTGTAGGAACGAAAACCCACTATATTCTTAGAAATGGATGGCTTCTGGAACTGGTGAATGTAGTGGTCAGTCCTCTCAGCCCATTTTGCGTACCAGATGTGGGAGGATGTGCCCACGGTTGTGAATGTTTATATAAATATAGGTTAATTTAGTATTGCTTGACTGCTTCTTTCTAAGCAGTATCTTTTTTTTCTCTCTCTTTTTTTTTTTTTTTTCTCGAAGGGGAATG
This sequence comes from Dendrocincla tyrannina, assembly GCA_035047865.1. NCBI lineage: Eukaryota > Metazoa > Chordata > Aves > Passeriformes > Dendrocolaptidae > Dendrocincla > Dendrocincla tyrannina. The sequence goes on along the minus strand of JAWWMP010000116.1, from coordinate 50,369,852 downwards.
CCAGGCTTGACTAACAAAGTCAAGAGCAGACTAAATGTTTCCTTAACAGGAAGCCACTAGCTCTCCACTTAGCAAGTGGGGAAGAAAAGCCTTTAAAACTGTTCAAACTTTCTTATGCAAATATCATCTACACACAAGTTTTGGGAGAACTTATTCAATTGTAAATTGAACAGTCTCTCTGTGACTATAAATGCATGGTACACAAAACTCTGTACAGCACCGGAAAGAAATCTAAAGGTAAGAGGGCTTTCAGGTCTCCGAGGGTGTTGTCCCACTGTTTCCATCTGATCTGGTTTTGGCTGAGTATACTATGTTTTCTAAGAAAAGTACTAGAAGAGCATTGAAGGAAAAATAGAGCATTGAAAGGCAAAGTAATGCAATCCCCCTAAAGGAACCTGACAGTTTCTCGAATTAAGGCGTTTACTACTGTTGTAGCCAGATAGCTTTTGAGTGGCAGACAATTTTTCTCTCCAGACTGTTCTGCCTTGGACTTGGGAGCTGTATGCATACTTTCTTTGTGACTTTGATGAGGCTAATCACATCACAAAAAGATAAGCAGATGAGCAGTGACTGAGGCCTTAGTCAGTGGCAAGATACCATCAGTGGGTAAAGCAAAAAGAGTGATAAATGAGAGAGACAGGCCATTGTTAACAAGCTGTCTTCTCTCACCAGTCCTCAGGGTAAAAAGGGATTTTATGGATGTGAAGCAATTCTGGTGAATTAAACCCCTGCAGTTGCCATAATGGCCTTCCTAGAAAACCAAGTGTTGGTACCAAGCTCTCTTCCCTGGACCTCTGCCAGTTTCTTGCACAGAGGCACAGTTGTTGTGTTGATTTCCACTGGACTTTGTGGAACAGTCTGCAGAAGGGCAAGGGCCTTGGTGTGTGTTTGATGTCACCTTATAACCGCACTGTCTGGCACATGCCTCCCAGAGCATTGTGTACCTGGCCCGATGGCTGTCAGAGAGAGAAACTAATAAGTTTAACAGGAACAGCCTTTGGCTCTGAATTTATATAGGCCAACAGCTAGTGATCCTAAGGAATGGAGACCACAGATGAGTATCAGCACAGCAGAGGCATGTCTCCTCCCTTCACCTCCCACCCCACTACTGTCAGGAAAGCTTGTACAACTTTTACATTTGAGTGAGCTACCTGTGGCTGAGATATCTGCCTGCTCAAAGCATGCACAAAGCCAGGAGAATGTTGCTTCATGAGCTTCAGGGTAAAAAATGCAGTCTGTCATTTTTTGCTTCGGGACCAGTTTCTTCAGCTTCACTGACCAAAGGCACGTTTTAATCATGGTGACATGGCCATACATCTTCATGAGGAATGTCTGCCTGCACACCAGCTCTTGGTGTGCAATACATGGCTTATATTCTTGCTTCTGCTGTGGTATCTCTCTGATTCAGTTTCCTCATCCATTGAATGTGAATAAGGATGCTACTCTCCTTTGTGAAATCTGTTGAGTGGTGTGGATGAAAGCCGTGCACAAGGGTGAGGAATTGTGAGAGGGCAGAACTCAATACTGGCTTGCTGCAGCTTACAGTGTGTTACTTGTGCTATGGATATGTAGTGACAGCTGTAATCCTCATCAGGTAAGGAGAGGAACAGTCTCTTTACTCACTTTGCTCATCTTCTTGAGGAAGCAACCACTTTGATCCATGTGGCCAACATCTGAGAGACAAGACCATTCTCTTAGGGAACTGAAAGTGCTTTTTGGTACATAGGAGAATTTTGTTCCCTAACAGATAAGCACAGCACTTGTTACTGAGAAATAACCCAAGCCAAATCAAATGTCTCTAGCTGTCTGCTAGCTAGGCCATAATAGAGACACACATGCCACACATAAGCAGATAAAGTGCTTTGGGCCCTTCTGGAGAGTGGAAGATTGTTAAGGAAACTTCTGGGTGCTATAGATGGTAGCATGGCAGCAGTGGTAGCAATTACTTAGGAGGCAGTCTAATTTTTTTTTTTCTGACTCATTGTTGATCCTTTACCTCTGCCTGTTAGACAAACTGTGTTGCTGCATAGTTACTATCTTTCTCACGATGTTTAAAACTGAAGTTTTGGTGCTTTTTAGCATCAGCAGAGGCTACAGGGCTTTTTGCAGTAGCAGGTTGAGGATGAGTGTTTTATGCGTCATGGTACACAAAGTAAGCAGCCTGGCATTCGGAGGTGACCTGTCCTATGCCCGCCCTGAGGCTGGACCTGGCAGACCTCAGCTGAGTCTGACAGATGCCCCTGTTATCTGTTCTAATGCACCTGCAATGATAAAGCTTCATACTTGCTTTTGGCAATCTGGTCAAGCATCTCCTTGGTTTTTCTGACTGGGAATGACTCTTCATGTTTACCTTACAGCTCCCTAACTTGTGCACTCTGCAGTTGGAGCCAAGCAGTATAAATACCATTTGGTACCAAACACTTCCACTTTGTAGGAAGTAAGGGAATGATTCATTTTCCCCATTAAAGGAACGTGGAGAAATTAGGTATTGATGGCACAAATACCTAGTTTCAGACTTTGTTTTCCATCTTTCTATTGAAAAGCCAACCAAAAGAACCCACCAGTGCAGGCTGGATGTCTCAGGTGCCCCTGTGCCCCGACCCACAGTTAGGACCAGTGACAGCATCAAGCCTTAAACCCCACATCATTGGCACATGCTGTCACTGGCCAGTTCAATCAGCAGGGCTGCAAGCCACAGTACCACTTCACTTTGGCATTTCACATGTCTGCGGCAAAGCTGGAGGCCATCGCAATGGAGGTGGGGTAGAGCATATGTGGGCAACTGAGTCACTCTGTGGATGGTGGGAGGGCAGTGGTCACATTTGGGCAGCTTGTTCTCACCCACCAATCCCCAAGCATTCTCTCACCATATCCTGGGTGATGAGCACCACAGAAATTGTGCGTATTTCTCATTTTGATTGTGTGAGGAACAAATATTTCCTAATGGAGGTCAGTCGTTTCACCTGGGCTGGGCAGTGGCATTCAGCATGCCCCATGGCACATCATCTGGGTGATCACAGTGGGGTGCTGATGCCAGGTGGGGTCTGGAGTGCAGCCAAGGCAGCACAGTGAGATGGAATGGTATGAGGCAAGCCAGGAAGCCACATTCCTGCCATGGTGATGTCAGCAAAATTTTTTAGGACTTCCCACAGAAACAAACACAAACAAATTGTTTGAAATATATATTTTGAAAGCCTTTGAAGAACTTCAGATCAAGTCCTGTATTCCCTCCTGACCTATAGACTTATCTTTTACTTCAGTTTTACTAACCAGGTAGTTAAGAAAAGATCTGGATCCTGAATAATTCAGAACAGCTCAGCTGAAGTCAACAGCACAGCTATGTTATTTTAGTACCTGTCTGCAGAACAGGCCCCGAATTGTAAATTAATTTATTACCTGCCTGGATATAAATTCATGGTGCTGATCCTTTCTTTCCCATACTGTCCCATCCTGCTATAGGTGTCACCAGGCTGGTTGGTCTTGTTTCCATGTGGATCTGTCTGTAGTTTTTGGTGTTGTGGGTCATGATTAGCACCCACTGCTTGCACAGCAATTCCCTTTTTCTCTTTCAAGGATGGCCACCTTGAATGTGGTCACCTTCTCCTTACCCAGCAAAATTCTGTCCTCAAGTATCAACTTCAAACATATGCATATATCATTAATCCACGTGTATATTGATTCGTCCCTGTGCCTCTGTTTAATTTATCAAGAATTTTGCATTAGCCAAACTCTTGTAATTGCATAATGGCAGAAAAAAAACACTTGCATCATTTATATTGCACAATTACCAATATTCCTTGATGCATTTCTTTCTTGTGTATCAAGTATGTAGCAATTTCACAAGAACTGATTGCCACTTCACTGGAAGTCACTTTTAGCTGTATGACCAGGAAAAACTGCTATTAATTTTCATTTCCCAACAACAACCAATTTAGTTATTGTAATGGCTGAAATGGAGATATTTTCTACCATGGTCTACTGATGACTTTTTACTGTAAGAGCAGAAGCACTGGACAGATGGACGCAGATTTCCACTTAAGAAAGGTCATCACCCTGTTGCAGAAGTGTCTGGTTCCAGCTGGACACGACTAATTTTTAGTGAAAGTTTTTTGCAAGTCTTTTGGTTTGCTCATTTTTGCTCTACACTGTCTACATTTTCTACTGTTTTGACAAAAACTCCACAATTTCTGAAGTGCAACTGCTTTCTGCTCAGCTCTGCTTCTAGCAGTCACCTAAAAGCGTTCTACCTTTAAGGGCATGTAGTCCTGCTGATAGAGATCTCAGTGCTAAAGAAGAAAGTGATTTTTCTCTTTTTTTGATTAACCCATTTTTGACCTGGCAAACATAGGCATGATTTAGGTGATTGCCAGCTACACCAGAGGGGTTGTTCAGCTCACTGCTGCTGAGGCCAGGGGCTGATCTCATGAACACTGTTTTTAAAGGCGTGTGACTGCTGACATTCTTTGGCTTCCTGTTCAGTGAGGCTGCACTTTGCATCCTCGGCTGTAGGCACAACCTGAACTTTCTTAGACTTTATCCTCTGGCCCTCGTTTTGTTTCATCAGCCCTTCCTTACCTCTGTATAATGTTTGGTTGTGATCACTGGATGGGGTGGCTACAGGGAAGGCAGGCCCCTTCTGCTGCAGCCCTTTCAGTGACAGCAGTGTGGGTGAGGTAGGTGTGTGTGGGAAGGAGAGGGAGCAAGTTTCAGGCAGTTTCTGTAACATGCAAGACTTGCAGTTCACCCCCTCAACACCTTTAAACCTTCAGATTATGAGTGGGTTGAATCCTGTCAGATCATGGGCATGTTATAAAAATAAACACAGACCTCTGAGGTGGATAGGTTACTGATGAGAGGGCAGTAGCATGGCTAAATCAGATTATTTGTCTTTCTGGTAAGCACTGAGAGCAAAATCAAAATCAATTGTTCCTACTGTAAGGCTCCACAGCTTTGCCCCTTCTTTGTGTTGCTGGTATTGGTGCTGTATTGCATCTCTTGGATGGCCACACCAAGGAGTGGTCCTGCCTCTGCTGAACTTTCTGAGTGCACTTAAAGGTGCTGAGCACTGTTTTCTGGTGCCAGACCAGAATAATAACAATGGGCTAGTGAGGAACTTCTCTTAGAATTACTGAGTCCAGAACTCAGGGTCATACCTGTCCACCCTTTCAATTTTGAGGTATTAGGGACAGCAGTAGATGGAGGGGAGCCCATTCTACTCACGGCTCATCAGACCACAATCTAGAGGGCCATGTCCAGTTTCGTACTCTCTCCTTCAAATACAGAAAAGCTGGGCTGTGTTCAGCAGTGGGCCACAAGATTTTAAGGTATGGAGTGCTTGCCCTGTGAGGAGAGGCTGAATGATTTGGTCTAATTCAGCCTGAGGCAGAGAGGTCTTTGGAAGGACCTAAGAGCAACAGCA
>JAWWMP010000116.1:50331644-50364406 GCA_035047865.1 Dendrocincla tyrannina | reverse complement strand
CCCCCCCCTCCCCACCCCCCCATATCTACAAAGAGGTCAGCAAGAAGATGTTGCCAGAATCTTCACAGCACTACACATTGAGAGGACCACAGACAAGGGACTGAAGCTGAAACAAGAGTCTCTGGCTGGATATAAGGATACACTTCCCCAAGAGGATTGTGAAGCATTGGATCAGATCACTCAGTGAGACTGTGCAGTCCCTGTTCTTAGAACTTTTCAAGGCTGGTCAGATAGAGCCCTGAGCAACCTGGTCTGTACTTACAGCGATGTCTGATTTGAGCAGGAGGTTGAAGTACTGACTTCTCTACATGCCTTCCAGCCTGATACCCTGTGATCCTTTATCTAGGTATCCCACACTCTGAGGATCATCAAAAGTTTCAGAATGGGGTGAAGAGTTGAAAAAGTAAAAAGAATGCATTTTGACCCCTCTCTCCACCTTTGACCAACTGATTTAGTATCAGTCCAGCAGCAATGATATTTCCTTGATTTCTCTAACAAAGATCAGGCAGTGGACTTGTGTAAGTGTTGTCTTGACAGCTGGTATTTTAAGACAAGCTCAGAGGACATGGGTGCATGGGTGATGGTGCACTCACTGCTCAAGAAACCTCTAATACTAAAGCAGGGCTTAATCAACCCTCTGGGGTTACCTTGTAGGCTCAGAAGTAGGAAGAGAAATCCAGCTTTGCCCAGAAAGTTATACCCAGTGGGATACCCCCAGTAAGTAAGCAAGCTGTTGATACACACAAAGAATGTAGCGTTGGCCAATTTTGATAGTTTTAATCTCTGCAGAATACAAAATCATTAAAACAATTACAGGTACTTGTAGTATTTCACTTTCTAACCTAAAATTAGTTGTGTGCAAATTCAGCACTGAGACTAGGGCATCCATGTTGCCTGTGGGGCAGTCACTGTGCTCATTGGTACCACTGTATCATACATCTTCCTTCCTTCCTTGCAGATCAGAAACTCAGTGTAGGTCTGTCTCCTTACTGTGGATTCCAGTGCTAAGCAGCCAGCAACAGCCAAGAGAAGTCACCGTGTTTGTGTGTTGGTGGTTTTTTTAAATGAATGCAGGAATTACCACAAATGAATGAATAATCCATTCATGAAAATGATGCTTGATAAAGAAAAGTACTTCTCTGCTATTCTTGGAAATTGTTAACCCAGTTACTTTTTTTTTGCCTTTGCTGTGGTGGGACCTGGCAGCGGCTGTCACTGACAGCTAGCAAGTTTGTTCTCAGTGAAAGTTTGTGAGTGGTGGTGAGGAAAGATTCAGGTCTTCTGGGGATGAGCCCTGTCCCACAGTCACTGATGGCTTTTGTGGGTGTTCTCAGAAAGTCCTGCCGGGTGGCCAGGGTGACTCACTGGCAGCTGACTGAATGCAGGCAGGAGGCCAACAGCCCCAGCACAACTGGAAAGTACAGAGCCATCCCAGTGTGTGACGGAAAAAGGAGAAGATGACATGTAGCGATGTGTCTGTCTGTCTGTCTTGTCTGTCTGTCACAAGGCTAAAATGTGACTCTGTATTCCTTGTAGGATATATGGGAACTTGGTGCTGTGAAGTCACCTTTATTCTTGCAAGAGGGACTGTTACATGGTCACATAGAAACAGGAGGAGCTATCTCAGGTGTTCTTCAGGCTTTTTGGCAAACCAAACATTCTAAGACGCACATGGTTTTAAATCTTTTTACAGGTATACTGCACTTTAATATCTCTCAGAGCCATGGTCAGATTTACTCTGTCAAACCCAGCCACTCCCTTAGGAAGCTCTTCTTGCTGCCTTCTGACAGGCAAGTGATGGAGACCCAAAGGGGTAGTGCACATGGTCATAAAGTGATAGGATTGTAAATATAGCCCAAGTCTCATCTCCTTCACTGGGGGCTCTGAAGAGCACATTAGCATAGCCCTTTCTGTATGTTCACCCTAGAGCTCATGAAGCCTTTTCCCTACGGAGTGGTGCCTTCAGCTTTTGTGACAGGCAATCTCTGGAGATCTTCCTGTGATGGGCTTCTTCATAAGGTGTTCCTTCTCTGTGGACTTGGTGGTGCATGAGGAAAGTTACCCTCCTGACAGAGCATCCCTTCATCCTCTGGGCCACTCACCCAGAAAAACTGCCACTTCTTATAGATCTTGCAGAATTTAGGTTTTTTTCAAAACCCTTGTCCCTGAGAGTCATGGTTGGCATTGGCCAGCAGGCTCAGGGCTGCTGGACAGGATGTCTCTGAGCATGAGGGGAGAGGCAGGGAGAGCAGGAGGGATGGGCAGAAAAACAGACACACGTGCTGACTCCTGGTCCTCTTTAAAAAAGCTGAGGTGAATGGCTGCTGAGAGTGACCCCAGGGAGGATCTTGTTGCTGTCCCCAGAAACCTGCCTAGATAGAGCTGAAGTTAGCAGTTCACCAGCAGCACATGCTGGTGGCTTACACTAACAGGCTTTACCATAACCCTGCCTGGATATCCCAGGGCCAGGCCTGACACTGGTTCCCCTCACCAGGCCTGATCATGACCCTCACCCACACGGAACATTCTGTCCCCATTCCTGGGGAGTTTCCCAAGGCTGAATCCTTGCCAGTTCCTTCCTGGCTCTGGATGCCCAGGGCTCATTAGCCAGGAAGGAGGTGTCACTGGTGCTTGGCCCTAGCTGAAGCAGAGCCTTGGTATTTCAGTGTGCACCACTCCCCAGCCCCAGCTTCCACTGACACCAAAGTTATTCATCAAAGGCAGGAAAAGGGCCTTCCTCATGGCTTCAGCATGATACAATACAGAGCAAACAGTGATTCAATTTTGATTCAAAGCCCCTGGTGAAGGGCATGGACTACTTGGCTTTACTTCTTTTTACCTTGAAAGGACAGTTCTCCGCCAGTATCACATCCTGGGAGGGATGAGAACACACGTCCTCCTTCCCCAAGATCAAAAGTGGGAGGGTTTTGCAAGGGAAGTCCATTGAAATGTCCACAAAATCCGCAAGTACCATTTAACTGGTATACCATGACTCAGATTGCATAGATAATGCTGCAAGTCGCTTTCTGGGTGTCAGAATGCAGGTATTCCTGGTTCCAATGAGCAAGTTGGAGAGGCTTGCTGCAGCACCACAGCTGCTCCTGCTAGTACACACCTGCAGAGCCTCACAAATGATGCTCAGGGACAAGCCTACAAGAACAAGTTTACATAATCGCAGTTATGGCTGGATTTGCCAAATCACCACTTAAGTTGCTGTCCTAATATGGGCAGGGCATAAAGCTCTGGAGTTTAAAGAGGGAACTGACACTAGTGTTCAGGGATGAAAATAATGAAGTGTTCCGTTTTTCAGTAAGAGTGACTGATCTCCAAGTGCAAAAAGGGAGTTTTTCAGAGTGTAGGCACATGCTTTCTGTGGTTTGTAACACCTGACAACCACTCAAGCTGCAAAACCTGTCAAGTAAGTCTATTCTGTGATGAATTCAAGAGAAGATTGAAAAGCAGCCCTCTAAAAACAACTGACTTCTGCAAACCCGTAGTATTTTGTAAAATCAAGGGCTGATAATGCCAGTGTGGAAGCAACACAGCTTGCAACAGGCACTGTGAGAGCTCCACTGCTGAGCTCCCAGTTTCCAAAGGCGAGGGTGGAGAGGTGAGTTGTGTGGTAGAGTTGCACATTTTAGGGGTCACTAAACACAGACACAGAGTTTAGTTTAAAAAAGAGACATTGTTTATTCTGCACAGGGTGCAAGGTTGGAGGGTGGAGGGTGCAGAGCGTAGGTTTCCACAAATCAAGCACACCACGGGTAACATACTTTATACAGCAAAATTTACATGAACATGCCTATCTAATACATATTCCCCACCCACCTAATACGTATTTATTTATGTGATGTAATCTTAACACAATGTTTGGACATCAGTTACCTTTACAAAAGGTGGGAAATTCAGCCTGGGGACAGATAGTTCAGCTTGAAGACATCAGTAAGAGCAGAACCCCATAAAGATCAAGTGAAACCAACTAGTTTGCATATGCTTGGAGTAACTGGAACTTCTTTCTTTTTCTGTGAGTGTTTTGTTTATTTTTTAGTATCCCTTGATCTGAGAAAAGATGTGACAATCCATAATTGTATTAGCCCAAACCATAACCCAAGATAACTCAATAGCTGACAGGTCTGTGACACAGAACTCAACAATGTTCAAAAGAAGACCTTAATGTCAGATCCTGGGGAAATGCAGGAGCCTTGTCCTACTGCCTACTGGAACAAACCTTTAAGGGCAGCTCTACTGCCACCACAGGGACAACAGCAAGCAATGCCACAGCCCCGCAGTGCTTGGCTACAGACATGCATGTGGCATGGTGCCACATCATGGGACATCTCCAGGACAACTTGGGATTCTTTTGTTAGCCTGGCATTGTTCCAGGGATGATAAAGTCCTCTTGGGAGAGAGGATTAGTTTAGGCTCAGAGCCATCCCAGGAGCACCAGTACCCAGAGCACCCAGAGCAAGTCTGATGTGGGTCATAGAATAGAATAGAATCATTTAGGTTGGAAAGGACCTCTAAGATCATTGAGTCCAACCATTAACCCAGCACTGCCAATTCCACTACTAAACCATATCCCCAAATGCCACATCTACATGTCTTTTAAGTACCTCCAGGGATGGTGATTCCATCACTTTCCTGGACAACGTATCCCAATGCTTGACAACTCTTTCCATAAGGAAATTTGTCCTAATATCTAATCTAAACCTTGCCTGATGCAACTTGAGGCCACTTCCTCTTGTCTTATCAGTTGTTACCTGGGAGAAGGGACTGACCCGCACCTCACTACACCCTCCTTTCAGGTAGTCATCGGGAGAAGTATGGTCTCCCTGAGCCTCCTTTTCTCCAGCTAGACACACCAGCTACCTCAGTTGCCCCTCATAAGATTTGTGCTCTCGACTCATCACCAGTTCCATTGCCCTTCTCTGGACAAGCTCCAGCACTTCAATGTCTTTCTTGTACTGAGGGACCCAAAACTGAACACATGATTTGAGGTCTCACCAGTGCCAAATACAAAGAAATAATTCCTGACCTAGTCCTGCTGGCCACACTATGGTGTCATCTGCAAACTGCCTGAGGGTGCCCTTGATCCCTTTGTCTAGATAATTAATAAAGATATTAAACAGGGATGGCCCCAACACTGAGCCCTGGGGGACACCACCCATGACCAGCTCCATTCACCACCACTCTCTGGGACTGGCCATCCAGACACTTCTTTACCCAGTCAACTCTGCACCCAATCAAGCCACGGGCTGCCAGTTTTGCCAGGACAGTGCTGTGAAAATGGTGTCAAAGGCTTTACTAAAGTCCAGGCAGACAACATTCACAGCCATTTCCTTATCTGCTAAGCTCCCTGTCACAGGAGATCAAGTTGGTCAAGCCAGGACATGCCTTTCATGAACCCCTGCTGGCTAGGCCTGATCTGGTTGTCCTGCATGTGCCACATGATGACTCTCCAGATAATCTGTTCCATGACCTTCCCTGGCACCGAGGTCAGACTGACAGGCCTGTAGTTCCCTGGATCCTCCTTCTGGCCCTTCCTATAGATGGGACTTGCACTTGCTAACTTCCCGTCACCTATGACCTCTCCATAACTGGACTTCTGATAATGATGGAAAGGGCTTGGTGAGCACTTCTTCCAGCTCCCTCAGTACCCTTGGGTGGATCCCATCTGGCCCGATAAAAACGTGTGTTTAAGTACTGTGACAGGTCACCGACAATTTCCCCTTGGATTATGGGGCTTCATTCCACTCCCTGTCCTGTCTTCCAGCTCAGGGGGCTGGGGAACAAGTGATTTAGCTATTGAAGACTGAGGTAAAGATGGTGTTAAGTACCTCAGCCTCTTCCTTGTCCTTTGTCACTATGTTTCCCCCTGCACCCGATAAAGAGTCGCCTTAGCCCTCCTGTTGTTGCTAATATATTTACAGAAACATTTTCTATTGTCTTTTGCAGCAGCAGCCAGGTTAAGTTCTAGCTGGGCTTTGGCCCTCCCTGCATAACCTCACAACATCCTTATAGTCTTCCTGAGTTGCCTGCCCCTTCTTCCCTAGGTCATAAAATCTTTTTCCCTGTGTTCCAGCCAAACCTCTGTTCAGCCAGGCTGGTCTTCCCTACTATCTCATCTTTTGACATGTGGGAATGTCCCACACCTGCACCATCAAGATTTCTTTCTTGAAGAATGTCCAGCCTTCCTGGACTCCTTTGTCCCTTAGCACTGCCTCCTAAGGGACCAGAGTCCTAGTCTGCACTGCAGCAGTCCAAGGTAGCAGCTCTGCTAACCCCCTGCTCACTTCTCCAAGAACTGAAAACTCTACCATTTTGTGACTGCTGTGTCCAAGATGCCTCCAACCATCACATCACCCACAAGTCCTTCTCTGCACGCAATAGGTACAGCGGAGCACCTTCCAGCCCACAGCGGCAGAGCTCTGCACTGTGCTGCCTGCGGTTACCTTGCCAGCCTGAGCGATGGGTGAAGCCAGCCCAGACTTCACTGCACTAAAAATTTGAAACACTGAAACATCTTCTTGTCCCAGCAGAATTTTTGAACTATGGGGCAGTGTATCTAGGTTTATACTTCTAAGGGTATTGTCACCCCCTGTTTTCTATGTTGAAGGGACAAAATGCAGCTTTTGGTTTCCTTGTAATATGTTTTCTTATGACAGAATAAATGAAGATCATATTGATGCCTGAAAAATAAGAAAAGACTTATGGAGATCTCCATAATTCAAAAAGTCAGAAAGAAGCCCTGGTACAACTTATATTCAATAGGTAAGGGCATGTTTTAAAAAAACCCCAAACATTAAAACTCTACCTTAATAACTATGCAGCTAATTAAAAGGGAACTACTAAAACACTCTGATACAGGATGTGGACTGGAGTTCCTTATCTTCATTGAGTTCTATGAATTGAAAGGGCATGACAGTCTCTTAATCCAAAGCAAAACCCTAAACAGTGAGTGAGGAAACCAAAGGCACAGACAGAGGAAACTCCCTTGCACTGATTCCACAGTTCCCCTTCAATTGGTGTCTGAACTGCAGAAGGCAGTTTAGGTAATCTCCTGTATTACTGTGCTTCCATCCACTGCTCTGTTTCCTTCTGTGTCAGTTGTAAGCATGTGTAAACCAATAGCCTAAAATATTCTTTCCTGCTCTGTTGTAAAGACAGTACAGTGCTATCAGATAAGCTATGTGAGCTGAATATGGTTTCTTAAAAAGAAAAGAGATATGAAAATTTTTGTGGGCACATTAGCTATGGAGAAGTCTTGGGGGAAGGTTAGTGTTTTGCTTAAGCCAGTATATCCTCCTTGTAGTTAATATATTCAGAGTTTGTGAAAGATCCAAACAAACATAAGGTACAAAAGGTGAAAAAAAATTTTCCTGCTGAGCTGCAAGTGCTCTTTAATGCTAGAGCTGGGAAACCACCTGGAGGTGGGAGGCCACTAAAGTCCTCTTGTCAGGTCTGGTTTATTTCCTTGAGGCTGCAGGGCTGCTACTGAGGTGGTGATTCCCAGATGCATGTCAGTGTGATACCGCATGGCAATACGTCACACTGAAGGGAAACCTGGCAAAATTCCTGGTTCCTACTCCTTCAGGGAAGCTGTGTTGTTGCCTTGATATTTAGTAAAGAAAATATTTTCATTCCTTTAACTTAATTCTGTTGTGTTCTGGAGAGCTGCACCACAAGTGACACATTGCTTTGACTGGTTTTGTTAGCAGTGTAGGAGAGTATTCAAAATGTAGTTCACACAAAAGCTGTCATGTATCAAGAACCATCAGAAATTTAAAAATTATCTTGAATGGGGCTATTTGCACACACCTGAGTTCCAGTGACCAATTTACCCTCTGCCAGGAATAGAGATAATGTTATTCCATGGCAAAGCTTTTGGAGATCTACTGTCAAAACCAGCTACATGACATTTGACATTACTGTCACTATAATTACTGTTAGAAGTGCAAGTGCTTCATGTGCAGTGGAATGACTGTAAGCCAAACTGATACAGGCCATGTCTAAACCTAGTAGGAAGAAAATGAGCAAGGAGTCCATGTAAAGGGAAGGCTCTAACAGCTGAGCCTTTGTGATACTTGACATAACAATGAAGATGCCAGCACTGGCACCTCTCTGCACTGCTTCTGCTTCTCCAGCAGGCCCTGCCCTCACTCTGCAGAGCTGGTGGATCTGCATCCTGTTTATGCCTTGGGTATCCTGGTTCAAAGCTGAAATTCTAGGGTACCTAGACAGTAACCATGTGTTATAATAAGGTGCCAATAGTGTGGAGAACAGTAGTTTTGTGTTAAGATTTTGGTGCATGGACAAATATTCCATTCTGTCCACTCCATCAGAGGAATGGAAACCTCTGGCTTTGGTGCTTGGGGGATCAGAAGTGTAAGTGACATCCTCATCTGTCTTGGCTGGATTTTCCAGAGCTTGTTAGACTTAAAACGGATTACAAAAGGGACTTTAGTTGAATTGGCACAACTTCCCTGTACAGATGTGGCCAGAGTTTCTTACAGTACTGACCTTAAAAGGAAGCAGAAAAAAAAGCGTAGAGTTCCCCCAGTATACAAAGGCTTGGGCTCTGTATTATCTTTTTCCTCAAGAGCTGGAAAATATGTCTCTTTTCTTCTAAAAAGGATAAACTAGATGTGGATTTCAGACTCTATTTTCCCATCTCTGAGATCATACAGTCACACTTGCTGAGAGTTCGATCCCTTCTTTCACAAGGCAGAAAGAAAGGGTGAAAAATTCATATTTAATTTCAGCATTCTCACCGTCAGGCCATATCAAATCCTCATAATAAATGCAGTCCGTGCTAAGATTTTCAGGATGCTCAGAGGTGCCAGAAAGAGTGCCATGGCAGAGTAATGAAGAGACTACTAATCCAAGTGTCTAAGTAATTACTTGATTTATAACAGAGCACTGTTCCTCCTTTTTCCTGGCCCTGTGGAAAGACACACTAGTCACCGTCACTGTGGATTCCCAGTCAAGCTCTCAAAGACACACTTGTTAGGTGAAAAGCTAATGTTCTGCCTCCAGGAACAGGGAGGGTAATTCAGGATAGCAGTTGCTGGAACATGAACAGAGCATCCTCACCGATGGGTGCTGTGGGGTGGGGTGGTCATGGAAAGCAGGGTGGTGACAGCTGGATGAAAGGAGAGGGAGGGTGATGGAGGGCACATGGCACACAGCCAGAGCAGCAGCAGAGAGCTCTGAGACCTCAGAAAGGACCTGGAAGGAGAAGAGTGCAGGAAAGAGCAGAAATTTTGCAGAAATGCAAACAGAGAACAGAGCAAACAGAGAGATATGCTCTATACATGGAACAAGAGCAGCCTGGAGGATTTGGAGGGAAGCATGTGGCAAAGGCACAGAACCAAAAGAGGAAGATGAGCATTTTTTTGGCTGCTTATGCAACCAAACTGTACCTATGGATGCTGGCAATAGCCAGTACACCCATCAGTCTTGGTAACAGTCACTGAGCAAGTGCTGACAGTAATCAAAATATTTATACCTTTTCCAAACCTACTGAACTGGTTAACCTTATGGTTCAGAGGAAGTTGTGATGGAAGAATCCATCTTTTCATGGGACCACAGTTACAACACTGTCTCTGATCACCTTGACTTCTGTGCGTCTCTCAAAATATATTCAGGGAAGTTTTATTACCCTCAATTAACTGTACTCCCCAAAATGGAAAGATTCCAAGACGTTCATGAGAAAGGTAAAAATGTTTCTAATTAAGTATTTCCTTCCTGAGAAATGATGTTTTAGCAAAATCAGTCCTTGCATTTGGGAATTTGTAATTTCCAGGAAAAAGTCCCTTAATACATGGGAAATATCAAAGTAAGATTTGAAATATCAGGTGAATTTAATTTTTTTTCTTTTTATGAAAGATTTCTTCTAAGTTATGAGGAATCAAGGAACAACATATATTCAGGATTTAGAAATGGACATAGAGATGCTCATATTCTAGATCAGGAGGGTTTAAGGGGTTGTGAGGAACAATGTGCTGCAACAATGACCAAAGCAAAACTGTAATATTGCACATTGGTCTTCAATGACTTACCCAGACTTTGCTGACTGCATTCTGGGAGGGTGCCACCAGGTCATGTTTCATTTTCTTTTTCCTATTGCAGCTTTCAAATCCCCCTCAGTTTCAGCAAAGCTAGAGAGCAAGTAAAAAGAAAAGACCGGAGGGGGAAAAAAATAAAAAAAGTAAGCAGCAGTTTAACACTGGTCCTAGGGAAAAGTGAAAAGTTAAAGTTTAGCAGGCTTGAGTATTTCTCCACCACACATTTTCCCCAGCTGGAAACAGTATGAAAAACTGGAAAAAGAAAAAAAAAGTTCCTGTTGAAGGAATCCTGCATGAGAATTCTTTTCACATTCTCACTGGCAGAAAGAGGGGGAAAATGAATGTTACTTTTACCAACTGAAAATGAAGTTTCAAATGCTTAAAGAGTAGCTGCGTAGACTCACACATGCTCTCACATACACAAAACACAGTCCCCTGCTATCTACTAGACCAAGTACCAACCTGCCTTCTCAGATAGATTTCAGATTCATAACTGATTTTAAGGCATATTACTTGCTGAGGCATACTAGTAGGACATCTTTTTATTGGCAAACTAGTTATTAATTTTTCCATTTATTTACAGAATTTCTTAGAGACTTTATAAAAAGTAGGCGTCAGTCCGTATCAGCACAAGAAACACTCAAGCTTTGTGAACATTTAAATATCTTAGTGAAGATTATGGGTGAGAGGATTTATATTAAAATGTCCTTGTTAGGGTAGCATGAAATTCTTAGGGTACTGGTTGTCTAAAACATTGGCGTCAGAGCTAGGAATCTGTAATTGTTTTCAGGGACAATATTTTCAATACAGAAAGCAGTGTCATCATGAAGAGTAGCACATACATACTTTCCTTCTCTGCTGCCTCAATGTTTCCTGGCAGACTATCCCAAAAAACAATTTTTGTTTTGGGTCTTTTGTGTTGCCTTTAACTTCTTTCATTTTCTGCTTCCTTCCTTTTTGTTACCTGACCTTGACAGGAAAATTTGTGTGATTGGCTGTTAACCTGCATTCTCTTTAGGAGGAGACCATCTTATCCGCAATGACTATTGGGTGCATTTAAAAATTAATTCCCCTTTCTGAGTAAGAAAGTCACAATTCTAAACTTCTGTAACTAAAGGCTGTGTAACTGGAATTGATTCTCAAAATAGAAAATAGAAAGAGAAAGAACTGTGAAACGGAAATAATTTATAGTGGGAATCTTTATTTTTAGACCTTCCAGGTAAAGTCCAACCCCAGGGTGTTGATGATATTTAGGATTTTACTCGTATTTTTCATTCTTGTACAGTAATTAAAACTCAGAGTCATCATAGGAGATTTTACTGTGAGAACAGTCTCGCTCTGACTTATATTGTCACCTTCCCTGTCCTTGTTTGCCTGGAAGTTCCCAGCTTGCGAGATTATGACATAAATGTAGAAAACAGACAGAAGTCACTAGGAAATGAGTGAATCAGTTGTCTAATGTGCTGTGTGTCACATAGCAGGAATGCCAGTGTCGTCAGCACCCAGTCCCTTTCCTCTGTGCTGAGAGCATGGCTTTTTAGCATGTCATAGCCCTTTTAAGACAAGAATTGGTGCCTACCGCTGCAGTGACAGCATTGTCAGAGCTCCCCTTGGATCAGTGTCCTTTTTTTGATTATCCTGGCTTGCCAGCATTCTGGTAAGAGTGGCTGCCAGCAGGACTAGCCACAGACAGCTAGCATCCCCTGAACAATGCACGTAACCTGCGACAACTTCTGTTTTCTTCATATCTGCACAGGAATAAGCCTCTGCACTTTTTGCAGCTGCACGTACTGTAAGTGCCCAAAATCCAGCTTGAGAGTGTGCAACTGTCTTCCTTTTTGATCCTGTTTCCTTCCTGTCCTTCAGATGGTGTTCCGAGGGGAGCTCAGCTGGAGGCAATCATATCAAGGACAGCAGGCTGCCCGGTTCTATGCAGATCCTTTGTTTAATCATTAAAAAGAGGGCTTCAAGAACTGCACTCTGTCAGTTTAACCCCACACCCAGAAGTAGGAAATATGTTGTCCTTTAGTCAGAGACAGGGTCAGAGATGTTTCTTTCTCTGATTATGAAAGAGGGAGTGTTGCAGTCATTACTTGTATTTCCTGATAGCAGCAATACTTGGGATAGGTTGTCAGATACCTCTCACTGGGAAAGGAGGTGCTGTAACATTTATCCTACTGTCTTCCAAGGAGTGGTCAGAGCAGGAGTTGAACACTCATCTTGTGCTTCTTCCTGGGTGAGCATGCCCAAGTGAGCTCTGGGTTGCATTTTCAGGCACCCTTCTGCTGTAGGCAATCACTGGCAATTTTTCAGGCACCAGCAAACCATTGAGCCTCTGTCACCCAGAAATGTTCCTGTGAGAGCACCCACTGTCATGTGTCCAAGCTGCAAATGAGATCCAGATATCTTAAGGAGACAGCTACATCATGTTCTCTTCAAGGATTCAGCACATTGATACCACATTACACAAGTACATGAAGTGCTTATGGGATGTGGGAGACCAGCTGTGGAAGTGTGATAAGGTGAGGCTAGCCAGAGTCACTTTGCCTCCACCATTAGCACTGATCCTGAGTCTCTCAGCTCTGGAGCAAGCCTGTGGAGAGGAGACAGAACCAGGAATTAGCACAAGGAATGCAGAAAGCACCTGGTGGTTTTGAATGGGCTGAGCCACTTAACTTCCTTCTCACACTTCTGTTCAGGCTCTCTCTGTGCACTCCTGCCCTTTCTCTCCTTCGAAATCCTTTCCACCTTTTCCCATTTCATTCTTGTGATTGCCTTTCCATCTCACTGACCCTTCTGTTGTGGATATGACATGCCTCCCTCTGCCCAGCATCCATCTGGTTCACCAGGGCTCTGTCACATTTGCAGAAGGGCAGCCTCTCGCTTCTGCACAACTGCTCTGACTTTGGTGTTACCTCTGAGCAGTGAGTCTCTGAATTAACTGAGGGCTGTGAAGTGACTGCTGTGAAGAAATGAATTTTTTATTTTGGACTCAGTTTCTGACACAGGTATTTATTAACAAAAATATAAACACACATACTTACACAGACTTTCTCCCCAAAATGTACTCGTTTTACTCATCACAGCAGTGACTGAGCAGTAGTATGTGCAAAGTATGAAGAACATGAAACAAGCATATCTCCTCTGAAAATGTTCAAATGAGCTTGAGGAACTAGACTGTGATCTTCTGGTTGATTTTCTGGATAAACAGAGACTTTTGAATATAGAGATGGGGGAAAAAGCCAAGAAATGAAAGCTTTATTTTTAAGGGCCTATGAAAACTCTAATCAAGTACAATTTTTGTAGCTTGAAGATCATGCTCCAGCTTCTCAGTTTAACTCTAGGGAGACAATGAATTCACTTGGAGATTAAAGGCCTTAACGTCAAGGAGAAAAATCATGCAGTCTTACTGACAAAATTTGTAAAGGTCTTCTGTTAACAGAGATGGACTGCTGCCCAACCAGGCAGAAGAATTTGGCTATATGACAGAGCAAGAACTGAGTTTTCAAATTACTGCAGACCAGAATTTGCTGAGGTGAAGTTGGTCTGACCTTTCTCTCTAATAAAAGTATATTTCTCTGAGTCATCCTAGGTAATTCCTCCTACGTCCTCCTGACGCTTTTCTGGCGCTACAACAGGAATCCTCTCCTTCTTTCTGGTGGGAATTTCCCCTGTGCAATAGCAGACACTGCTGTGGTTTCACAGAAAGGAAATCCATATGTCCCTCCCAGATAGGCAACTGCAGGCCCGTGGTTTAGTTTGGTAGTTATGGTAGTTTGACCATAGGATCCATAGCATTTCTTGTGTCACCCCAAGTGCAATGGCCTTCAGGCATCCTGGACTTCACCCATAGCTCGTACCTCCTTCTGGGCTGGTTGCTTTTGGATTTACATACCCTCCCGCACACAAACTCACACTGGGCACTTTACAGGAATGTTCCTAGTCATGAGTAGGATATAGAAAAAGAGATGGATATAGGAAGAAGCAAAGAGATCAGGAAGGAGGATAAGGCTGGCATATATTATCTTTCATTTTTCTTTCTTTTTCTTTTTTGTTTTTGCAGTACCTTCTCTTGAATCTCATGTGTATATGCAAATACCTCTTGTTCTTCATGAAGGATTTCTGCCCACACAAAGAAGAGCTCTGTGCTCTTTAAAATAATCTCCATTAAATATTGTTTGAAAGGCAGAGTATCTACTTAAAAAGAAAAAGCATATAAAATCATATTTCCATTGCTACCTCCTCCCTTTCCCGTGTGATAAGAATTGAAAAAGGGAAGGTGTGTGCTCTGACAACCTTAATTGGCACAAGTAGTGCTTTACCTTCCAGGAAGTCATCTTGAAAGAGAAAGTTTGGTTAATGCTTGGACTCAATGATCTTATTTTTCTTTTCCAGCGTTACTGATTCTGTGATTCACAGGGAATCAGCTGCCCTATCCTCAAAGAACTTGGAAATGAACTGGTGCTTCTCCAGAGTGGATGAGCAGGGGGCTGGGTGTAATGGCAGGACTCAGTTATGCTTAATGCTAGATGAGGGTATTGATTGCACAACCAGAACAGAGTCCTCTCTCACCCATAGAACCAGGGAGTTGTTAAGATTGGAAAAGACCTCTAAGATCATTGAGTCCTACCATTAACTTAACACTGACATATTCACCATTTTATCATATGTGCCAGTGATCTTATTTTGTCATCAAAAGACAAGATCTAGAAGACTTCCTGGAAATGACATTGTGATCCCAGTTCTCATTGGCTTGGGCATGTAAGAGAGACTGTCATTTTGCTAAGGTCCAGAAGCAATTTTACATTTCTCCAAGTGCAGTGCAACTTCATGGGATGCCACTGAAAGGGGATGTCTCACTCTTCCCTGTCCCTGGCTGACCTTCCTGCTGCTTTCCCAGGGTCCCTTAGCGACCAGGTGACCGACCAGACGCTGAGCTGGAGCCACCGGCAGAACTGATGGAAAGAAAATACAAATACTAGAGGCTGCCAGATTGGCAAGAGTCAAGCTATCCCTTTGAAGAGCAACCCCCAATCCTCAGTCGCAGGAGTAAATCAGCCAGCAGGGTTGTCCTGGGACCCAGCTGCATGCCCAGTCCTGCTCTCTCCCACATTCCTCCTGGAATTTCCCCTCCTCTCTGTATGTGGTAGGTGTCTTGTACCCTCAGGCACAGGGAATTTTCAGGATGTGTGTGTGTGGGGGGGGATCGGGGTTGGGGAGTTTGGCCATTTTTGGTCCACCTCCCAGGGACATGCAGGAAAACTGGGATGACTCAACTAAAACTGTAAACTCAATCCACAGAAAAGAAAGCAATTTAGCTCTACCCCACCCTTTCAGAAGGCACCAAGCATGCTTTTACTTGTAGAAATGGAGTTCATACCTTTAGCAGAGTCTTCTTAACTGTCTTGAGAGTCAGGCTAGTCCTGTTTAGATAAACCTTCAGTGATTTCCAGATGGAAGGCAAGAAGCCTGGTTAGTGCCAGTGTAAATATGGCCAACAGGCACCTCATCTATGTGGGCAACAATCTTCAGCTAACAAGCCTTGTCTTGGGCTACTGGCTGGAAGGGGAGAAGTTTGGGGAGAAGTTTGGTAATACACCCTCTGACAAAGTAACATGAACAAAGATGGGCTGACAAATTCAAGGGAGGAGGCACCTAATGACAGCCACTTGCCTGCAGAAGTGCTTCAGATGCTAGTAGATACTCAGAAATAAGTGTAACAAAATGCAGCTTAAGGGTCCCAGCCTTGGTAAGAACAAACAGACACACCTGGGCTTCCTTTTTCCTGGGGTGAGTCAGGAATAACACTATCCATCAGGATTCACCATGCAGTAAGCTTGTCACTAAGAACAATGTCCTACCTGGGCCATAACAGGAAAAAATGTTAAAAATAAAGTAGTGTAAAGAATTTGATTTGGGAGTTGGCCATGGACTGACATCTCTGGCTCCAGCTGTGTCTGGATACTGACCACAGCTGCTTTTTAGAGCTTTAATCTAATATCACAAGAGGAACTCATCTAAACTGAACCCACTTTACTGTAAACTGGGGAAAAACATACTTACATAAGGATTTATACTTTGTGTGTACTTTTACATTTTGTTCCTTCTAGAAAAATGATACCTTTCTAACAACAGATGAAAATACCCCAGGAAAACACCAATGTCAGCTTCCTCTCTGTCTGTCAGCACAGTACCAGAGTAGAGATGACATGACTGATGTCTGTTCCAACAGCAGTACAGCAATCTTGTCATCCACTTTCATCATACAACAATTGCTCCAGTCATAGCTTTCATCTGCCCTGGACAAGATAGTTCCCTATGCTCTTTAATCCCTCTTTATAACTTACAATTTGGGTAACCTCTTTGTTTGCTGTCCAACTTCCCAAAGAGGAAAATAAATGGACTTTTATTATTGGAAAAACCCATCATGAACCAAGGAAGCAACATCTGAAGGCCACAATGAAGAGATGGAGGGCAGAGATGAAAAAAAAAACACCACACAAAGCTTGTGGAGAGTGGATGTCTTTGAAATGGAGAAGGCCTGGCCCTAAGGCAAATGTAATCCAGGAGGGAGCCAGCTGCAATGCAATCCTGACTGATTTCCTTTTAAATGTGTGGTATTTTCTCCTGGTATTCTTGCAAAGTATCTTGTCCGAATATGCAAAACCCCTCCTTTTATCTGTGTCATCTCTGTATTGTTTTCTGGAAGATGCTTTTTGATTCTTTACCTGATATCCTGAAGAAAAGTCATTCTATTTTTCCATAGTAGTGTGGCTTTATATAAAAGCTTTGTAGGGACCATCTCTGTAAGCTGCTTAACAGGCTCCAGAGCCTGCTTGCTTTCTGTAGGACTCCATCACCTTCAAGAGTGATGCAAGGGTACTTGAAATTACCACTGTATTCTTTGTTGAACCATTCCTATAAGCTCCCTTTACTTGAAATTTTGGGCTTGCATGGAACTCCTTTATTAGACATGCCTATAGCTATGCTACTGTCCCAAATCATTGTGCCCAGAAAAATGAAGTGCTTTTATTGTCTCTTTCCGTTCATACATAAAATAAGGGAATGTAAGACACAGCATTGATCTTGCCAGTTCCCCTAGGTGAACAGGTCTGCAAATGATTTTAATAACTGTCCATGTGCTTCATGCTGAAATTCAGCTGGTAGTGTGTTCAGCACTGGCTGCCATCTCAGGACTTCCCCTGTGCCTCAGTTTATGGCACCAGTCCCCAGTGCTCTGCAATAACAAGAAGGGATTTGGCCTCCTCTGAGGTTCAGCCCAGCCTTGAGTATTACTTCTGGACTCTCAGAAGACTCTCAAAGCAGCCATTCTACACTTGCTTACATAGAAATCTTATGCTTCCCTACAAAAATGCTCTACAAGGCATTGCCTCAAGGAGTAGCAGAGAGGACTTTGGGTTTCCAAACCTGAGATCACACAGGAGCTGGGAGTGCTCAACCTTGCCAAAATACTCCGATGTACACACTAGCCAGTGACAGAGTATTTTGGCATGCTGTGCACCTGACTTGTTAAAAAAACCGAAACCCAAACAAACAAAAAACCCCAACCAGAACCATAGGTAGAAGTGCCTGAGGCAAAAAGAATCTGTGGATTCATTTATATGTAAAACCTTTCCAGCAAAATCATGTCAGTTAGAAGTACGGATGTTTTTCACTAACATAGTTATTCCACTAAAAGCAGTAACATAGATTCAGTTACACCAGTATAAGTTTTTTACTCAGGTTTGCTTTCAGTAATGAAATCAGTAGTTGATCCTCTTCAATACCAAAATACTGTAAGATAAAGTTCTTCTTGTGAAATGTTTGAGTAGTTTGGGCTATTAGAAGACATGGTTGCAAAAGCTGCCAATTTGCTAGATATAAAGCCAGGGCTCTTTCTGTCTAAGTTTCTATGAGAACTTCCTATCTGGATAAACTGGCACATTCACAGCAATACTGTGGTGCAAAAGAGTTTATTCAAGTAGACATATACTTAAATCTATGAACTTGCATGGGAAAACACAGAGTGCTTTCTGATGAAGAAAGCTTCCATTTCAGTCATGTCAAAAGAGACTGAAGAGGGCAGGGATGACTGGTAGACAAGAGCCAGAGAAGGCTGGAGTCCTGGGGCCAGGAAGGCAAGGGTTTCATGACCACTGGTCTCTGGGGGGAAAGAGGTGAACAGATCAAGACACCTGTTAATGAGTATTGGACTGTGAGGTTTAGCTAGGAAAGAGGTGCTGTTTGGAGGCTCTAGACTGGAAGAAATGTAAAACCCTTTTGCCAGTGAACTTAAAGGGAAAGAAACCTGGAGGTCTTCACTGGAAAAGCAGTAGAAATTGAGGCTGTTGTTCTATAAAGGGGAGACACATTCATAATATGAAGTAAAGAACCAGAGGAAAGTGAGGGTGAAGCTACAGTTAGTGTTCTGAGCCAATCTCATAGTTTGTGGCCACCAAAAGAGGAAGGTCCCACCCCACCACCCACTGCCTCCTTTCTCTCCTTGGCCAGATGCTGCCTTTTCTTCCCCTGCCCTACTGGCTTTCAATTCACTACTTTAAATTCAGACAAATAAAACCCTGGAGGAAAAAATGCCTAGCTAAAAGCATCAGAAGGACATTTTCTGCAGGGTTAGTGAGTTGAATTGCCCCAAAGAAATATTCAATGAGCTAGCATTCCTGGGGCTCAATGAGGGAATAGCAGAAGCTGGGAAAGATGGGTCAACAGAAGGGTCCCCTCCCACAACCCTGAGAGACAAGATTTGCTCCATTTCCCTGTGTAATGCCAACCAGAGAAGATGCAGGAGAGGTAGGGAAGGAGATGAAGAGAGAGGCTGGGGAAAAAGAGATAAGTTCTCTGGGGAAAATGACTAGTCAGGAGGGGAAAGGAATTCAGAAAAGAACTTTTTGACAGACTATCTCTGTGCTTGTGGAGAGGCCAGGAATAAATTAAGTTAGAGATGCAGAAAGGTTTCAATAAGAATCAGGAGAAACAAACAATTTCCAAGGCTCCAGGAAGTCAGGATGGTCATAGAGTCAGTGGGAAGGGTCCTTACCCCAGAGGAGCACTCTCATGAGGGCCAGAAGTGAAGAGCAAATGAGGAGCTGAGGTGAGCCAGAAGAGACTTTGCCGTGGCAGAAGGTAGTGGTGGATCCCAGGTGGATTAGGGAGAACTTGTAACTCTGGAAATCAGGGAGAGATAGCTGAGAGTATCTAAGTCAACACCTGTGCTGATGGACTCAAAGTTAGGCAAAGCCACTTAGAAGGTTTTATGGATCACTTAGCAGTGCTGGGTAAAGGTAAGAGAGAGGACTCAACAGTGCTGAAGGGAGCACAGTGCCCCAAAACACCCAAGTGCCCTAAATATCAGATGCAGCAAGTGGGAGGACAGGACTGTGCTGGAAGGTAACAAGACAGTGTGAGAACAAAGAAGTAAACAGCAAAGCAATTGCTGTGGCTGGCAGCAAAATATTGATGTGAGAAGGGCAGAGAGTCAAGATAGAGGGAAGGGCATTGGGAAAAGGGAAACGGAGATGACAGAAGGAGAAGGGGGGGATATAGAATAGAAGCTAAAGTGTGAAGGAGAGTGAGACACAAATTCACTTAATGGTTATGTGAAGAAGCTACAGCACCATAATTAATACTGGTTTAAGTCTTTGGCATATGAGAAGTGACATACATTGCACATAATCCCAGTCTGATCCTCTGACCCTGACTCCCAGTCTTTTATCCTCACCTGTTCCACCCATCTCACTGCCTACTTTTTGTGCCTGGTCCCATCTGCATTTAGGTAGTCATCTGCCTTCTCTATATTGTCTGCGTTTAGGAGGAACTAGGGCTCTCCAGAAGCGTTAGCACCATTATTCTCAGCTCTGGTGCTTAAATCTTTTGGTGTAGTGCTCTGCATCAGCCTTTAGCAGGGATCTTTCTGAAGTCCTGGCTCTAATCATGCTCAGTGCAAACTGTCCTCAGGGAAGATTCAGTGAGCTTTCTCTCAAGGATGCACAAACTGAAATTTCTCCAAAAGCTTCTATATTTTGTCCAAATTTGGTCAGATTGTTCCAAGAACAGAAAAACTCCCTCCTCTGACTTAAAGACATCTGTCTACTAAATGCAAAGCCCTGCTCCGGCATGTTAGGGCACTGCAGCTTTTCCAAAATTTGATGTCTGCCAAAATTCTGGGCTAAATAGTGTTTATTACCCAATCTCATGCTTGCAAAGGGTTTTGGCTGTATTATTCTCCATGCATCTAAGAAAACCTCATCCCAAAGGAGATACTTGGGCATGAAGAAATGGGGGCTGAAAACTGAAAGTCTTATGAGTAGTGTCAGGTAGCAGCATAGATCTTCTGTGGACATCTTCCCACTCTGCCTCATGGCTTCAATCTGCTTCTGCATGCAAGAAGTCTCTCCTCCCTCTTAGCAGAGCTCTCACATACCGCATCACTTTCCTTCCAAGATCTGCACACCAGAGTTTCTACACCCAGGATCAGACCCTGCATTTGGTAGGCACATTGGCTTAGGTCTGCAAGTTCCCTTCTGAAGTCACACAGAGCTCATGCATGTTCCTGGAATCAGTTCTCTTGAGTTAGGAGTGTGAGCTGGTGGGGCAGCAATGGCTTTTGCTCCTATCTCTTGCCCTGTACCCATACAGTGTCAGAGAACATCTCACCCCTGAGGGTGGTGATGACAGCATGAAGGCATCTAGCCATACCTGTGTGCCATTAGTGGGGTATGAGCATATGGCATACAATGAAGGGAAAGATAACCCACAGACCTGTGGTCTGCAATAAAAAAATACAGATTAAAGTTGAAGGAAAGCAAGGGAGATGTTTTCTGTTCCCCTTCTCCACTAGGGGTAGACAGCAGGCGTGGACACCCCAGGGAGGGGTATTAATGTTATCCAGCTGGAGTGGCAGATTGAACTGAGAGACTGTCTAACTGCTTAGTGGAAGAAAATAGGACTTACGGCTTACCAAATCTTCTCCTCTGACTGACTGGGGCAGCGGAGTGAGACACTCAGCTCTCACCTAAGGGCTGCTCTGTCATTTAGGTGCCTGAAAGTCAGTGATATCAGCAATCCTCTGTCTTGTGTATAGCATAAGGTGGGAGCAGGTGCATGTGTGGCTGAGGATGAAACACACACCAAATAAACACCTTTAATTATGGGCTGCCGAGGCCAAGGTGCCCCAGGACCAGGGTTTGTCTGCACTGGGGCTGCCTGCTACAGGACACCCCTGACACTTGGCCAGGCCTTGGGAATGCTTCACTGGGGCAGCATCTTTGGTGATGGGTGGGACCCTTCTTTTGTAGGTCCCACCAACACTTCTTGATGCATTAAATTTGCATCAAGGTGGAGTCTGAAGCAACCATGGAAACCTTAACATTTGGTTATCAGGGCGTCAAATTTCCCTCTGCTGCTCAGTGGGGCAAAGGCCATTCATGGCTGTTGCCTAACACAGCAATAGCCAAAGCACAGCCCTCTTTGTCTTCCCCACTCTGGGGAGAGGAGGGAGGAGAGGGCAGGGAGGAATATGTCGTGCCTGGCTGGGTGCCAGAGTAGCTAGTAGGGAGCACGGGGTGTGTAGAGAGGAGGCAAGAGGGCACACAGGAATGGAGAAGGGAATTCAAAGAGTCAGGGAGAAAAGTTACTACTGGAAAAGGCAAAGGGAAATGTAGAGCCCATGTAGGGTAATGAGGAGGAGAGCAGCTCCAAAAAGCCTCCAAAGGACACAGCGTATATGGGAAGCCAGCTGTGGGGAGAAGGGAGGAAGGACCCCCAGCTCCTTCCTGCGTGAGCAATGGATTCGCCGACAGAAGTAGCCAGGATGTGGCCACATCCAGTGCATTTCCCTGTCTCATTCCAGTGTGCTGGAGAGCAGAGTGGTCTGTTTTTCTGGGGCCAGGCTTTTTTATCTAGACATCTTGGGCAAGGAGCTGGGTGGTCCAGGGCAATAAGTGGCTGTCATGTCATGGTGGCTGTAGCTGCATAGACACCTCACTTTGCTTTTCCCAATATTCAACACGTCAAAACAAGCTGGAAAGCCTGCACAGGTATTTTTTGCCTCCTTGTTTGCAACCTCAGTGCCCACAGGTCTGCTGCTGTAGGACATGAAGAAGGGGGAGGTGAAAATGAAGAGGTGATTTCCCCCAGTGCTGTGTGCCATTCCAGCTGTGCTGACTTCCCTTTCTGGCAGTGGGAGAGAACTGTGGCTTATTTCTTCTGTCAAGAACATGCTGTTCCTCTTCCTACTTCACCTGCCCTTTGATTGCTACAGGGTAGTACTTTAAACATTTGTGGAACAAAAGAGATACCTTAAAGTAAGTGTAAAGAAATGCTTTCTTTCTGTCTAACAAGTGATAGCTAGGTAGCTGGAGTAATTTCTTTGCACCTCCCAGCTCTGTGAATCATGGTTATTAATCCCAGAAGGAGACTTTGATCTTTCTGCATGTACTTATCTCTTAAAAAACTGACATATCTCTTCGATGGACCTCATGCTGATATAAATTTCCTTCCTTCAGCTCCTGAAATCATGATTTTAAATGTCTAAAAATATCACTCTCCTGTTGATTTTTTTTTGCCTATGTTTTAGGAAAGGAAATGCTTTTAGGAGTGCATGCAGAAGGAGCTTTGCTTAGGGACAGGCTCTAATCTTGGCAGTGACTCTGTATTCCCAGTACCAGGATATATCTGAGATCTGGTAATAAAATTCTGTTGTTAGGTGCCAAAGGACCAGCCTGCTCTTCTGCCCATAAAATCAGGATATTTTTAAGAAGAACAAGGACATATTTCATAACAATGAACACTTTTTTTTTCAGGCTATATTAAGCCACTTCAAAAATAGGAAATTTGTGTCAAGGCTCATCATGGCTTGCCACATGCTTCCTGCTGTGTCCCCCTTCATGCTTGCTTCTCAATGTTTTTCTTTGGCAGCAAAAAACAATTTATCTTACATTAAAAAAAAATAATTAAAAAGCAGAAAAAAAAAGAGAACACATCCCTGGCAGCATCATTTTCAGTGCCTCATGCATTGCAGCCATGTGGCAACCCCCATTCAGGTGGACACTGGCACTGACAGCCAAGAAGCGTGATGGCCACTCTGTGCTGACAAGGGTTTCTGAGGACCACTTCAAACCTCTCCTCCCCCACCACTTAACCCCTACCTCAGTAGCAATGCAGGCACAGCTTCCTCAGTAGTCAGCTGTCCCAATGGAGCAGCAATGCCTGTGGCACAGGCTGGAAGATTTCCTGGAGCCTGCCCTACCTAGCCTGGGGGTGGGCACCCAATCTGGGCAGCCTTTCTGGAGTCTCTTTTGAAGATCTGCCAGTGCTGGTCAGCTGCACTCCTTGTCCCCCAGATGGGCATCAAATATCACCCTGCTGTCCTGGACATCCCTACAAGCCCCTAGTGGGGGCAGGAGAGGTAGAGGGGCTGTTACTGCCAGGTGGTCCCAGGTGGATCATTTCAGTGGGACTCAGGTCATCTCCAGTTCTCCAGCAGGGATACTTTACTGATGTGCAGTCCCATTTGGCTGAAGGGCTCCATTTGTGAGACCATCATCTGTTCACCCATTGCTGCAACACTGCCTGGGTGCTCCCCACCTACTGGTTGTGCAGTGAGGGGGACCCCCAGCCATCTGGTTGAAGTGGCTGTGGAGTGCTGTGAATGTGACATTTGTCTTGGAAGGGCTGCTGGCACAGAGATGAGTGACCTGCAAGGGACTGGATAAAGGAGAAGTTGGTGCAGAGGGAGAGGTGAGGGCAGAGCAGCCAAGAGGCCCACAGGAAACACTTGGAGAGGGAAAGAAAATGAAAGACATAAACAATATAGAAATGATTTAAAGACAAAGAGACTTGGTGAAATTCAGAATAAAGAAATTAAAATAACTTCTCAGGGAATATTTTAGCAGCCAATGTACTTTTCAGTTACCCTCCTGTTACCCTCACATGGATACAGGCACCCACACTGGCAAGAACTCCCTCTGTAAGCCCTGTCCCTGCTACCTGTCACCCCCATCATGCTGTCCCATCCCCCAGGAACAGGGCCAGTATTCATATTCTTGACCGTGTCTGACAGCATTGCTAAAGATTTTCATGTATGGCTCTTTCCACAGCCTGCTTTATGAAAAATGCTGTGGCAGACACCTTGGCTTTGTGTCTGTGAAAAGCGAAACACAAGAAATGAAACAACTTGCTCAAGGTTATCCAGCAAGACAGTGCCAGAACCAAGACTTGAGCCCAACTTGAGGTTGAGAGTGCCCTTAATTGTTCATGGGGTCGAAACAACCCATAGTTACTGCTTGCAAATTCCTTAAAATCTCCAGAGTGCATACGAATATATATTTCAAGGTGCTCATATCTGTAGAGCCAGGATCTTTATTTAAAACATCGGCTTCAACATTTCCTCTTGAGCCAAAGACAACATTCCTTTGCTTTGTCAGTGCATTGTCAGCCAGACTTCTGAACATATACCTTACCAATATCCAGCAAATCTTATTTTAAGTTGACCGCTTCTGAATAACATTCTTTAGCGACAGCTGCTGCTTCTTCCCAAACTAGCATCCTCCCCGGAGGCAAAAAAAACCCCAAACACCTTAATCATCATTATTATCATTATTATAATCATTATTATTATTATTGAGTTGGAGTATGTCATGAGGACTTCCCCTTCAGCAACCTCAAGAAGCCTTCTGGCACCTGGTGGGGGATCTGAAGACTATTTACATTCCAGAGGAATTTGCTGGGAAAGTCCAGGACTCTCAGGGCTTTGAAGACATCTGAGGAGAGACGCCTGATTGCTGTAACCCGTAACCTGAGATGGGGCTCTTTGCTCAAGTGTCTGAAGCCATGGTCCAGTTACAAACCAGTTCTCTGCAAGTTCAGCTGACTTGGTCTATACCAATAACAACAATAAAGCAAGTGTGCAGGTGCTGGCCAAGCACATCTGGCTGAGTTTGCGAGAGATACATAGCCTGTGGTGAGAAACCTCAGGTTTGCTGTTTGTTTGCCACTGAACATACTCAACATGACTGTTATTATTTTACTGCCTGTAGCTGAGATGCTCCACAGTCACAAATATCAAAGGGAAAGAAAATGTTTTATGGTTCTCCCCCACGACCCTGTTAAGAGAATATGTTACCAAGGCAAAACGATTTTCCTACAGTTATGGCCTCCCTAATGAAGCAGGACAGAGTCAAGGGTGAGTACCTTTGACCACAGGTAATTTCAGACCTGGAGGATGCAAGGGCAGCTTCATCAGCTTTCTCACCTGTGCTAGCACCACAGCGGACCTTTCAGCTGCATGTGTCACAGAGAAAATATCTTATTTTAAAAGAAAAAAGGACACTAAAGTCCCAGCATCCAGGTGAATCCAGATGAATGCTGATTCAGAGATTCCCAGCATTGTGGAGAAAATTGTATTTTGATGCCATTCATGTGTCAGCAGCAACCAGACTGGTTTCCTACAGCCCTAACATGGAGCCAGAGCCATCATCACAGCCATCCCACCTCCTCTGGGAAGGTTTGTGCTACTCTCAATCACCCCAGCCTGGGCTAGGAAAAGAGCTGTAAGGATTTTTAAAGCAGTTTCTCTCAACAGGTTTTCAAATGAGCCTGAAAATGCCTCTGCTGAATGTAATCATGTGTAACCACAGGGGGACAACAGCTGAAGAATGAGCATGGGTGAATTAAGTGCATTTTCCAGATGTTCAGAAAGAGAGGGAGAGATTATTTCATTCCATCTCTTTTGCCAATCTGTTAAAATGAGAGTGTGAGACTGCTGCTGCTACAACACTGCACAAAGAGCAGCTGCCTGAGTCCCCAGCTAGGACCAAAGCCTTGCAGGTGGATGGTGCCAGTTTTGAAGAGCTCTTGTATCACCTCCTGCCCAGCTCTTATGGAGAAGTGGCAGCTCCTGCTCATCCCTGCCTTCTTGCTCAGCTTCTGCCTCTCTGTGAGTGGCTTTGCACACGATGTCCACTGTAGAGGTGGGCTTGAATGTGTCCTTCAAACCTTGGCCAGAGGGTCCCACAGACATCTGGGGAAAGCATGAGTTGAGCAAGTGGTGCTGGCTGGCTCCATAGTTGCAACATGGCTTTCCTGAGCACCTGGCCAGCACTCGCTACTCTTATCCCTGCCTCCAAAGGGTCATTTGCTGTTCTGATTTGCCTCAGTGGCAAACCACTGTGGTGGTTTATGACATGCACCAATGTCTGTGTCTCTACACTGCCGACTTAAGCTAGCATGTCAGGTCGTAAAAGCTAATATAACAGCTGTGAGCTGGGGCAACAGGGCAGTAAATACACACTTACACCTGCATGCCTAGCAGGGACTGGCTTGCTGGCTTTGCTTGTCAGAGTGCAGTGCCTGCACTTTGGCCACCCAGATTCACTCTGCTTTCCCCCAAGTGTATAATAATTTCCTTTTCCTTTTTAACCATCAGGGTGAACAGTTACAGCCTTAGGAATGGTTCTTATCTCCCACTGCTGTGGTTGCCCTATGGCCATAGATAATATCATTTCACAGGGCATTTGAAGTTTCATGTTGCCTTGCTGCACTCCCCGGAAGTTTTGTCACCCATTTCATCCTGGCACATGCATAGACCAGTGAGTAACACTGTTCCCATGTTTCTCTGTGTATGCCAAGAGAGTGGAGATCACTGGTCTCGATGTGGGATGGAAGGACTGAACCTGTGTAGAGCTGCAGAGATTTCAGGATATGGCAATAGCTATTTGTTTATATTATGTAGCTTGAAGCCAGTTGCATAAAAAGGCCTTGACATAATGCTTTCATTTAAAACACTCTGATGTATAGGAGAGCAAATATTATGATTTGTTTTCTTGGTAGAATCAAATCTGGAAAAGGTGTAGGAAGGGGCATGTGTCTGTTAAAGAGTGAGCTTCCAGAAAGCAAGAGATTGGAGAGTTCAAAGGCAAGTCTCCTGACACTGCAGAGCACCACTACAAAATCCCATCAGTTATTGTGACTTTGCTGCGAGCCCACTGGGGAGAGATTGTGCTGCTTTCAGCCTTGGGTAAATCACTGTCTGTCTCTCTAAAGGCCATTTGTTTGTTTGGGCTATAAAGTAACGACTTTGAAGGGAGGGGAAAAAAAGTGTTGTGGACTTCCCCTTCAATATATCTATTCAGTTTGGCAATAAGCAGTGGAAGTTTTATACTTCCTTTTATGTCTACAATAGAGCACAAAAGTACATGGTAAACTCCTCTACATTGCAAACAACTCACACAAAAATAGCAGCATAAATTTGAGGGTGATTTCTCCCGGAGATACTCCAGAACAAAAATGCGTAACTCCCACACATTTAACCACCCACAAGACTCACCATGAGCCACCAGGGACATTCTCTCTATGGTCTGTCACACTGAGAAAGAACTGGGGGATGAATAACCTCACATGAACTGGTAGAGGCCATCTGCTTTAACATACAGCCCTCTGAACATCCCCAATCTAAGAAGTAGTGAGATCTTTAAAGTCTCTCATCTGGAAACGTTCCCAGACTTCTTAATAAACTTTAAAGGAGGTAAAATTTAAAAGCAGGACGAATATGTTTTGTTCGGTTAAAAAATGGATACTATGAAATTTTATTGTAATTCAATATAGGAGTACTGTGATGAAAAAATCAAGCAATTTGTTTTAAGACTAGACATAGCAGATTCATGCAGTCATGAATTCCATGACCTTCAGGTTGAGCTATTAACATAACTCTCTCAGTTCTTATTAGAAACAGACCGAGAAATTGAATGTTTTCTCTTTTTCCTCCTATAGAAGAAAATCCAGCAACTACTTAGAAGAGAGAATGTTCTTTTCTTCTTTACCAAATCTCTTTCAAAATGGAGGAAAAAACATTTGTCCTGTATCTTTATGCCCCTCAATTCAGCTTGATCTGCAGATCTGTAGTACTATTTAAATACTGAGCGCCTTTAGCCAGCTTTACAAAAAGATAAAAACATAAACTCTGTTTCAGTGCTTCTTTTGGAGACTGTCAGGGTTTTTTTTTTCACGTTGCTGAAATTTTTTAGTAAATTTCACCCCTTAAAGAGGAAAAGGCATTTGCTTGTCTCATGAATTTCCCCATTATCATCATTAGAGGAATAATGTGCAAAAAGTTTTAAGAACCTGTCAGGAACCAATTTCCCTTGTAAAGAATATTTTATAAACATAGTCTGGTTATACATCCATCTTGCTAGTCTAAACACAAATATGTTTTGATAGCACTACATGTATTTTCATGTAAGTAAAACATTCTCCACAGCCTTGAAGAAAAAATAAATTCAAGAAGGAACATGTGTATATATATGTGTCTTTTTTGTGTGTGTGAGGATGTCTGAGATCCATGTTCAAAAATATGTAAACCTGGTTTTGACTCAAAGTTGCCTTGTACTCCAACCACAGACATGACCACTATTGTATCGAATAAACCACAAACTGTTTATCCTACAACAATGCAACTTCCATTTTTGGTGCCACCAGAAATATGGTACTTTTCAGGCAAGGGGATGATCCTAAGAATTTCCCGGAGAATTCTGAGAGGAAATGGAAGGCGTCATAATGACCTTACCCATGTACTGTTCAGAGCTATGATTAAATCTCATTTGCTTTCTGATTTCTTTGCTTACCATCAGAGAAAAAAAAAGCTTCCTGTGTTACTCATGAATAAAAGAAAACATATTTTTGAATAATTTTTGGACTAGAATTATGTTTGTTCACTCAATTTTGAACCTTGTGCTTTCCATAAGAGTTTGTGGAAATGTTCAACAGGCCTGGAAATTTTCTTAGATGAAGCCAAGGTAGTATTACTACGTGTCTCAGGAATACTGGAATTACCCAGCTTCGCAGATATCTGCACGGTGGCATTGAGCAATTGCAGGAAATCCCAAGTGTGTCCAACGGGGACAGCCTAGGCATGAAACCATGTGTTTTGAAAGCAGCCTCTTCCCTTTGAAGACCAACAGGGAAAATGTGTGATCTCTTCTCATTAATATTTGTGTTTTGTGCCCCAAACAATCATGCTAACAATGAATGCCAATGCCACTGTCAAGTGCAAAACTGTGCATTGTGCAGTTTTGACCTTTCCTGTCTGTCCATGGGAAATAATTTTCCTAGCTTTTTAAAGTTATGAGTTGCAATACATGTGTTCTTACAACCAAGGGATTTATTAAAACAGATACCTGGGCCTGTCTGTGGGGGTAAAGTGTGAAATTTTGTGCAGATAGAAGAATGAGTATATCAACATTTAGGTTTTGATATTCTAAAAAATACATCCATTTTTTTAATTTGCTAAAGACATGTATGAATATCAAGCTAAGCAGAGGTTAAAACTTCATGCTGAGGAGCTGAAGCAGTATCTGCTGCAGGGAGGGGACATAGACAGCTCTGCTATCAGCAGTGGTTTCTGACTACAAATTGCCAGAAGAAATCATTATTTTAGTCAGAGCTATTTGTCAGCTCTAAATATCAGGTAACTAACCACAGTCAAGGTGGGCCAATGTGTTTGAAGTGATGTTCACCGTAGACCTAAGAGGTCTTGTAGAGATCTGATGAAATACTGTGTGTGCTGTGGAGGTGGAAGGAGAGCCAACAAAATGTCAAACATTACTGAGCAGGTTTCATCTTAGTGGCTCCCTGAACCAGGTGGGTGCATTTAGTCTCTCCCTCTTGATCCTCTCTGTGTTTCCTCTGCAGCCCTGCAGGCTCTGATAGCACCCTCATGCTGATCATTCTGTGGCCACAGGGCCACCTCCCTCTCCTTGGGGATGTCAGGTGAGCAGGTGGAAATACACATGTAGCCCCCAACTTCATAGTTGCTCCCATGGACTGAGGTCCAGCAGGTCAGACCCTGCCACTAACTGAGAGCAAGAAAGCGCCCGCTCTTCCTGCCCGCTCCTGTTCACAGGCTGCCCTGGTGCTGAGTCACATCCCTCTGTGGTGCTGGACTTCTGGCAGCCCTGAGCTCCAGCACTTCAGTGGGGTTGCCTGGCTTTCACAGCCCCTTCCCTGTGCATTCCCCTGCTCAGGACAGTCATGGGACAAGCTTTCCTCAGGGTGATCAGGGGGACTGAAGCAGTTGCACTCCAATTCCCTTGCTAGTCTGCATGCCCATGTTAACACTCATTACATTTTCGGGAACTAGGATCATTTTTCATCAGCGCCTGGAGGTATCCACATAATTTTAGAAAATACATAGGATCCTCTGCCTCAACTGACCTGATTTTGATTTGTGGATTGGGATTTTTTTTTCTTGTCAAAACTCTTCTGGGGGTTGCAATGCCCAAATTAGGATGAGAAGGCAAAAGGGACAGTGCATTGCAGTGCTCTTATTTTTTTTTTCTTTTCTGATTATTAATTAGCAGAAGTGAAAAATAGGACTTAAGGAAAATTAGTGACTTTTTTTTTTTAATGGAATGCCCATTTCATTAAAAAAATACCATTTTCTCCCAGAACTACTTGGAGGGAAATTACAAGCTTTAATGGAAATTCTTTTATTATTTTTAATATTTTTTCTTAGAAAAATCTTTCTTTCTCATTTGGAGTAATTTTGCTTTGAAATGTAAACTATTCTAAACACAGAAAATATAGCATTCAAGCAGTCTTTTTTTTTTTTTCCCCCAATGAACAGAAACATTCCCATTTGGACTCCTCCCCTCTGTCCTGAAGAAGAAAAAATTCAAATGTATTGAAAATATTAATGAGATAGGAAAGCTACATTCTGCTTTCATAAATACCTGTACATACCCTACCCATGATACCATTTCAGTGTGCAGCAGTGGCACTTCACAGTACCTGTCTGATTTCTTCTTACTTGCTTCAAGCTTAATTCCTCCTTATCTCAAAGGACAGAAATTCACAGACCAAGTTTGACCTTGCTGTCATTCTGAATGATGTCATTGTGAATTTGGTCCATTATGATTAGAAAGTGAGCTTTGCTGGCAAGGAAATTAGCTGAGCGTATGTACTTAATTTTAAGCATGCATTTAATGCTATCCCTTTTCAACAAACCACTTAGACACATGCTTAACAGCCCATGTGCTTGAAGTTAATTAAGTGCCTAATTGCTTTTCTGAAAGTGGGCCGGAATAGGGATGGACTAAAGCACATACTTCAGTTCTCAGTTAAATTGCATCCTTTTTAGCAGGGCTGATGCAATAGGACACGAGGTTATGTTTTTTAAACTAAAAGAGGATTTATATAGATTACATGTAAGAATTAAGTTATTTTGAGGGTGTTGAAACACTGGAACAGATTGCCCAGAGATATGGTGGGTGCCCCATCCCTGGAAACCTGCAAGGTCAGACTGTACGAGTCTCTGAGAAACCTGAGCAACTTGATCCAGTCGAGGATGTGCTCATTGCAGTGGGATTGGACTAGGTGGCCTTTAAAGGTCCCTTTCAACCCAAACTATTCTATGATTCTAAAAAGCAACTGTTTTCCTAACCCTTCAACTCCCGTTCATCCTTGTTCAATTTATTGCATTACTGTGACTGCTAATTCATCCCTATGTTTGCCTAACAAAAATCCAGCCAAGGTGGCCTCTTCATGCTGGCTCTAAACATGCTTGTGAATAGTTGTAATTCAATCCAGAAATCTAGCAATGTGGCATTAATTAGCCCAATGGAGAACTGAGAGAATGTGGTTTCTGAGGCAGTAAAATTCTGTGCCCTGGAATACAACACACGCTAGTCAGAATGTGGCTCAGAAGGTCTCTCTGAAACACTAAACCTGGTCAGGACTCAGGTTTTTGTGAAGGAAAAAAAAAAGGCAGAAAAATCAGGTTCACCAGACCTTCTTCAGAAGTGTAGATAGTGTCTTCTCTCCAGTGGCTGGTGGGAGTGGGGCAGAGAGACTCACTGCCCAGGCATCACTTCCCATGAAACGGGAGGGCCAGGCCAGGTCAGATCACAAATCCCTCAGCCAGACAAGGCAGAGCAGCAATCTGTCACAGGTTCAGATGATTTATAACATGCTATCTTTATACCACAGGATTCTCGAAATGATAAAATAAAAATATGCACCTCTTGCGTTTTCTGATCTATACCAGGGAAACTCCTGTTGCCATAGGACAAAAGGTATTTATTTTACAATAAAAGAGGGCCATTTTAGTTGACATGTTAAGAAGTATTTTTAACAATGAGACTGGTGAGGTTGCCCAGAGACGTGGTGGATGTCCCATCCCAGGAAGTGTTCAAGGTTAGGCTGGACAAGGCTCTCTGCAGCCTCGTCTAGTTGAAGATGCCCCTGTCCATGGCAGGAAGAGTTGGAACCAGGTGACCTTAAAAAAGGTCCTTTCTAACCCAAACTCTTCTATGAGTCTGTGATTCTATAAGATGGGGTTTGCCAGGACCCGCAGGAACTGCCGCAGGACACCGCCTCTGCCGCACCTCCGGCAGATTCCCTGCTGAGAGCTGTCGCGACATGCGCTGCCCTGCCGTGACAGCGGTACGGCCGCCTCTACTGCCCCTTCTGCGGGAGAGGCGTGATGGCATAGGGGTAGGTCATCCTAACGAGGGCGCAGCACGGGGTGAAAGGCGATTAGTTCGGAGTTTATCCCCTAATTCACGTAGTCTGTGTGTCACTTCCAAATACTGTGGTATTTACCTGTCCACCTTTTATTTTATTTTATTTTATTTTATTTTATTTTATTTTATTTTATTTTATTTTATTTTATTTTATTTTATTTTA